>JANAVB010027600.1:2345496-2538404 GCA_029216955.1 Iris pallida | reverse complement strand
CTTGAAGGGATGGTAGCATTGGAAGAAGAATGACTGTGTAAGACGTCAGTTCGAATCAAGTTTTGCATGGTCATGGACAACTTGTCGACAAGTAAGAAGTTTCCTCGAGCGGCTATCCGACGCCACGACACCGACTCGGCCTAGGAGGAAACATGGTATAGTCGTGCATAAGGTTTTAGCATAGGTTAAGCGGGGACTTTCCACGAGGCTCGCTACTCGCGTTGAAAGGACCTCGATTAACAAAACTATACGTCCAGGATAGCTTGTTATGCTAGTGACCTCATATAGATGTGTCGGCAAGGGCTGCAATCCGCGTGTGCCTTTGGATTGAGTCAAGTTGAATGTGTGTACAGTTAGAATACAATGTTTGGGCCTAAGATTTGGCTTCAACATAGGCGATGTATTTTGGTACGAGTTGTGGCATCGAATCTTAAGTTGTTGGCATAGAGTTGCACAAGTTGGATTTGAGTCGTCTCGGGTTTAAGTCAGGAATCGCCGTAAGGCAAAGTTGGCAAGTAACACTAAGTACACAAGTCTCGATTTGGCCAGTGGTGATCAAAGTAGCAAGGGCTGCGATCGCAAGGGCTGTGATGCAAGGGCCGCGGTGGCAATATGGTTAAGTTACACTGACTTTGCGAGGCACGGCATATAGACTTGTAGCACAGTCACGTAGAAATTAGGTACTATCGTGTAGTCGCACCTCTGATTATGTGCCGAAAGGCAAGCACAACTCGATAGGTTAACGTTGTCAGTACGAGAAGGGTCTAGAGGCAAAGTATGAGTTGACGTTGTTGTCGCAAGTATGAGATGGTCAGAGACACAAAATAGACCAATGCGTCTTTCCTAAAACTGATCATAAGACAAGAGTAGAAAGACAATCATAAAGGGACTATGTTACACAAAAGTAAATGAACTGTCAGTTTTGTATGGGTGGGCGAGAAGCTCATTCCACCAACAGTTGAGTACTGACACCCACAGTATTTATGTGCAGGAACAGGTAGAAACTCGTGGCACAGAGCTCGCTTGGATGCGTCGAGGCAGGAGTTCCTTGGCAATTCGAGGCGTACGACCGCATGGAGTCAGGACTTATACGGGACATAATGTATGGACGTCGCCTATCTGAAGCATCCGCTGGCTCGAGACATGTATTGAGAGATGAGAGAGAGCTGAGTGACTTGTAATGTGAGAAGAGTGAGCTTGAGTGACTTGAAATCTTGGCCTTGCGCCCCATTGTAATCCTTGTTTCAATATCAATAAAATGTATCTTTTGAATACTTATGTTTTGTTCTAAATTTTGCTTTCATATTCAATGTCTCTGCTTGGGAATTCTGTGTGACGATCCCGTCGCAGCTGCTGTAATCGGCCGTTATGGAACCTGCCTTGCACGAGCGCAATCTAGGCTCGTGCGGCATCACGCCCTAGCAAGGACGATCGCTCCTACGGAGCGGGACGTGACATAATGGTATCAGATCACGGCTTTACGTCCTTGGACTATCGATTGAATTCTTTAACTCTGTTGCTTCCGCAAGTTGATATCGTTGGTGCACTCTCTCAAATGTTCCGGGATGTCATACAATAAGTCTATATAATTTACAAAACGTAGGAAAACAGTTTTTGACAAGAACGAAAGATGGTTCATGTAGCACGGTTGCTAAGTCGGGCTGGGCATATCTACCAAAATTGGGTCAACCTTAGCAAAAGTCGAGTACGGGAATTAAATAGTGTCGGACGATGAGTTAGACTTGATTGAGTAAATAGGATCGATAGGGGTGCTATCGAATGACGATGTTATCGTCGATGCGATATAGATAAGCGTGCTTGAAATTCGAGGAATGGTTCTGTAGAAGCATGGAAATATAGGGTTCATACGGATCAAACTGACTGCATGAGTACTTTGGAACAAATTGGCCCACATAAAGAGCCGTATGACAGACTTGGCATGACCCTGCAGTCCATCTTTCACCACTGATTTTAGCCGCATAAAGAATAGTTACGTATGCAGCCAAGCTGATCAACCCTTCTGATAAAGCTAACAAACTCTGTCAAAATTGGCAAAACTAACAGCTCTGACAACTCTGACACTCTGACAAAAAGAAGATGACGTGATCAGAACAAAATGTCACGTCACCAGACTGGACATGGACATGCGGCCAAAAAGACTGCGACCGAGCTGCATGAACCTTAAGCGGCTCAATCGATGTGCTTATGGGGCCAAGAGTAACTGCAATCTGAGCCGCATGAGCTTTATGCAGCCCAGAATATAGAACCTATGCGGCTCAAAAGTCCCAAGCTACATAGGACTAAAAAGACTGCGACTTAAGCTGCATGAGTCTTATGCGGCCCAGCATGGCCGAATACTGAAAGGCCTCTATGGCTCAAAATGACTCAAGTAGACTGATCCTATCTTGCGATGGGACACGTGGCAGGCTGATCAAGTCTCAACCACCCAGATTTGCTGCAATAATATCTCAACAAGTCACCAGCTGCGGCCCAAGAGCGGGTCTTTATGTGTTGTTGTAGCCACGTAGCCTCGTGGCCATCTATGCGGCTCAAAACATATATCACTATAAATAGCAGGGTACCACACCCATGCAAAAGGCTGGCAACCTACGAAAGGGCAATTTTTCAAGAGTGAGGATCGCGTCAGATAGTCCAAGGAGTAAGGCAGAGTTGCTACACTTTTCGAGCCTCTATCGTCACCCCCCAGAATCAAAACTAAAAAATTGTACTTAGATTGTTTCCTAGGATTTCTTTCTAGGCTTTCTCTTGTACAAGCGAGTTTGCAATCAAGTTCAATTCCTCTGTATTTTTGTCTTGATATTTCATGGCAAATGATGGCAACTCTGCTGGGGATCCGCAGTCAATGCGGATTCCAACACGACCGCTTCTCCTTTGGGTGACAATCCTCTGGGAGCATCTGCTCTTTCAGCTGCAGACGAAGCCAGAAGGCAAGGAGGGAAGTCCAGGAGCTTCGAGCAATGTTCAATCTGAGACTCCTCCGGGACCTCAGAATACTGCAGCTGTATCCGTTGCATGGAGAGATGTTCCTTTTCGCCACAGTACAAACCTTTTATATTGATTCGTATGACGGGAAGACCTCTGCTAGTCGGTACATGACTTATTTTGAGGTCAGAATCGACCACTTGCCGCATAGCGATTCCATCTCAACAATTATTTATCGAAGCATTGGAGGGGATCGCGTTCAATTGGTACCGTTACCTTCCGGACAACTACATCCATTCTTTCGATGGCTTCAAGCATAAGTTCCTTGAAAGATTCTACGAAGTAGGGCATGATGTGACAATGTGTCTCTCATGGACGTCGTTCAGGGAGAGAGGGAGCTGACGAGGAACTATATCGAGCGGTTTTGCTAAACCGTGAGATTGTCCCAAGGCAATCCCGAAAGCTCCTTGATCGAAATCTGCCAGAAGAAGTTGCTCCCTGCAATCAGCCTCTGGATGGGCGAAGAACTTCATCATAAGCGCCACCAATGCCGAGGCAAAATTAAAAAAGGCTCGCCAGCTGGGATTACACATCCCGGATGGAGAGGTCAAAGGCAAACGTCCTGGTATCGCCCCGAATAACAACAACACTAACGACACCTCCAATAACCGAGATAATAAAGACAAACAGGCTATGGTCGCCGATACGACCAAGAAGCCTGAACAAAAGCAGACAGAAGCTCAGAGGCCCAAGGTGAATTACTCATTCGAAGATAGTCATGTCAAGCCTATCTTCGACATGCTCTCGTAAGGGGAGGATCCAACTCCCTCCATAAAGGCGAGCCTCGAGCGGCAAAGATAGAGGACCAAAATACTGTCATTTCTCCCGCTATGTTCACTATGCCACTCATGACTGCTTTCAATTAAAGCGGTACATCTATAGTCTTATCGACTCCAAAGCTCTGCCGCTAGACTTTGAAGAGGTTACTGTGGCGGCGAACATGGTGTCAATTTAGTTCGACAACTTTCTTCCAACAAGTACTCAAGATGGGGTAATACCTGTCCCCGGCAACGATGGAGGTTACTAATCTTTCCCCCATCCAGGACCAGACAACTGGCTTGGTACCTCTCACCACGTCAGGAAGGCATGTGGGTGCACCCAGACTTAGTCTCCGAAGTTACCCAGGCGGTGTCATCTCCTGCCAATAAGAAGAAGGCAGGAAGTCCAGATCCTGCATACAATTTCAGCCGAAGCTGAGGAGGCGGCGGCTGTTGTTACACGATCTGGGGCACAAGTCTAGCCCACTCTGGGTAGTTCATTCGAGGACCCTCAGCCGGCAACGCTGCCTGCCATTGATGTTCCGGGGCCATCTCAGCCTCCATCGGCAAACAGGGCCAAGCCGAAAGAAACCGCTTCGACAGGCCGCTCCGTAAAGATGCACCTCAAGGGCTGGAGAGACCTTACAACTTTGACATATTAGCACAATTGGCTAATACGACGGCAAAGTTGTCATTATACGAGCTCCTAAGGCTCTCCAAGGATCTTCGTGTCGTATTGTGCGAAGCGCTCCAGAATGCTGACGCTTACTTAGCCAGGTCAAACCTACAGGGGAAGACTCGTCGGCAGATCTCCAGGGTAGCAACTGTGTGGATGCAATGCCCAACATCGTATTCACCCCACAGGACATGTTGATCAAGACCAACTTGCATGATCGCCCTTGTACTACACGGGATACATAGGCGACATCAAGGTGGATCGGATGCACATCGATCCTGGCTCGTCGATAAGCATCATCCCGAAAAGCTTGCTTCAAGTCCTCGACATTCCTATGCACCGGCTAGCGACGATCAATACTGCCATTAGCGGTTTCAACTCGAGAAGGAGCTATCCCTTAGGAAAGATCCGATTGAAATGTCAGATCGGCGACCTGAGGACAGAGGTTACCTGCTACGTCATAGATGCAGATACGTCCTACAATATCCTCTGGGGCATCCGTGGATACATGATTATATGATCGTGCCATCCACACTCCACCAGTGCTTCAAGTATCAGTAAGCATGGCTTTATGAAGACGAAATTCGCCAACATCGATCCTTTCAAAGGGGTTGAGTCTTATTACTCTTCGGAGGCTTGTCTATACAAGAATCCAAGAAGCACATAATTGACGAACTGGAGGTCATCACAGGGCCAGAGGAACCCTTGAGAATTCATCTCCAGGACCGTAAATTGGGCAAAGCTGCTGCCCCCTTGTCGCAACTTTACATAAAGAGGTGCCTGGTTCTTCGCTCCAGCTGCGCAGTTGGAACCAATGGTCATCCGACTCCCAAGGTCCAGCCAAGTGCCAAAACCCGTCATAGGGCCTATGGTGATCCGATTGTCGAAATCCAATCAAAGGCGACCGGAAGATGCGAGATCCTCTGGGGAGCCGATGGTGATCCGATTGCCAAGATCCAGTCAAAAGCAATCGGAAGACGCGAAGTCTTCTGCCGAGCCGATGGGTATCCGTCTTCCTAAGACAAGCCGCCAACCAAGTATTGATCCAAGACCCTCAGGCAAGCCAATGCTACAAGCTGAACCCTTGGTGCTCAAGTTGCCGAAGACAACGTCTCAACCCCCGATCACGCAGGGGGTAGCTGAAGAGGATACAGAACTCGTAAAGTATCTGGTTCAAAGGGGGATAGTCCCTCTCCTGATGATATAATCCTGTGGACAAAATTCCTTATTTCATCAATAAGAGGCTACCGTTGAACTATCCTGAGTGTAATAAACATAATTTGATGTATATTGTGGGGCACAATCGGACATTAACCTGCACACACAGGTGACAACTGTCCATACCGTAAATCGGCTTACTTCCATAGAGGTGCCTACTTCATAGTCCCAGGCAAAAGAGAAGGGATCACATGATCATCTTCGGCCGAAAAGAAGGTCCTCAATCTTTCATGCCACAAGAGTTTGATCTCGAACCCGATACTGGAAAATTACCACTCTACACTGTATAGTCCTCAAGCCAAGTACTCACACAAAAGCAGAGTACGACATGGAGGCTACCCTAGGTCTGAATTACGGCAACGGTTGACGATCGCCTCTGCAGCTGTCAACCCCGTCTGGGAAACCTCGGGATTATTATGGCAAGTCCAAATACGGCCTCGGTTATGTTACACCAGCAACAACGCCCGAGAGCTCCGATGAAAAATGCAAGTGGCATTCTCACTCATCCGAATCGCCTGCATACGATTCTGATGACATCATTGGAGATATATTCAGGCAGACATTATCTGTCAACATGGCATCCGCTGACATTAAAGAGGAAGACGAAGATCTACTCAAACCTCTTAAATTGGAGCCATGGGTCCAACAATTAGATGCACAATATGAAAGCACTTTAAACTATGTGACCCTCCCACTGAAGATGAGGTCATGCAAGTTGACCTCGGTGATGAAACCTCTCCAAAGCCAATCTTCGTCAGTAAAAGCCTGACGGACGGTGAACGGGAGTCGTTGTAACTCGTCAGAGAGTACATCGACGTTTTCGCCGGAAGCTATGAAGACATGCCAGGGCTAAACTCCGAGATCGTACTTCATAAGCTCAATATTCATCCGGACGCAAAACCAGTCAAACAACAGTAACGGCAGTTCCGTCCTAGCAGGCCTCGCCGCTTCTTTGGCGATTCCAAATTATGCTCATCATCTAGTCGACGTGATAGGCCATGAGTTGGTCTGTCCCAAAAATAACATTCAACAGGATATGAGTTACTCCGCCCAGATAACTAATGATGTGCAAGACTGGAGACTCCCGTTCATCGACTTTACAGCCTACGGGATCCTGCCTGAGAATATGAAAGAAGCAACTTCAATCAGAAGTCGTTCTCTCAGATTCTTTTATGACACCGAAACAAAAATGTTATATCGACGATCTTACGAAGGACTACTGCTAAGATGTCTGTCAAATACAGAATCCAAAGAAGCCTTACGCAAGGCTCACGATGGCATTTGCGGGGCTCACCAACCGGGCCCGAAGTTACATGACCGTCTCCGTCGAATGGGTTACTACTGGCCTACAATGGTAGCAGACGCATCGACTATGCAAAGAAGTATAAGGCTTGTCAGATCCATGCAGATTTCATACATCTGCCATCTAAATTTTTGTACCCAACGGTGGCCTCTTAGCCATTTGAAGCATGGGGAATAGACATCATTGGCCCAGTCACCCTGCCGTCATCTAAAGGGCACCGGTTTATACTCGCAATCACCAATTACTTCTCTAAGTGGACGGAAGCTGTTCCGCTAGCAGAGGTAAAGACGTCAAACGTGATCAGTTTTATAAAACATCACGTCATTTATCGTTTTGGACTGCCACGGAGGATCATTCATGACAATGGTCCGCAGTTCGCAAGCCCCGTCTATCAATTCTGTGACAAGAATCAAATTCAGAATATGGCTTCAACGGCCTACAACCCATCGGCTAATGGTCTGGCTGAAGCCTTTAACAAGACCATAATCAAGCTTCTCAAGAAGTTCATGTCTGTAAACAAATGCGACTGTAATAAAAAGTTGGGCGAATGCTTATGGGCGTATCGCACTACTAGTCGGACGGCTACAGGAAATACATCATTCTCTCTGGTGTACGGGAGCGAGGCAGTTCTCCCATTGAGACTCAGATCCCCTTGCTTCATGTCACTCTTACTTACGGTTGACATCGGACAATAACTACCGCCGACTGCTACAGAATTGGAAGCTTTAG
Organism: Iris pallida; assembly: GCA_029216955.1. Taxonomy (NCBI): domain Eukaryota; kingdom Viridiplantae; phylum Streptophyta; class Magnoliopsida; order Asparagales; family Iridaceae; genus Iris; species Iris pallida. The sequence goes on along the minus strand of JANAVB010027600.1, from coordinate 2,530,717 downwards.
ACAAGAACCGCTTGCAAGCTCGACAAAGCATCGAGCTCTATCAAGCACGCATCTTTCGGGCCTTCAATAAGAAAGTCAAGCAGAGGACATTCCAAATAGATCTCGTCTTGGCCGTTCGCAGACCGATGGTCATGACTCACAAAATTGTCGAAAAATTCCAGCCCAAATGGGAGGGTCCATTCATCATCAAGACCGTATTCTCCAACGGCGCATACCGACTCACGAAGCAGAATGGAGACTTGCTCATGATGCCTATAAATGGCCAATTCCTGAAGAAACACTATGTCTAAGGATATGCTGGTACTTCCTCAAACCACCAAATCTTTCAGATCATCGAGTTATGTACACCAAGTACCTCTGAACTCACACTCTATTTTACTCCGAGTAGATTCACATCGCATCTTCCTGAGTGGCGAGTCATGTATGCTGATACCTCTGAACTCCCACTATAATGCTTTATCACCCAGGAGTCTGCCCAGCTTATCGTTATCTCTGAGCAAACTTCCTAATCCTGATTATCGTATATCACGTCCATATTACCTCTGATACCGATAGTCTTCCGACTTAACACCTGTACCCAACCCGGATAAAAGATATGGTGTTAAGACCACAAAACCTATCACGTCCATATTACCTCTATTGGGTTTTGTCTCAAAATCTATTACTCGCACCACCAATGCGCAGAAGAGTAATAGGTCTACCAAAGATTATGCCTGATTATCGTGTGTCACGTCCATATTACCTCTGATACCGATAGTCTTTCCGACTTAACACCTGTACCCAACTCGGGATAAAAGACATGGTGTTAAGACCACAAAACCTATCACGTCCATATTACCTCTGTCAGATTTTGTTTCAAATCTATTACTCGTACCACCAATGCGCAAAAGGATAATAGGTCCACAGAAGTTATCCTAATCTATTACTCGCACCATCGGTGTACCAAAGAGTAGTAGGTCCACAAAATATCATTCAAATCTATTTGCTCGTATTTTTAGATGCACAAAAGGGAAATAGGTCCACAAAAAGTCCTCCAGAAGGATATCCTTTACACAAATGTTGTATTAGGCCCTCTAATACAAGTACCACAGATACCACAAACAAAGATGGGGTGAATGTATTCTGTTTATTCAAAATCAGTTACATTCATAGGACGACATCGGCAGTAAAAAGAAAAGGAAGGAAAATCTAGCAATACATAGTTTGGTCAGTTTGGCAGCACCTCGCCTTCATCAAAAAGCAGTTTCGTGGCCCTCGAAAGAAGTCATGTTTTACTGCTGAAAAGCAAACATGGCTGTTGAATCTCCGAGGAGCTGCACGGAGGAAGACAACTATAATATGCTTTTCTCTCCTCTGTATTGCGGACATCTTATGCCCGTTCCTCCAAAAGACCATACCTTCAAAACAACATCCCTAATATTGTTCTTGCCTACTTAGAGAGCCGTAAAAAACAAAACGTTCACGATGACGTCCCACCATCGTCCGACTCTCCGACGTATAAAGGTTCTTCCTACCATCTGAGGAAAACTCTTCCAAAGCATGAAGAGTTCTGAGCTCTCTGATGTGTGTGTCAAGTGTTGCATCTTCACCATGCCCAAAATTTTCGGCACCGATCCTGGAGAAACCTGCTAGCCAAACCCTACAAAATATGAAAAGAGAAAAAGGGAGAAGGGTTAACATTTAGAAGAAGACAAAAGTGTATGCATCAGCCATACGGCCCCCCATCATACAAAACGTATACAGATAGGGCGTGCATCAATCATGCCTAAAGCACAGTGGTGACACATGATAGGCCAGCACATAAATATACGATATGGCCATTCAAAAATTAAATTCGTCGTCTTTCCGCCGTCCTTACCCTTGATAGAGGGTTGCACGTCTGGATGAATGGAAGGAGAGTCCGCAGCTCTCGACGGAGAGGCGAGTCCCTTCCCTTTGGCAGCAGCACCAGTCGACTTGGAAGCTTTTGGAGCCATGGCTAACTAGGGCAGAAAGGATGACAGGGACAATAAAGATAAAGGAGAAAAACTTGAAAGGAAAAAAATTATCTCCGTATGGCCCATACTTATAGTTCTTCAAAGAGGAAACAGATGAACGTTGCGTCAGTTATCGTGACATTAAAGATAATGATGACATGTGGGGATTTTTATCCTTAATAACCGTCGTCACCGCTTTGATTCTCGTATCCATTAAAGAGAATGATGACGTTTGGGGATTTTATCCTTAGTAACCGTCAGCTTTATCTCGAAAAAGAGCCCAAAATCCAAAACCAAATCAAGGCATTAAATACAGTAGTGACAGCTGGCAGACAAGATTTTCCTGCGACATAAGATCTCTCTGCGGCACAAGATCTACCCGCGGCTCAAAAATGTTCCTGCGGCTCAAAATGTCCCTACGGTACAACGTCTCTCCTGACTCGAAGATTCCCTGCGGCCAGACATATTTCCATGCTTCTTATTCAAAGTATTCCAAATTTGTAATTTCAAAAATTTGAAGGGGGTCGTGTAGAAGCATGGAAAATATGGGGTTCATGTGGATCACAACTGACCATATGAGTACTTTAGGACAAATTGGTCCGCATAAAGAAGAGCCGTATGACAGACTTGGCATGTCCCCTACGGCCCATCTTTACCAGACTGATTTGAGCCGCAAAAAGAATAGTTATGTATGCGGCCAAGCTGATCAACCCTTCTGATAAAGCTGACAAACTCTGTCAAAATTGGCAAAACTAACAGCTCTGATAACTCTGACACTCTGAAAAAAAGAAGATAAGATGCGATCAGAATAAAATGTCACGTCACTAGACTGGACATAGCCATATGGCCAAATGGACTGCGACCCGAGCCGCATGAACCTTATGCGGCTCAATCGATGTGCTTCATACGGCCAAGAGTAACTACAATCTGAGCCGTATGAGCTTTATGCAGCCCAGAATATAGAACCTATGTGGCTCAAAAGTCCTCAAGCTATATGCGGACTAAGGGAGATTGCGACTTAAGCCGTATGAGTCTTATGCGGTCCAGCATGGTCAAACACTGAAAGGCCTATGCGGCTCAAAATAACTCAAGCAGACTGATCCTATCTTGCGATGGGACACGTAGCAGGCTGACCAAGTCTCAATCACCCAGATTTGCTGCAATAATATCTCAACAAGTCACCAGCTAGTGTAATGCCCCACTCCGTACGGTGCATTACGCTGAGACATTGACTCAATGAGTCGCATTGATCGAATGAAATGTATCGATGCAAATCGATACAAGAGTTACGTTGTCCCGAGCAACGCATCGAACTAAGTCGATGCGAAGAGTTGCATCGTCCCAAAGAATGCATCGAGTGAATTGATGCGAAGTACCGTGTTTTCCCGAAGGATAAGTGCGTTGAGATGACTCAAAGATTCTAAGAAATCGAATCGACCAAGGTGCAAGTCCGAATCGATGCAAGTATTAATTTTAGTTGGTTTCATGTGCAGGCTATACGTTTACGTGGAAATATTAGAGGTCGGCATTCTGCCTTATTCAGTAAGGGGTCCGCAAAACTAAATCGTTATCTTACGACGGACTGGAACTTGGGTACGGCAAGCCAAATCGGACGTATAATTCAATGAAGCACGAAGTGCTCGAATGGCTAAGCCAGGAGAGTTGGCCGTGCAACAAAGTTATAAAATCGAGTTGCATCGGCTCGGCAAAATGACAAGGCGTATCGACTCAAGGTGGGAGGATTGACTTTTCTTTTTACTCCTTCAAGCGATAAGTCAGAATATATCATTGTATGCTAAGTTAACCTATCGACGCCACGGGCGTGGTCCGATCAGAAGATAAATCGTAATGTGTGTCGAACACTAGTTAGAATAATTGAAATAAACGTGCATCATATGTACGAGTCGCTCTGGAACATTGAATATCGCAAAGGTGAGCGCCTCAGTGTACAAGCTGTAAGAACATAGGATAATTATACTCGGTGAGTGCCTTAGTTCACGAGCCATTCCGTACTTTCGTGCACGAGTTAGAAAGGCTAGAACATTGAAAGACAATAGGCGAGCGCCCTAGCGTGCAAGCCACGAACATTGAACACTAAGGCATAGAACATGAAAATACGATCAAAATATGCCTACATGCACGAGATCATAAAAGATGGCTTCGTTGCGAAAGAATACAGTTGTGGCATAAATGTGGCAGAACTGTCGGATATGACATGATGCCTCGAAAGGTGTTCGGGACCTTCGGGTCGTTCGGTTGACGAACATTGAGTTGAGGTATGATGCCATTGAACATTGAAATGAAGTATAAAAAGTAAGAACATAGAAAGTTAACGGAAGAAATACGAGACGATAAAGTCTGAGTCTTGGACTCAAGACTATGCTTGGTTGTTTGAATAATAGTTCGTTGCATGGTCGAATGGAATGGACTCGAGATAAATATGATAATAACTCGTACATGGGTGTTCCCTCAAACGGTTAAGTGCCGGGGCACCGGAACCGTTTGGCCTAGGAGGGAGTGTATCTTTGATAGGCGCACATCCGTAAGACGATTAGCAACCGCTTGACGAGATAGGAAAAGCTGCAAATGATGGTATACAGCGGTAATATTTTGGTTGTTTGGGACAGCAACCCAACCCGTGAAACGTCGGGCTACCCAAATTCGAGAAAGAAAAGAATGAGAGAAAAAAAGTAAAGAAAACTCCTTTAGTTCATTCCGGCGCGAATACGCAAGACCTTCATATAGCTAAGAAACGATGGGTTGAAAGTGTAGGCACGTATGTGTCCCACACACATATATCCTGCATAGAGGGCACTTATAACATGACATAGAAGGAATGGGACGTATTCACCTTGCGTCGGTACAAGGACGAGTGCGTCGACTTGGTAAGAAGTTGCATCATGAAATAACACAAGATTGCTTGTCTGCTTGCCTATTCAATTCGAATAACATGCTTGCCATGATAACATGCTTTACGCTTTCGAATATGCCATAAAATTGACCCTAAGGAGAACATAGCAAGATCATAAGCTAAGTTGCATGATTTAACATCAATACTAAAATGTCAGTTTAGAAGAAAGGTTTTTTCGTCAGTACATGCGAGGACGAACGTACTGATCCCCCACCAGCTTTTATGCAGGGTGCAGGGAATGGATTGCTCACAGTGAAGCATCGCTTGAACGTGTTGAGGCTTAGAATGCCGAAGCGTATTAAAGCGTGCGATCGCATTGACGCTCGGACTTGCAACAGGATTGAGGCGGTCGAGATATAGAAGGCATGATGTATGGAACGGTGAAATCCTTTGTGGGCAAGAGAGAACTTGAGTGTTGTAGCCAATCTAGCATATATTGTTAGGCTATTGAAAGCCTTTGAAATCTCAGTTTTGAATATCAATAAAGAGAATTATTTCGTATACTCTGTTTTCCTTTCGTTATTAATATCGAATCAAAAGATAACCATTTGAGAACTTGTCATCTTGCCTTGCACGAGTGCAACTCCAGGCTCGTGCGGCATCACGCCCCTACGAGGACGATAATTCGGGTGATTCTGGGTCGGGGCGTGACAAATTGGTATCAGAGCTCTAGGCTCAACTTTCTCTGGACGCTCGCTTCATTACAATTCTAAAAGTTGCCCACCACCACTTGAAATCACTTTTGACTCTACTCGATGTCGCACTGGATGTTCCATACAATAAGTCTAATACAAATCGTGTAATTTTGCCGCATGTGTTTCTGAAATTACATGATGTTTACTAAGAAAGTTGCGAAGAGTTTATTACATTGAATGCAACGAGCCGTAAAAATGTTAGTCACTACAAGTGCAACAAATTATGAAATACGATTTGAGATGATATGTTGCAACGTAACATGTTGAATGAGAAGTAAAACAATGCACGAAGTGCAATGGGTAGTGAATGTTGGTTGAACCAATATGGAAGCTTAAATATGCATTAAAATGAAAGTGATAAGTCAATATCGAATGTATTAAACGGATTTAGGCATTGACTTTGAAAGTCGGGAATAAATCGTTGTACGACGTACAATAGATGACAAAATAAAATCGTTATACGAAGTAAAATGAAATGTCGGGAATAAATCATTGCACGATATACAACGCATGTCGAAAGTAAATTGTTGCACGTAGTGCAACACAAATCAAAATAAATCGCTGCACATGATGCAACGGAAGGAACTGAAATCATAAAAATCGATAGAACGAGTCGTTCGGTTGCACACTGAACTTGTGTTGGCAAAAATGAAAACATTGACCGAGTTGTGTCGGATTTGATTTAATCAAAGTTACGGTTGTGATCAAGCACGATCACTGCAGAAATCATGAGTCGAAAGAGATTGTTGGTTCATACCGAGTATGTTGCGACAAAAATGACTTGATTTTCGAGTGGTATATGTCATACCACATATGCGTGAATGACTTGGTTCCGAGTGGTATATGGTATACCACTTATGCGATGAATTGCATCGACGCGTTGTGAGAATTACGGAAGGTTTGTCCGCAACGGACGGAAGAGTACCGAGACTCGATTGAAAATTTGTATGACGGTATGTTGATGCAAGTGTTCTTCGAAAATAAGTTGGGACGATAAGGCGAGACTCGTATCAATGAATGATATGTCGGACAAAAATTATAAGTCGGTCGGACGACCGAGACTGGCGGAACGATTATACCTTGAAGTAATAATCGGATCGACGGAAAAGAAAAACTTGAACTTATAAACGAGTCGCACGACTTGCGATCTCGATAGAAATGTTGGACGAGGCAAATCGAATTGCAGGACTTGCGATATCGACAAAAATGATAGAATACGCGAGTCGAAATTGAATCGCACGAGTTACGATCTCGATAGAAATGTTAGCCTATGCAAAGTGTAATCGAATCGCACGTCTTACGATTTCGATGAAAACATTGGTTGATTCGGATAGCCGCGCCTAAGAAAGATAGTTGGTTATGTTGAGATGAGACTCACTATGAGCACGACGAAGTCATATGAAAACTTAGAGGACACGTTTGTATGACTCGAGGGTTCGATGTTGGATAATTGGTAACTCGGTTATGCAATCAAAGCATAACGAAATGCAACGAATCGAGAAACGATTCGAGACATACAGAAAAGTTGTGGTGAACTTGGATGGATGTGATGCGAGTTAAGTTGTCGACGTTGAAACAGAATCAAAGTTGACCCTTACGCTATCGAAATTGATACGACATATCGAGATCGATACGTAAGGAAACGTAAGCACGATACGTGAATACAAAATAGAGTGCGTCTTGTGCTATCAAAATTTTGTAAGTAACAATACGAGGAGGAACGAACTGGTTGATCATGAACTTTGTGATTGATCAAGACGAGACTATAAGTCATCGATGATTGCTCGATGCGTATAGTATCTCGTGTGTCGACCGCAAATAAGATAGACTCGAACTCAATACGAGTAGATGTGTCGTGAATTACAAAATCATCGACGGTAGTACATGACTTTAGTCGGAAGATAGTTGCGCATCGGTTGCGCCAATAGAAATGGTTTTTTTTTCGAAATTGGGTAGTCGCATAGAAATCGTCGGAACGTGATTTGGCTCTGAAATAAGATATAGCATGGTTCGTAGTAAACTGTCCTTCGGTGATGATCCACACTTATCGAGCATAGCTTCGGGGCAGCTGACCCTAGAAGACATGACCGCCAAATCAAATTGAATGTTGCAGACCGTAAGACGACCCATGCGATATCGCATATAAGAATGCATCGATAACAAATATAACATGGTGCATGTTGACGATAAGTCTAGGCGATCGAGAATTGTTGGAACAACTTTCGATTGAGAATGATATAGTTAGATTTTTAGTATTCGTCGGATGAATGTTTGAATGGTTATGTTGGTCGACGATCGAATTAAAAATTTACCAACGAACTTGGTGATTCGGATAGGCGATTGCGAGAATCGTGCTATGCACGAGAGAGAACGATAAGGGAATGACTTACGAGTTACATCGTTAGATTTGGATTCACCTTACAATTGACCTTGCGTGAATCAAACTTATATTCGATGTTGCAAGACGGATAAGTTGGAAATTTGGCTAGTAAATTCCTACTCGTTAGGAGTCGAACGTAAGGCGCATCGTAGAGATTTTGAGTCGAAGCGATTGTTGCCTTGAGCACCGTCACCTTGACGTAAACTTTTGTGTCGGATAGATTATGGCCTTTGAGTAATGTCAATTTAAAGTTGCGTAAGAAGAATCTAAGCGCGGTGTCTAGGTAAGTAACCTAGTGGACGTAGTCCCGAATGTTGATAAGAAAATCGTATCGAGATAAGTTATATTGCCAGACTTCAGAAATAGTTGGGTGGTGACTTCGAACGCAAGGCGTTGCGAAGGATCGTTGCGATCGGATGCGCGACGGCTCGACGCGGCGCATAGAATTGATAGTCTCGATGAAACATACAAACGAGAAATGCAATTTTGAATCGCGTCGCATACAGTGACTTTATTAAATGAATCACGTATGTATCGAATATACGTATGCGATAAAATTTCGAGAACAGTTGCTAAAGATAAGTCCGATCGAGAGTACGAGATGGCAAGCATACGATTGAAATTTTACCTGTTAGCTTTGTTCCAATTTGCTATGACTGGACTTGGTCGAAATACATATATCTTCGGGACACCATGAATATACGTACGGATCCAAATCGAGTTGTATACAAATTCAAATCAAGTTACAGGAAGGACTTTGAAATGTTAGCAAAAAGCTTACAAGATAGTGTGATACTGAACAACATGGGTGGGACGAGATCGTAAAATGATCTATAAACACTTAATCGGAGTGTTGGTTTTGGTTCGAAGACGAATCTTATTTTGAGTGGTATATTCTGTAATGCCCCGCTCCGCACGGCGTATTATACTGAGACGTTGACTCAACGAGTCACGTTGACCGAATGAAAGATATCGATGCGAATCGATACAAGAGTTACGTTGTCCCGAGCAACGCATCAAACTAAGTCGATGCGAAGAGTTATATCGTCCCAAAGAATGCATCGAGTGAATCGATACGAAGCGCCGTGTTGCCCCGAAGGATAAGTGTGTTGAGATGACTCGAAGATTCTAAGAAATCGAATCGACCAAGGCGCAAGTCCGAATCGATGCAAGTATTAATTTTAGTTGGTTTCATGTGCAGGCTATACGTTTATGCAAAAACATTAGAGGTCAGCATTCTGCCTTATTCAGTAAGGGGTCCACGAAACCAAATCGTCGTCTTACGACGGACTGGAACTTGGGCACGGTAAGCCAAATCGGACGTATAATTCAATGAAGCATGAAGTGCTCGAATGTCTAAGTCAGGAGAGTTGGCCGTGCAACGAAGTTATAAAATCGAGCCGCATCGGCTCGGCGAAACGACAAGGCGTATCGACTCAAGGTGGAAGGATTGACTCTTCTTTTTACTCCTTCATACGATAAGTCAGAATATATCATTGTATGCTAAGTTAACCTATCGACGCCACGGATATGGTCCGATTGGAAGATAAATCATAATGTGTGTCGAACACTAGTTAAAACAATTGAAATGAAATATGCATCATATGCATGAGTCGCTATGGAACATTGGATATCGCAAAGGCGAGTGCCTCAGTGTGCAAGCTACAAGAACATGGAATAACTGTACTCGGCGAGTGCCTTAGTGTACGAGCCATTCCGTGCTTTCACACATGAGTTAGAAAGGCTAGAACATTAAAAGACAATAGGCGAACGCCCTAGCGTGCAAGCTACGAACATTGAACACTAAGGCATAGAACATAAAAATACGGTCAAAATGTGCCTACGTGCACGAGATCATAAAAGATGGCTTCGTTGCGAAAAAATACAGTTGTGGCATGAATGTGGCGGAACTATCGGATATGACATGATGTCTCGAAAGGTGTTCGGGACCTTCGGGTCGTTCGGTTGACGAACATTAAGTTGAGGTATGATGCCATTGAATATTGAAACGAAGTATAAAAAGTAAGAACATAGAAAGTTAACAAAAAAAAATACGAGATAATAAGTCTGAGTCTTGGACTCAAGACTATGCTTGGTTGTTTGAATAATAGTTCGTTGCATGGTCGAATGAAATGGACTCGAGATAAATGTGATAATAACCCGTGCATGGGTGTTCCCTCGAAAGGTTAAGTGCCGGGGCACCAGAACTGTTTGGCCTAGGAGGGAGTGTATCTTTGATAGGCACACATCCATAAGACAATTAGCAACCGCTTGACGAGATGGAAAAAGCCATAAATGATGGTATACAGCGGTAACGTTTCGGTTGTTTGGGACAGCAACCCAATCCGTGAAATGTCGGGCTACCCAAATTCGAGAAAGAAAAGAAGAAGAGAAAAGAAAGTAAGGAAAACTCCTTTAGTCCATTCCGGCGCGGATACGCCAAGACCTTCATATAGCTAAGGAACGATGGATTGAAAGTGTAGGCACGTATGTGTCCCGCACACATAGATCCTGTATAGAGAGCACTTATAACATGATATGGAAGGAATGGGGCGTATTCACCTTGCGTCGGTGCAAGGGCGAGTGCGTCAACTTGGTAAGAAGTCGCGCCACGAAACAACACGAGATTGCTTGTCTGCTTGCCTATTCAATTTGAATAACATGCTTGCCATAATAACATGCTTAACGCTTTCGAATATGCCATGAAATTGACCCTAAGGAGAACATAGCAAGATCATAAGCTAAGTTGCATGATTTAACATCAATACTAAAATATCGGTTTAGAAGAAAGGTCTTTTCGTCAGTACATGCGAGGACGAACGTACTGATCCCCCACCAGCTTTTATGCAGGGTACAGGGAATGGATTGCTCGCGGCGAAGCATCGCTTGAACGCGTTGAGGCTTGGAATGCCGAAACGTATTGAAGCGTGCGATCGCATTGACGCTCGGACTTGCAACAGGATTGAGGCGGCCGAGATATAGAAGGCATGATGTATGAAACGGTGAAATCCTTTGTGGGCAAGAGAGAACCTGAGTGTTGTAGCCAATCTGGCATATATTGTTAGGCTATCGAAAGCCTTTGAAATCTCAGTTTTGAATATCAATAAAGAGAATTATTTCGTATACTCTGTTTTTCTTTCGTTGTTAATATCGAATCAAATGATAACCATTTGAGAACTTGTCATCTTGCCTTGTACGAGCGTAACTCTAGGCTCGTGCGGCATCACGCCTCCTGCGAGGACGATGATTCGGGTGATTCCGGGTTGGGGTGTGACAGCTAGCGGCCCAAGAGCGGGTCTTTATGTGCTGTTATAGCCACGTGGCCACGTGGCCATCTATACGGCTTAAAATATATATCACTGTAAATAGTAGGGTACCACACCCATGCAAATGGCTGGCAACCTACGAAGGACAATTTTTTCAAGAGCGAGGATCGCATCAGATAGTCCAAGGAATAGGGCAGAGTTGCTACACTTTCCCGAGCCTCTATCGTCACCCTCCAGAATCAAAACTAAATAATTGTACTTAGATTGTTTCCTAGGATTTATTTCTAGGCTTTCTCTTGTACAAGCGAGTTTGCAATCAAGTTCAATTCCTCTGTAATTTTTGTTCTTGATATTTCATGGCAAACAGGTTCGAACGAAAAATTTGAAGAAGTCGATTTTGATTCGAATGATAATTTTAAGAATTTGTTGAATGACTTCATCCCTGAGTGGTGTATGCGATAGCTTCAGGGATGTCGATCGATTGAGGATGCGGGGTGTCGATGAGTCTATCAGCAAGCTTCGCGTATATGCAAAGCCGTAGATTGAGTATCATTGAATAAGTTGTAGTCTTGAAGATTTGGACAAGTCGATTCAAACATATTAGAGATGATGCGTACGGGATAGTGATTACGTGAGTATGAAATATAAAATAATTGAGTAGGTGAAATCGAATCGAGAAAAAGTTAGGGTGTACGAATGGATAACTTGATCGAAGAAATTGATACATATCGTATACAAAAAGTTAGCACGATGATAAGATAGCGTACATAGAAGGTTTGATTTTAAAGTTAGAAAAATGATACTAAGGATTGGAATAAATATTGCTCGATGATTTGAATTAGCAAGGAATGATTCGAATTGAGAAAATGCATTGGTCGATGACTTAAGATAGACGGATGAACAATACGTGAATTTGGTTTGAGAAAATTGATGATTTAAAAGATTCGAAGGATAATGATCGAACTTGATCTTGAATAACGAGGAGATTATCCAGTCGGACGATAGCATCAGTCGCACGACTCAGAATTCGTTGCAAATAAAGATCGTCATGTTACGTATATCATCGATGGTATTGAGGCGTATAAAAGATTGATATGCGATAACTCAGGGGTACTCGGATTCGAGGAATGACGATCGTGCAAGTGTCGTTCCGATGGATGTTGTACTTATGAGGATGAAAATGATAGTGTCTTGATGATTACGCTAATAACCACAGCATCGACATTCTTTTCTTGCATGAGCGCAACTCCAGCCTCACACATGCGTCATGTCAGATTTGGGGCGATCGTTCCGCGTGAGCACTGACATGGTGATTCATGTCGCAGGAATGATCGAACTCAAAAAACCAGGACGTGGCAATTTAGATTGTCTCGACTTACAGTTTGATGCGAAGGTGGATTCGAGGATTAGTCGGACTTGAGATTGACGATTAAATGAAACTTGAGGATAGAGTAGGTACAATCCACGCATCGATAATGAATTAGTCTAGACACAAAACAAGAGTTACGTTCCGATGAGGATGATTATCCCGCAGGAGCGTTACATGGTGATTTTATGCCCACCATGGATAATCGGACTCGCATGAGATTGGAATATGATACATTGTTAAGTCAGACGATCTCGTGATCGATTACGTGAATTGGGATAAATGACTTAGGGAGTATGAAATATGAATTATGGTTTAGCGACGAATCGTGTCGTAGCGTGATTGACTTGAGAAGGACTAATAAGTGAATTTTATTGAACGTGTTTGAAGACATAGACTATGCGAATTGGCTTGTTGGACGACCAATATTGATATATCAAAGATTTGGTTGAGTGAACTTATTATAGGATGGCTTTGCTGAATGACTCGGACCTCGTGCGACGAATGTTGGGATGTGTGTAGGAAATCTATGCTCGAAGTTTAGAAATTAGAGTGATACGAGTTTAGGTAGAAAATCCTATACTATCAATTTGGTTTGACCTTAGGATGGGGTCAGTGTTGATATTATTGTTGGGAACTATGATTCCAATACTGACGGATGACCTTAGCCTAAAGACATAGCCTAGCGGTTAGACAGACGTCCTGGCACGAAGAGATAAGAATTATGGAGGCACCGCTCACGAGGCTCGGTTGACATACATGTATATCAGGGATGAATATATGTACGATCCAACTCGAGCAGTGATAGCGGATTCTCTATCACGAGGCTTGGCTGAAATACATATATTTTGGGGACACCTGGAATATGTGCACGATCTAACTAAGTGATATGTTGAATCAAGTGAGACTAGAAGAACGGAAGAGTATCGAAGATTTCAAAATGTTGAGTTTTGAAGAAAAGATTGTGGGTAGCACGAGCATGGCTCAGATTTAAGAAATGCATAGGAGAAATGTGTGCGAGAAAAGTAGGATGTTGAATCAAGTATAAGTCGATAAGTGTACTCAGTTAGTTTCGAGGATGAAACTTTTTTTAAGTGGTGTATGATGTAGTGCCCCATCCCGTTCAGTCAATCGGAGGAATCGAAACGCCAACGGCATTCGAACTTAGCCATGCAACGACGACTCGAAGGCCCGCTCGTTCGAGGCGACCCCTCGCTCAGGTGGGTGGCTTCGGTGAACATGCCTCAGCTTGGCCTTCGTACTAATAAAATAAAAGTTTTCAAATACACAAGTAGGTTTGATAATAAAAGAGATGAATCCACATAGCTAAGGAAATAATCCCAAGTCGGGTCGATTGAGTTAGAACATGGAAAAGGTCCCACGGTCGGCTTAGAAGTATTACACGATGGCTTTCAAAATTGACACTCGATCCTTCATCCCGTGGCTTGGAAGAAGGAAAAAAGTTGGTCTTCACCACAAAGCTAAGAGTTAGCCTAAGTCATAGGCGTCGCCCGCATAATGCTTGATAAAGCAAGCACGGTCCTATGAGTTGTATGGCTGAATATAACCACATAGTCTTACGGTCTCAAGGCCTATCGTATAAAATATGACTTGGGTGGTAGTGTCACGTAGAACACAGTTGGCTTAAGGCACGATATCACGGACTTAGTGTTTAAGGCACGAGCCACGGTTGATTTAAAGTGAGTTTGGAAAAAGGGCTTTCGATAGGCATTCCTGAGTTGAGTAATAAGGATAGAGCAACAAGGGAGAAAGCTCGCGACCTTGGGTCGTCGAGGGATCTCAAATGTTAGAAGCCTTGAGCTTGGTCCTGAAGGGATAGCAGCATTGGAAGAAGAATGACTGTGTGAGACGTCAGTTCGAGTCGAGTCTTGCATGGTTATGGACAACTTGTCGACAAGTAAGAAGTTTCGTCGAGCGGCTATCCAAGGCCACGGCACCGACTCGGCCTAGAAGGAAAAATGGTATAGTCGTGCATAAGATTTTAGTACAGGTTAAGCGGGGACTTTCCATGGGGCTCGCTACTCGCGTTGAAAGGATTCCAATTAACAAAACTATACGTCCAGGATAGCTTGTTATACTAGTGACCACATATAGATGTGTCGGCAAGGGCGGCAATCCGCGTGTGTGTCTTTAGATTGAGTCGAATTGAATGTGTGTATAGTTAGAACACAATGTTTGGGCCTAAGATTTGGCTTCGATATAGGCGACGTATTTCGGCACGAGTTGTAGCGTCGAGTCTTAAGTTGTTGGCATAGAGTTGCACAAGTTGGATTTAAGTCGTCTCGGGTTTAAGTCAGGAATTGTCGCAAGACAAAGTTGGTTAAGTGACACTAAGTTCACAAGTCTCGATTTGGTCAGTTGGTGATCAAAGTAGCAAGGGCTGCGATGCAGCAAGGGCCGCGAGACGACAATATGGTTAAGTTACACTGAGTTTGCTAGGCACGGCATAATGGACTTGTAGCACAGTCACGTAGAAATTGGGTACTATCATGTAGTCGCGTCTCTGATTATATGTCGGAAGGCAAGCACGACTTGATAGGTTAATGTTGTCGGTACGAGAAGGGTCTAGAGGCAAAGTATGAGTTGACGTTGTTATCGCAAGCACGAGATGGTCTAGAGACACAAAATAGACCAAGGCGTCTGTCCTAAAACTGATCCTAAGGCAAGAGTAGAAAGACAATCATAAAAGGACTATGTTACACAAAAGTAAATGAACGTGTCGATTTTGTATGGGTGGACGAGGAGCTCATTCCACCAGTATAGTTGAGTACTGACACCCACACAGTGTTTATGTACAGAAACAGGTAGAAGCTCGTGGCGCGGAGCTCGCTTGGATGCGTCGAGGCACGGAGTTCCTTGACGATTCGAGGCATGCGACCGCGTGGATTCAGGACTTATACGGGATATAATGTATGAACGTCGCCTATCTGAAGCATCCGATGGCTCGAGACATGTATTGAAAGATAAGAGAGCTTAGTGACTTGTAATATGAGAAGAGTAAGCTTGAGTGACTTAAAATCTTGGCCTTGCATCCCATTGTAATCCTTGTTTCAATATCAATAAAATGTATCTTTTGAATAACTTGTGTTTTTGTTCTAAATTTCTACTGGCATATTCAATGTCTCTGCTTGGGACTTCTGTGCGATAACCCCGTCGCAGTCACTGTAATCGACTATTATGGAACCCGCCTTGTACGAGCGCAATCTAGGCTCGTGTGGCATCACGTCTTAGCGAGGACGATCGCTCCTACGGGAGCAGGGCGTGACAGGTTACAAGTACTTGCTCGTCGGGGCGGAGCTAGCTTGGATACGTTGAGGCATAGAATTTCTTGACGTTTTGAGACGTGCAGCCGCATTAAAGACTTCACCTATACAGGACGTAATGTATGGACATCGCCTTCTGGAGCATCCGCTGGCTCGTTATATTGTATTGAAAGATGAGAGAGAGCAGAGTGACTTGTATTCTGAGAGAGTGCTGAGTGATTGTAATCAGAGAAAAAGTGAGCTTGAAAAACTTGTAATCTTGGCTTCGTGCCCTTGTAATCTTGTTTCAATATTAATAAAGTGTATCATTTTGTACATGTCTTGGTGTTATTCAACTTCTCTGCTTGGAATTTCTGTGCGACGACTCCATCGCAAGCTGCTGCAATGGACCGTTATAGAACCCGCCTTACGTGAGCGCAACCTAGGCTCACGCGACATCACTCCTTAGCAAGGACGATCAGTTCTACGGAACTGGGACATGACAATAGTCATGCCATAAAATCTATTCGTGTAACAACATCCAGGCCGTACCTTGTAACATAGTGTAATTTACTCAATACTTGCCTTATGGCCTTCTCCCGTTTCAATATACAAATGGTTTAATCATAGATTTGTGAACTTAGTGTCAACTACTAAAACTACAACACCACATTTAATGTTGAAGTACGTGTTTTTACTATGCCAAATGGTATGCTCCATACTCGTGTTACATATCGTGTATATATTTTTTGACTCCTTCGTGCCGTGCATACACTACTTGACTCAATCTAAGGCATGCACGCGGATTGCCGCTATCAAGCCGACTCAATATATATGAAAAGCTACTGGCACCACAACCCATCTTAGACTAATATAAGACAGAATTGCTTTGTGTGAGAGGTGCGGTCTCCCTCGAAGGTCTCGAAATACTCGTATCAACGGCACACTCTTCAGTAGTCAGCCGCACGCCATTGAAGGTCTACAATACCTGTAATTCCTCCTAAGCCGACACGAACCCGGTGCCCTGGAGATCGTTCGAGGAACCAATACCTTGTGCACAAGTTGTCCAATGCCCATAGAAGAGTCGACTCAACTCATCATGTTACTGAACTATTTCTCTTCTTTCCTTTCCATACTTCCATGCAGTTCCCAAAACCAGTAACTGCCTCGGCGACCTACAGTCCCAATCACTTTTAATGTTTCCATCTTCTTTTTGACTCAAACCCAGAAATGACTATTTGATAGCCTTTATGCCTACCTTGAACCAACCGTGTTTTGTGTAGTGCTATCAACCGAGTCATACTCTATATGATAAGTCTTGAGATCGTGGGACTGTATGGCTATAACAAGTCGTAGAACCGTGGGACCGTGCATGTTACGACTTCAAGTCGATAGCCCATGGCATAACTGGTTTTACTCAATAGGTGATGTCGGAAGACCAAGTACCAACTTTTGAAAACTATCATGGAGAACATCTAAGCAACATGATGACACTTTTCCATGTTTTATACACCTATTTACTCAATGGAATTATTCCCTTAGCTATGTGGGTTCATCTCTTTTATTAACAAATTTACTCAGTGCATGTAAAAACTCTATTTTATTAGTGTGAAAGCCAAGCTGAGGCAAATTTATCGAAGCCATCCACCTGAGCGAGGAGTTGCCTCGGCCGAGCGGGACTTCGGGTAAGCCGTTGCATAGCCAACTCCAAACACCATTATGTTTTGATTCATCCGGTTGAACTGAGCGGGCCAGGACACTACAAAAAATCTAGGACAGTCAAAATTTTGGCAGTCCGTCGTTGTTCCAAATGAAATTGTTTTGCTTTTGAAGCTTCGAAACTTAATGGAGTTCAAAACTTGAAAGCATAGTCCAAAATAAGACTATTTAGTAAGAAACTATAAAAAAACATGGACTTTATGAACTTAGAAAGAAAAAGGAAGACAAAAAAAAAGTATTTTATAATTTAGTTTGTGTTGCCTCCTAACACTAGTTCAAGGACATTTTAGTAATTAATATTTTTTTAACATTTGTCTCGTCTTCTAGTAAATTTTGTAGTGTCCTTAACATTTGTCTTTCAAATTTGCATCTTGCTAATTGTCCTAATATAGCTAGTAGTGTTTGAATGAAGTCGTCTTGAGTAAAATTCCTAACATTTAACCAAACGAGGCAACCAACTAGCTATTATTTAAGGAAACAAAGTTCAATATATTATAGCCAAAAGAATGTATTACCAACATACATATGGAAAACAAAAATTCAAGGGGAGGGCTCGCACCCCCCCCCCCCCCCCCCCCCCCCCCCGGGTGGATACCCTTTGATTGATCTGAATCGTAGTCCGAAAGAAATTTAATTAACCGAGAAGGAGGGGGGGGGGGGGGGGGTGGTTCTTGGTACTAGTAGCCTAGGACAAGGAAGATCATTCATTAATCGGATTGAAAGTCTAAATTTTTCTTGGCACAATATCTCCTTAAATATTAAATAATGGATGAACAACAAATTTAAGATAATGATTAATTGAGAGTCGAACTTGGATGATTGGTCTATTAGAGAAAGAAAAAAAAGATTATCGTACGAACAGAAGACTCGAGTAGAACGTACGGTAAAGGTCAGTACAAATGGCGGATTGAAAAATGATGCTTCGAATGCAGAAATCGAAGATATGTGTACAAAAATTCAGACACCACTAGACTAAAGGAGTATTACATTGTATCCAAAATTTAAGGAAAACTCGTGACACCATATAAGGATAAATTTCACCATATTCTACATCTTTTTTTTCTTATGGAGGAACTTCAAAGAATATCTGTCTTGTCTATAATTTAGGTAAAAAATTGTAGAAAAATAGAAACTATGAGATGCAAAGGGGCCAATTTGTAAAGCATTGGACAGCAAGAGTTTATTTATATTCCGTACAGCCTTTGGATTCCTTATTAGTACTTGATTTCCTTGTTATTATCTATGCCAAAAGAATTTACTCCTTTCCGGAGCCTACTATTTTACGAGTCAACCAAACCGGCTCTCCTCTCCCTCTCGCTCTCTCCCTCTCCCTTCCATTGTTCAATCCTTCCTCTTCAAAAAATTTGCTCTTCAAAAAATTTGCAATCTTTGCTTTGCTCCATGATTCTCTCTATATATAGCTCAATTTGATTCAATTTTGGGAGGTGGGATTGTTTGATTCTTCCTATAAAAAAAACCCAAAAAATCTCATCTTGGGAGCTGGGTCGTATCCAATTTGGCTAAATTCTCATTTTGGGATCTTGGCCATCTTCAGTTTGGCTAAAACTCCCAATTTTGGGAGTTGGGTCATCCTCAATTTGGCTAAAAATCTCAATTTTTGGGAATCGGATCATCCTCAATTTTGCAAGAAGAATCAACATTTTTTTTAAATCCATTTTGGGAAAAAGCAAAATCTGATTCTGGGAGTTAGGTCATCTTCAATTGGCTTCCTTTCCTTCCATATATCGATTTGATTCAATCTTGAAAGAAAAAGAAAAATCCAATTTTGGGAATTGGGTCAATGGATCCATTACAGAAAGAGGGAGCAGGAGCCGCGGTGGAGGCGAAGGAAGGGGGGTTCCGGTCGAGAATGAAGGGCTTCGGGAGCTTCGGGAGCAGCTTCAGCGGGAAAGACATGTTCTTTAGGGCCGACAAGATCGACCTCAAGAGCCTGGACGTGCAGCTGGAGAACGAGCTCAACAAGGTCTGGAGCAAGGGCAAGGGCAAGGGCGCCGGCAAGGAGCTGCCCAAGGAAGAGTGGGAGATCGACCCGCTGAAGCTCACCATCCGGTACGAGGTCGCGCGGGGCACCTACGGGACCGTCTACCGCGGCACCTACGATGGCCAGGATGTTGCAGGTACTCTCTTGATATCAATATGTGTGGTGGGTGGTTGTTCATAAGTTGGTAATATGCGAATCTCTTTACGAGTTATATCATAGGGAATTGGTCAGCATTGGCCAATGTTACATTGAAATGTGTTGTTTGATGTGCTTGGTGTTTCGAGTATATGCTTGTCATAAACTACTTATAGGTTAATCCCTTTAGAAGATTGCCTTTGGAATTTGGATGCCATAGGGGATTGCGGAATGGGTTGGTTGATTTGGATATATGTGGCGTTGGGTTTTTATTGTCGTAAAAGTGATAACATGCTTACTCCCTTTATAAGTTTGCAATTGAATACGGATTGCTCAATTTTGCCAAGGATAAATTGGGAAGGTTTAAAAATTGTTTTAAAAAGCGTTCGAGTATGTAATGTTTGAAAATTAGATGTTAATCACTTGATAAGGTTGCATTTGGGTGTCATGGGGGATTGCTCAGCTTCACCCAACAATGATTTTGGCAATAAGTGATTTTTTTTCCTTCGCGCGTGTCGACTCACTTTCCTGTTGCATGATTTGTTTCGTTCGGTGATCACTATCTCAGGGCTGTTGTCAGTTTGTTCTTGGATCGGTAACTTGCGTGACAGTTGTGACTGGGAATGGACACAATATCAAGTGCATAATGGAGGTCATAACACTAGATAGTTAGTAGAAAGATTTAAGGTGTAGCACATCATTGACGGCTGAATAGATCTTGTCAAATGTACATAACACTGTTTCCTCTATGTTTTGCTGGAATTTGATAGGTTTTGTAAGAAAATTTCACTTCCATTTACCATGAAAAGTCAACACCTATGGCTTGTAAGCATACCTCCATGCCTTGTAGGCTGAGTTTTCATTACTTTCAATGCACCAACAACATGGGACCTTTAGCTTCACCTCTAGGAAGAAAGTCGCTTGGTTTTACTCATTGTTCTTTTAACCAATTTGGCACCACAAGAAATGCCATCATATTTAGTGGGATGGTATTAAGCATCGAGTTAATTGACATCATACATAGTGGGATTTTATGGAGTACCAGGTTTACCAGGTCCAAAATTAATCTATAACTCTAAGACTACTGTATTTCTACATGAGTCAGTCTTTTATTTGTTCTTTCAATCAGTGTTGAATATGTTTAAAATGGTGTAGGCATGGAAATGGAAGGAGAAGAGAGGTGGCTTATTTTGACCTTTGCGGAAACCAAACATACCCTCTATAGGGAAGTTTATGTTGGACTGTCACATCCGTTGGGTTTGATCTAGAGCAAACTTTTGTACCACATTGGATAGGATAGGATATGTTTAGGCATTAATACATGGGGTTGGTCATTGACTTAATAAGGGGCATATCTTTTAAGTTATATGGGCTGGCCCCATATTGTGCCTCAATTTGGGTTGCTCTTTTTGCATGGTCCACCTTCCCTTCAAATGGCTTTCTTTGAACTGGATTTGTTTGATTCGTCCTTCCAGTCCATCATAATCTCATTTTGGGACTCGAGTCATCTCCAATTGGCTTCCTTTGCTTCCATATATTGATTTGATTTGATTCAATTGCAATTGTATTTGTTTGGTTTTTTCCCCTTCTAGTCCATACAAAATCTCATTTTTGAGCCATCTTAAATTGGCTTGTTGCACACTTGTCATACGTAACATCTGGTGGGGACACCGTCTCCATGAGACATAAAATATTTGGGTTGGTCCCTGACTTTTTTTTTTTTTTTGGGGGGGGGGGGGGGTTCTCTTTTGAGTCGTATGAGATGGGCCTTGTATTATGCCTCAACACAGCTTGCTCTTTTCTGTGTGATCCACCTTCCCAACAATATCATCTTATTTATAAGAACCAAAGGTTAGAAGTAAAAAGACCCAAATACCCTGAAACCGCATGAACAAAATCCTAACTACAACAAAACAGTTTCAAACGTTACTGAGCTTTGGTTGGTTAGGTGAACCCAGGAAGCCTCAGTCCTAGACTCAACTAAATTGGAGATCATGAAACTGGAAATTTTTGGCCTGATGACGGAGTTTCAGCACAGCCAAATTTCCGGTTGTAGACAACAAGAATTCAGGTCTGACTAACTCTTGTGGTTCTCTACATCCTCAAGTTGTATGGAGACATACAACTTCAACATTATAGACTATTTACTCTCAGTACTCTCCCTCAAGAGTACATGTTATGAATCGTATACGATTTTCATAGTCTTGAACCTAAACAAACTGTGAATTACGAACCAATTTACTCATCGTAGTCCATGGAACATTGTTGTCAACTAATTTCACCGTTTTTATTCCTTCTACAAAGACGTCATGAAATCATCGTTGTTGCAGCTCTACCTCTTTTGAAGCTCATTTCCCTTTGTTGCCACCACTAGCAACTTCCCGTCTAATGTACAAAGCCTGTTGACCACAACTATCATCTAGTCTACAATGTTCCTCCATGCTTAATCGTCGATAGCTTAAATCCAAAAGCCCCTCCAACAATATTGTAGAAAATAAATAGGTTACATTTTGGCTAAAATGAGAGAAGATTTTATTAGGACTCTTGGCCAATATTTACATGACTAAAAAACATATGAAAAGGCATCAGTAGCCATAACCAGAAATGAAAAATATATAAACAATAAATGCATAAAGTGAACATAACTAATCTACTGTTCAACACACCCTCGTAAGTTGGAACTTGGTGAAAGTAAGGCCGTTTGAAGAGAGTGAAAAAAGAGAATCTGGAAACTATATGAGAAAGAAGGTTGGATTTTCGAAAATGAAAAAAATTATGAAGAACAAAGAAATTCCGAAAGAAGTCGCAACATAGTCGGGTTTCACAATTCAAGAAATCTCGGAAGTCACAAGAGAGCCAGATTTCACAACCCAAGAAATCCCTGGAGAAACATATAAATAGATCCCAACAAGAAAGAAGTCAAAAGAGAGTTTGATTTCACAACTCAAGAAATCTCTTGAAAAAAACAAGACGAGTCGGCGTAAAAGGGCTATCGCGCAAAAGAGAGCAATACCAAGAGATGAAATTGGTAGAGTTCTAATACTCTCTCAAGTTGGACATTACCGGAATGCCATCTTGAAACTAAAGAGTTCTTGGCAGAAAGGGGATGCCAACTCAAACATGTTATAGTCATGGATGGATCGTAGAGTCATACTTTCATTGGGATTTGGGGGGCAGAGCTCCAATTTTTTTTTTCCTTTCTTTCTTATATCCATGCTTCGATGTACATCAAACACCATGCCTTATACTACACCCATCAAACACCATGTCTCACACATAACAATCAAACATCAGACATTCAACACGAGCATACAACAAACCTACCAAAAAGAGAACACACCACCAATCAACACACACCAAACAAGGAACCTGATTAGCGTGTCCGAGTTGGAGAAGAAGCAATCGATGTGGTCGGCTGAGTCGAGGCCAACAACAAACAACCATGTAGAATCCCCGATCCAAATAGCAAACATGTGTCCTCACCGCATAACAAACATACAATATCCACCAAGTATATCCGTTGTCGGAGACTCGCCGAAGCATGGTCGTGGAGAACCAGAACAAGCAATTCTTGAGACGAAGCTCGATGTCGACATGAGCGGATAATCGGGAGTAAAGAAGTCGTTCTCGCCAAGATATGAATACAGAGGGAAAATGGAGTCGCGGATAGTAAGGCTAGTCTCATGGTCATAAAAGAACAGTTCAGAGCTGTTGGATAGTAGGAGATGACCCAGAGATGGTCGATGATGACCCAGAGATGGTTGGATGGTAGGAGACAACCCAGAGATGGTCGATAACGACCCAGAGGTGCTCGGAGACGAATCAAAGGGTCGTGGAGACGACCAATGATTACGCCATTGTTGGAGAATTGGAGAAAGATCTGAAGCTCGCGATCATGAAAGTTGACACCGAATCTTGCCAGAGAAGAAGACTACGTACCAGAATGTAGTTGAGGAAGCTTGAGTAGATCTATGGCATCGTTTAGAGGCTCAAACATATACAAATATTGAGGCCAGCCAGAGATGGTAAAGAGGACGACCATATCGATTGGATCTGGACAGAATTGGCAGTGGAGTGGGTTCCTCAGCTGAGCGTGTCTTAAGGTTTTGAAATCAGCGGAGCAACAATGGGAAGGGTCTGTGGATTTTGACCATGGAGGAGGGAGGCTGACGACTAGATCTAGGGTTAGGTCTAGAGTAGGGTTTGAGAATAAGAAAGAGGAAAAGTGAAGTGGTAAGCTGTCCAGAAATCCTTCTTTGGCTATGTTGTGCACAAAGAAGAAAAGAGGGATTCTTCTTGGCTTGGATTTTGTGAGAAAAAGAGATGGCTGCTAGCATTTGGGAAATGAATGGTTGTGTTTAGATGAAAGTGGAGAAGAAGGGTCAGGATCGCCCCTACTCTGATATCATGTAGAAAATAAAGAGCTACATTTTGACTTAGAATGCGATAATATTTTATTAGGACTCTTGGCCAAAATTTATAGGACTACAAAGCATATGAAAAGATATCACTAACCCCAACTAGAAATGAAAAATACATAAAACAGTAAATGCATAAAATGAAGATAACTAATCGACTCTTTAACAAATTATTCATTTGCCTTGTGATCCTTGAGAGAATATTAAACACCAAAATGTACGAGAAAAAAGATCATATGCGATGATCCTCTTTTGTGTTAATCGAATCTGCTTACCCCCGCTCATTGGTCCCAAATCATTTGAACTCATTAGAAATGGCAAGCCCAAGGAGGATTAATTCATCTAGAACAAGGTTTGGAAAAAAAAAATCGGACAATTCTGATTCATATCAGTAGTATATGATGGGTTTGAGTAGATATTTATCCGCAGGATAAAATTGATATCGAGAAAGAAACTTCAGCAGTGTGCTAGTTTTGGGGAGCTTTGGATTCTTTTCAGCCTGGAACTCTATCAAAGCTGCCTCCATCTAACTTGGCTGTGACTTTATGTGAAACTTTGTCAAAACTGGCTGAGTCACGGTTTATAGAAAATTATGAAGTTTATATATGAGTTTTCATATCAAATAATGTAATACCTTGTTATAATTCTAATAATTATAATGGAATTATGCAATTATAAACTAACATAAAACTATAAAAAAAAACTTACGAGATCATGTTTATGTTTTATGGCTTATACTTCCAATTTTTTTTATCCTTTTAATACTACATGGAAATCTATGCTCTCGTTCTCTGCCAGAAATGCTGAAACTTCCAGTTGATATTCGTAGAAAGGTTCTTGTACTAATTCCAATACCACTTTTTGGACATTCATCTAATACCCTAGCCAACACATTCCCTCCAAGAAATTACAACTAAGAATAATATGCTTTTTTAATCTTGAGTACCACCTCCCATATTTTTCCACCAAATTCCGAGCTAGGCTCTTGTGCACATGTTCAAGAATGGATATTCCCTGATTCATACTAATTTGACTATATACTAGGCGATGCATTTTTTATGAGAATAAGGTCAGGTTCACTGTACCCCTAGATCGGACGCAGGAACTCCTCTTCCCTACTAAAGGCCTAGGTTATGCATCATATTCTTAACCTATTAGCCAAAACTTTTAGTTAAAATCCTGTACTTTAATTCCTGCTTCTTTAGAATCATTGTAGTCAAGGCATGATTAAATCAAGGTAAATAAGCTGTACCCAAATGTAGCTTTTACAAATAGTCCACTCCTAGGATTTTTTTTTTTCCTTTTTTTTTTTCCTTTGAAGAAGCTTTGGGATTTGCAAAAAGTGATGCAATGAAATGTCCTTGGGTTGGACTGATTGACTTGAGAGGAATGAAATATGCCCTAATTGCCTCAATAGCCAACCAGTAGGAGGTGCAACTGATTTGGGTGGTTTAGGCGTATTAGCTTGCAGTAGAAGCTGTTTTAAGATCATTTTTTAGGTGTTGCCCAACAGATTCAGTAGTAAGATGGAGTTGATGGTAGATAAAACCTAACTCTCTGGTAGACCTTTATTTGGTTGTTTATTCTTAATGAGGTTGTATTTTTCTGCCATACGAATAGAGGAGAGAGTGGTATTGAAGATTGACTTGGAAAAAATTCTGAAATTCTGGAGTGCATGTTTGAGCTTAATTGCGTTCAATGCATTAACGTTACTAGTGATTCTTTGTCAAGTTTCCTCTGGATAATTAGAGTTAGGTACAGCTAGAGTAAAACTGTCGGATTCAATGCAATGAATCTATGAAATTTCTTTCCTCACTAATATAAAACTTTTCGCATCTTGTCATTTTGATGATATGTGTTGGATTTAACAGTTAACCCTCAATCCTCACCACAACACGAAGTTTTGGTGTAGCGGCAGTGTTGTTGATGTAGGGTGGTCTTTAACATGGTATTATAGCAAACCAGGTTCAGATCTCATATGGCGTGCAATTAACATAAATTTGTAGAAAATTATGTGTAACCTAAATCCAGCTCTCAATCCAAATGGTCAACCAATTTGCAGGAGCATGTTGAAATAATATAATATTTAACCCTCACCACGACTCTAGAGTTATGGGTGGTGTCAGGTTCTTTAACAAAATAATCTATGAAACCTCTTTCTCAGTAATTTTGCTCATGAACACTTGATGGAGTTGTTATTTGAGATTGCAGATGATTGAAGATGGCAATGGAGCTCTGCTGGGGTTTCATTGTAGATGTTTTATAATAAACTGAATTATGATAAACTGAAGGGCGTGAAATCTAGATGCTCTTGTGCTTTCGATTTGTGGACGGCAAAGGTTGTTCTTAGGGGAAACTTTAATGGTACACGTGATTGGTGAGAACATATTGCAGATGAAGGTGCTTAAAGAAGGTACATGCAAAGGATGATCATATGACCTATGTGCCTTTGCGGTCACAACAAGCTGAGCATGTCTTCTATGGAATTGTGTTTGCTAGGAGTATGCAGAGATCAATTTAAGATGCAAGGCAGGTCAGAGGTAAGCCTGATTCCTCGGAAGACCTACAGAGTTAATGGAGAAGGAAATAACAAATGTAAGATAGAAATGCCATCGATATCATGGCATTTGACTGTTGACCGGGGTTTGCACGGAAATATTTACAAGGAAGTTAAAAGCTACAGTTCCTTGACAAATTTGAAGGGAAGTCATATTTGTGGAAGCAGGCGCAATAAAGAAGAAAATATCGAGGTTGACGTGTAGGGGATTCATTAGCCGTATAATCCGATTAATGAGTAATAGGATCTAAATTGATCGCCTAATGAAATCAAATAATTTATCATTGATTTTGATGGCATGATGGAAAATTGTTGTCATTTTCTCCTGTTTAGTAACAAAAAAGCGAAGCTGCTTGATTGGCTTTGCCTTTGTTTTGTCAATTGCTACACATAGGGAAAAGCTCCTTGGCACGCTAATTTTAATGAAATGAGAAAAGTATAAAAAACTGGAATCACTATGCATTTCTTGAAAAGCCTATTTGGAACAAGTTACAACTATAGAAAACAGATGAGATGCATGGCTTATTTGCATGCGTCATATTTTCAAAGAGTATCACCTGTGTTGTTATAAAAATCCGATTGATGAAAAGTTACCAAAAAGTTTTAGACTTATTTCTATGTACCCTCTTTACTTGAAGTTGCTTGTTCTTCAGATTAATTCTGGGTACCCTCTTAAAATTGCTTGTTCTTCAGATTAATTCTGGGTGCTTTTGACGCTCCTTAAGTTAATTTTTGCTTGCCCCGAGAAAGAATGGAACTAGTAAACTGCAGGAATGATGTAATTTTACTACTACAATAAGAACTCAAGTGACAAACTTGAGTTAAAGATTAGGTTTAATAATATGTAATGCGCTTATTTGATACAAGAAATTAGATTTTGTTTTCAACCAGTCGATGAGTGTTCTTAATTCAAAAATGACTGGTTACTAGACGTACTATTTTTCTGGTTTGGCCCTGGAATGTAGCATTGAATACTTTGTTTCTATTTAATAGTTAAGCTGTTGGATTGGGGAGAAGATGGTCTTGCAACTGATGCTGAAACTGCTTCTCTTCGGGCATCTTTTCAGCAGGAGGTTGCTGTCTGGCATAAACTAAATCATCCAAATGTAACAAAGGTAAACATTTTATCTATGCATGTTTTAGGCGGCCTCATAAAATTATACCTTTTGTGTACAAGCTTTAATGCTTTTAGCAATCCATTGTATATGAGAACATATGCCTCGATATGTTCCTTTATATTTGCATTTTTTTATCTGAGCACCACTCTTTTTTATGGAACTTTCAAGGCTTCAAGAGATTTATTATTTCTCCTTGGCATGATCTTTGCGTAACTAATAACTTCAAAATTGTATCTTGCAGTTTGTCGGGGCATCAATGGGTACTTCAGAACTTAAGATTCCATCGAAGAATCCCTCCAGTGATTGTCAGAATAGCCTTCCAGCTCGAGCATGTTGTGTTGTTGTGGAATATCTTTCTGGGGGTACACTGAAGAAACACTTAATAAAGAATTACCGGAAAAAACTTACCTATAGTAATGTGATTCAAATTGCATTGGATTTATCTAGAGGGTGAGAAATGCTACGAACTACTAGGAGCTATATTTGTAGATTTCTTGAAGCGATAGTTCTGAAAATTTTCTCATTTTACAGATTGAGTTACCTTCATTCCAAAAAAATTGTCCATCGGGATGTTAAGACGGAAAATATGTTACTCGAACACCCTAGTAGAACCCTCAAGATTGCCGACTTTGGGGTTGCTCGTGTTGAGGCTCAAAACCCCAAGGATATGACAGGTGAAACGGGCACCCTTGGGTACATGGCCCCTGAGGTACTTAACATCAAACTTCATATTATAAAGTAGGGAATTGATTCAATCTTGTAACGTAAGATAATTCTTGTTGTGTTTGTGCCTAAAATGTCTCTGTGCATATGATCATCAGGTCCTTGATGGCAAGCCTTACAATAGAAAATGTGACGTGTACAGCTTCGGGATTTGCTTGTGGGAAATATACTGCTGTGACATGCCATATGCTGATCTTAGTTTTGCGGAAGTCTCTTCTGCAGTTGTTCGTCATGTGAGCAATTGATTTTTCGTCACTGGTTTTATCCTGTATTGGCGTTTACTTCAAAAGTTCCCCAACATTTTGAGATTTATTGTGATTGTGCAGAACCTAAGACCTGAAATTCCACGATGTTGTCCAAGTGCTCTGGCGAATGTCATGCGGAGGTGTTGGGATGCGGATCCGGACAGGAGGCCCGACATGGAGGAGGTTGTGAGTCTCCTGGAGGCGATAGATACAAGCAAAGGAGGCGGTATGATTTCAGAGGATCAGCAAGGTAAATGCTGCATGATGTTGTTGCGAAGCCGCGGACCATAAGCTTCCTATCATAATATTGCTCCATCTCTTCCCTTTTTCTATACTGGAACTCAAAAGTGTTATTAGCTCTCTTTATTTTACAACAGAATTTAATTGCAAATGCCCTTATGATCATTTTGGGTACCCAACTTCTTGTACTATTTATAGTGTTACTTTGTACTGGGCTAATAAAATTTGTTAGCTGTGTCCTGCCTTTGTAAAACTGCAGCATATTGGATATCTCAGTTGAACTCCTCCTCTGCCATGGCTTGTGTAAATAGAATTGCCGAGTTATTTTGTTATTTGTTGTGTCCCAGTGCACTCAATGTGTCTCTGGAGTATAGTCATTGGGATGTTGCTTGGCCTTCTTTCTTCATCAGTTGTTCTTAACTTTGATGCAATGAAACTAAATTTAAGGAATGGTGCACCTGGCGCCCGACAATGCACGTGCGAATCACGGAAACAATTTATCCATACATGTATACATATAGGCATTGCCGGCCCAGGGGTAAGCTGCAACACTCCTCTGCTTAGGATAACCCCCCAGGTTCAGTGTAATTCTAATAGAGGTTAGGGTTGTGGATGATCCTCCAGGATCGGTCCTACAATAAAAGTGAAGTGGCAATAAAAACTAGTTCCGGATAGAACAATCCACCCCTATGGGTCAGTCCTGCATAGAGGGGTAATGTTGCATATATTTTGCTCCTTTCTAGACCGTACATAAGTGGGAGTATCCTAGGATTTAAACACCTTTATTTTTCGGTATGATCATAATAGCATCAGATTTCATCGGAACTCTGCAGTGTACTTTGGGTAAAACTATTATTTGTATTGGTGAGTTTTAAGTGTCAGATAGTACTACGACGTTAAGACATGCTATTTGTATCCTGGAGGATACAACCCTCCCCTTTTTTATTACTCAAAGCATATTATATAACACTTGTTACGTTTATGTGCATTATACATAACAAACAAACAAAAAACTATGATATTGTTGAAAAATTAGATAAAAATTTAGATTATATTAAATTATTTTTAATATGATCAAATATATTTTAATTAAGATTTGTTATAGTTATGTTTTTAAAATTTTGGATGTGTTTAGTTAGATTATACCATGTACTTAGTTTAGATATAATTTAAATATTGAATATATTTTAGAATTTGTTATATGCTCAGGTGATTAGAAGAATGTTTTTTTTTAATTACTTGCGGGGAGATACATACGTTGTAGTTAGAAAAAAAATTTATTTACTTTTCTTAGTTATGCTTACGTGAGGACATGCATACAACTTAGATAACTCATTTCGAACCATTTTTCAAGCCGTATTATAATAGTAGAGAGATTTCTCATAATAAGAGGCAGTATAGGAAATTTAAGTTAGCATATTAAAAAATATAACAAATCAAAACGTTAAAGAAGGAAGAAATTGGCGAGACTCTTTCATACAATGGTAATAACTCAGAACAAGATTTTAAGAAAAGAAGCCTACATTTTCTCAAAAAAAAAAAATAAGAGAACAAGCCCACAAAACATTTTAACACCAGAAGAAAGAAAGTGATGAATTACAAAACATTTTAACACCAGAAGAAATAAAGTGATGAATAATAAATAGAGGAGACCTAAAAGACGAAGAAATAAGTTAATGGAAAAGAATGCCTCGCAAACACTAACAAAATTGTAGGCTTCTACTAGGTAGCAGTGAACAATTAAAGAAAACCAACAAATATATATTTGTTTGTTGTTTGGGTTTTCGTTCAGATGCGACGAAAACGAAACGACAACTATTATATTTCAAATGAAAATCAAACTAGTTTTAAACCTCAATCATTTCCAATTAGTTGATTCTTAGAATGCCTTGTTCAATTACCATACACAATTGATTGGTTAGAGATTTATTAACCTAATCCAAATCTAATAACTTGGTTAACTATTTACCAAACTTTTGTGGCATTGCGGTCTAGGATTTATTTTTTATTTTATTTTTTGAATTTTTGTGTGGTGTGCATATTTTTTCTCAAAGTGTTGTGTGGGCCTGACGGCTCACGTACCAACCTAGGACCGACCGGGTCAAAGCTCGAAACCGGCTCGGACTAGATTTCTAGTATCCAAATCCAGACTAGGTTCAGACCGCTATACCAATTAGGTCGGACCGACTTTCTCCCTTTAGGTTTGTCCTATCTAGCCCCGTCAAAGCCCGATTAGAGGACTGTTCCATACCTGATTACCCATCTCCTCCCTCGCGGGTCCTACCATCCCCCTTACAATTAATATAATCCAGTCTTAGAGTTTCTATTTATCATTTTACTCCCCTCCCCATATAAACGTTAATAACCGGTTGGGAAACAATTTGACCAAATACTCCCAATAACTATATTATAAGGACAACATGGTCCCAAAATACTCGAATTATTTGGTTGTTTATGAACATTATTAAGAGATATTTTGGTCATTTGGCTAAAAGTAACCAAAATATTCATATAACAGCTATATTACAAAGTGTATTTCTAGTCATTTGGGATCCTGAAATTCCCATAAATAGGGATTAATTCATCCAATTTTACAATAACATAACATTTTTTGTCTCTTTGTAAACCTCATGGATTTTAGGGTTCTTTTAAAAAATTTAAATGAATTATTTTCAATAAATAATTTTATTATAATTAGTTGATCATCAGATGCACTTCTTCGTGACTTTGATTTTTGAAGCGCCAGGGATGTCAATCTCTATAAATTTCCTTCATGAGTTTTGTAGTAGGCAAGATTACCTTCATTTTGATATATCATGTTCCACTCAAACTTGTCCCCTTGTATTCTATTTACATCGCACAACTTTCAGGTCAATTTAGACCATTTGACCACCTACAGTAAAGCTTGACCTAACTTTCAATTTAATTTCGGGGCTCAAAATTGATCCAACATAATCGATCCAATATACAGTTTTGACCTATTTTGAGTCTACTACACACATGCCACTTGTGTGCCATCCAATCGAGCCCCAGCATGTTATTATTTTATCAATGATCGTAATTGATCCAAATTGTGGTCATGATTGCACCCAACCCAAACCTAATCCAATTGAACCCAAACACCCAACTCAATATTCACGCGACCACTCTCATGACACACCAAACATGGATTTTACCCTCATCAATCTCAATTTTCTATTTTGTGCAAGCCCCAAACTACTAGGGACCTAAATGTGAAATAGTTGCTAGGTGTCCACCTCCTATTGGAACAAACCAAATGAAGAAAACACTTTTGGGCATGACTTGACCGGTCCAACACTACCTTCCAATTCTAGAATTAGTGTTATTAAATTATTGTTATTATTGTCATGTTACTATTATTATTTTTATTCTTTTATTCACTATTAGTAAAGTTAGGAAAATCAATCATTTTATTTATTTTATTTTCCTTGTAATTATATTCTCCTCTTTACCATATTTAGAAACTTGGTAATAAATAGTTGGCTATAATAAAAGCGGTCTAATTGTCCATGTTTATATTTGTGTATTACAGATATGCTTATAAGTTGTGTATAATCTTACAGGTATATGAAATAAGCAAATATTATTGATGTGCCACTATTATTATATATTATTAAGTTAGATTAGGTTTTAAACCCTTAATTTCCCTAATATATATACATACAGACTAGGCTATCATCAAGTGTACATTAGCTTGCCTTGTCCAAATCTTCCAAACGCATAAATATTAAATATTCCCCAAACCTTATTTTGTTCCCTCTAAGAAAGGCACCCCAGCCCAGCCTAGTATATATATACGAAATTATTTCATTTTCTTTTGGGTTTAAATCAAACCCCTAAGCCAAGCCCGATCCGCTAACCCGAAACTCGACCCGTTATGGAGGATTCAAAACCTCCTCTGCGTAATAGTACGTTGCAGTCGTGTGTTCTGTCTGCCGCAAAACAGCAGGAGCATGTCTGTACTTTCGAACAGGCTGTCGACCTCCACTCTCCCCTCCCTTTATGTTTTGATTCCACTCTCCATCGACCACTTCAAGCCTTGGCCGCCACCTCCCTCTCCAGCGAGCTCACATCGTCGTTCGTGGCCGTCGACGACGACTGGTATAACTTCCCCTTCGTCGTCCCCGACCAGCCACTACCGTACAGCCAACGTCCCCGACGACCCCTGGCGAGGCCCTATAGTACGGCAGCCGCGTGCCACCGCGCGCGGCCAATACGACAGCAGCAGCGGGCATGCAAGCACGCGAGCCCAGGCATTGCAGCAGTACGACGACTGCCGCACATCGTCGCCCACGACCACCGCGAGGCCCGTGCAACTCCGACGACCCCTTGCGTGCCACCCTGGCGTGGCTTGCAACATTCCGTCATGATGCGCGTGAATTCGAGTCCAGAATCGTGTTTCGGGATAACAATTTTGGACATATTTTATGGACAATTTGACCGTTGGATCGTCGATCCGATTCTTCCATCTCAATCACGGTATATACCCATTCGCTCACCTAAAATTTCAACTTTTAATTCAATCGTTTTATAAACCAAAACTAGCCACCAAGTTGACCGTTTAAATCACGTTTATTTTGGACAATTTCGTAGAGCCAACTTCGCGGATTCGTTTCTCTTTCGTCAAAGATCCGGTTGAAGAACTACCAACTCTGCAGTGTAGAAGGTATAACCACCTTCGTGCCATAAAAATTTTAGCTTCATAGGATATCGTTCGATTGGTTAAAATGGACGCCAAAATTGGCCTCTCGAAACCGTAAATTCCAACTTATAAAATTCTAATTTTGAGTTCGGGACTCCGGATTCTAATTCTGACGCCACCGGTGGACTCGTCATTGTTCTACCTAAAATTTATATATAATTTGCTGAGTTTGGAGGACATGGGCCCTAGCACGCATTTCGGTGCAAATTGGGTTCCACTGTCCGAGTCAACGGGTCATTTTGAGATCGGCTCATCGGAATCTAATTTCGGATATACCTTTGGGTTCGTATCGTCATTTTGGACTCGTTAACATATATTTTTCTAGATTTAGAGGACTTTGGCTTCGGCACGTATTTTTGTGCAAACTAGATTCTAACGTCCGGGTCAACGGGTCATTTTGAGATCGGCTCATCGGAATCCAATTTCGGATATACCGTTAGGTTCGTATCGTCAGTTTAGACTCGTGGACGTATAATTTTCTAGATTTATTGGACTTTTCATCCTGACATGTTTTTGGTACGAAGTGGGTCCAACGATGGATGCCATTTTGACCAAAAATTACCATTTTGCCCATGTGTCCAAATTGGACTTATGATAGGTTATCCTAGCTAATTTGACCATTTTTGACACATTGGTGTTGTTTGTTTCATCATCTAATGACGTCTGTAGATTTTTTGTCACTCTCCGTTTCCAGAATGCGTATTTTTATACATGTACAATTATGTATATTTATTTAGTATTTATCATGTATTATCCTGTATTTAAATTCCTTTAATTTCATGTTAATTAATTTTTACATTTTATTTCCTGCATTAATTTCCTGAATTTTATTTTCAATATTTTATTTCCTGCATTAATTTCCTGCAATTTTATTATCTGCATTTTATTCCTGCATTTTATTTCCTGCTTTTAACTTCTCTGCTTTGCTTTCGGGTTGCCTTGGTTGGATCCGAACAAACCCGACCCAATAACCCCCACCTACCACCACCCTTCTATTTAAGCCCCTATCTCCTTCTCTCTCCTCATAACTCTCCTTCTTCACCATTACTTCTTCTTCTTCCTCATCACTCTCTCCACCAAACCATCAGCAGGCAAGTACATCTTGCTTCTTGCTTGGAGAACCATTTTTATGGTTCATTATTCTTCCTCTCACGATCCTGAGAGAGTTTAGTACTTAGTATTCTTGATTTCGTTGGCTTGTTTCTCCCAGATCTAAGTGTTTGTGTTCTCGGTTGTTCATGGGTTTTGATCTCCCAACTTAGCGTGAGTTTTTAGTCACGCACACGTTCTTACGTGCCAGCGTGAGTTTTTAGTCACGCACACGTCTTTACGTATCTGCGTGAATTTTAGTCACGCTCACGTTCTTACGTGTCTGCGTGAATTTTCAGTCACGCTCACGTTCTTACGTGTCAGCGTGAATTTTGAGTCACGCACACGTTATTACGTGTCTGCGTAAATTTTGAGTCACGCACACGTTATTACGTGTCTGCGTGAATTTTGAGTCACGCTCACGTTATTACGTGTCTGCGTGAATTTTGAGTCACGCTCACGTTATTACGTGTCTGCGTGAATTTTAGTCACGTACACGTTCTTACGTGCGTGCGTGAATTTTTAGTCACGCACACGTTCTTGCTTGTCAGCATGAATTTTTTAGTCACGCTCACACCTTTACGTGCCAGCGTGACATTTGAGTTACGCACCATCTTTGCATGCGTGCGTGAATTTCTTATCACTTTTCACGCTCCCTTTTCACGCTCACGTTATGAGTGCGTGCATCACTTTTCACGCTCACGCTGTGCGTGCATGAATTTTTCTTGCGTGAATTACTTTTCACGCTCACTCCTACTAGACTTGGCGTGACTTGTTGGCCTTAGCCTAGACTTGGCGTGACTTTTGGCCTTAGCCTAGACTTGTTGGTGTGACTTTCTAACCTGGGTGTTACTATTTGCTCTATAACTTATTCATTTAATGACGGCATGATAATTCTTCTATTATATCCTTACGCCTTTTTGCATGAACTTGATAAATCATGTTATGTTAATATTGATAATACAGATTGTTATGTGGAATGTGTCATGTGTCTTGATTGATCCATGGATACCCAGTATGACTAGAACTTAACTCTGAGGAGTTATAGGCTCGACCCCATGTAATACTAATTGACTTTTATGCCTTGTCACCATTGATAATGATTGTGACATTGACTAATAATTGATCATGTGTTCCTAGTCGGAACTAAGAGACTGGCTAGTCGTCTTATTGAATTGAATGAATGAGACACGTTCATGTAATGAATTATTGTAATCGATTAGCCGATCCCGAATATTGGCATACAGGCACATGCAGGCTTCAAATTATTTATTTATTTATTTAGTTATTTATTTATCTTATAAAAACAGTATGTGTACTTTATGGTCAAGGCATGATTACTCCATGGTTAGATTTGATTGTTGCATTACGCTATGTAAGACCTACAACATAGCCGCACGGGTATCGTTGTAGAGTTGCGCATATCGTACCACGTACAAAAGTACTCATTTGAATGACCATGATCCACGGTATGGGACTTCACTCAACGTAGAGACTATTAAGTTAAATAAAATAATGATTGCATTGAGAGAATGGATTCCCGAGTTCTTACATGGCAGCCCTCTTGGGACTAGTAGTGCCCGACAGGCCGGCTGGTTCCCACAGATACTATAAATCTGTCACACGGGCAGGGAACGATATCTGCTTATATTATTAAATTGTACTTGCTATATTAACGGCGGGCGTCTCGCTGGGACTCGTCTAATTACATGATTGGCGCAATTGATTGACTGGATAGACTAGCCTTGCTCGCATATAGTAAGAACTGAGGAATCCCTATTTGCATAATTCTAGGATAACTTGGGACTCACAATAGCGAGCCGTAGTAGTTGATTGGCCGTTCAAGATGATTTGTTTGTGTACCGTACCTACTCTGTTGCCTAACTGAGATGATCATAATGTCAGGACATGACGGGCCAACTTCTGTCCTTGTTTGGTTGGGAGGTTGGTTCGAAGTGTCGTGATGTTATGTGAATCCTAGTGGAAAGCAGAGATCTATTATTATATTCTTTTACTTACTGGTTTAATCCTTCATATCGTGCTTCCTTGTGGTACTTGCTATTAGAGGTCTAACCTCTCTGGTTTTGCATGGCCAGATTTAGAGCCAGTCCTCGAGGATCCAGCTTACTTCTACCTCTAAGATGGTCAATACTAGGGGAATGATCGCAGGAGGACTCGAGTGGGTTCCTTACTCCATCGCTTGTTTTGTTATTTACTTCATACTTAGCCGTTTGGCACCGACATGTTAGTCGGATTGTCTTGCACTTACTTTTACATGATTGTAATTAAGTCAGACTGCAGCTGATAACAATTGTGTATATGTTACTATACCATCTGGCTATGTTTTGTAAAGCCAGATCTCAAGAACATTTTGACTAAGCGTTTGGGACGCCTTACTGCTTTACCTTACATGTTCTCTATTTTTGCTTCTTGTTTGAATGATTGAGACAATAGATGTGAAGTGACCATAGTAAGACTTTTATGTAGTATGCACCCCCTCGTCTGGTTAGACAGCATTGATCGTATTATACGGTATTTATCTACCCGTAATACGTAGCTGGCTGAGTCATTCTCCCGCTCTCCAGTATTCTGGTTCTGGGGCGTGACAAGGAGGTCGAGGGCAAGTATTCACTCTGTCCTTGGAGGAGGCATTGGCATCGGGAGATGTTGTTGCAGGTAACATTCTCGTTGCCTCATATCCCGCAGTAGCATTGTTTGATTCGGGAGCATCCCACTCATTTATATCTGCACAATTTGCGACACGACTAGGAATGGAGTTCGAGGCATTGCCAGGGAGGTTGAATATACTCACTGGTAATGGGCTCGTAGGAGTTAGTAGAGTTATTTTAGCATGTAGCGTTGTAGTTTGCGGGCATTCCTTACCCGCCCGGTTGATAGAATTTCCTGTTGGAAATTTCGACGTTATCTTAGGCATGGACTGGCTGAAAGACAGTTATGCGACA
This sequence comes from Iris pallida, assembly GCA_029216955.1. Taxonomy (NCBI): domain Eukaryota; kingdom Viridiplantae; phylum Streptophyta; class Magnoliopsida; order Asparagales; family Iridaceae; genus Iris; species Iris pallida. The sequence goes on along the minus strand of JANAVB010027600.1, from coordinate 2,492,928 downwards.
ATAGATTGTCGTAGAGGGAGTGTATCTTTCGATATTCCAGGCATGGAGCGGTTCACCTTAGTCAGATCAGAGGCAATTCAGCAAGAGCAGGGAGTAATAACGGCAATAGAAGAAGTTCAGATTCCGAAGGTAGTTGAAGAATTTCTAGACGTATTTCTCGAAGAACTCCCAGGTCTACCACCGGTTAGAGATATTGAGTTCAGTATAGAATTGGCACCAGAAACTAAACCGATATCAGATCGAGTTTACAGAATGGCGGATTCAGAGCAGGCCAAGGTATACCAGCATATAGAGGAACTGAAGGAGAAGAAGTTCATCCAAGCTAGCGTGTCACCATGGACAGCACCAGTGGTACTTGTGAGAAAGAAGGATGGATCATCCAGATTGTGCATTGATTACAGGAAGCTTAACGCGGCAACAGTGAAGAACAAGTACCCATTACCCAGGATCGACGACTTATTTGATCAGTTGAGCAAAGCTAGAGTTTTCTCCAAGATAGATCTTCGTTCAGGGTACCATCAGGTGAGGGTTCGGAAGGAAGATATTCCCAAGACAGCGTTCAGGTCGAAGTATGGGCATTATGAGTTCTTAGTAATGCCGTTTGGTTTGACCAATGCTCCAGCAATATTCATGGATTTGATGAATCGTATCTTTATGCCATACTTAGACCAGTTTGTCGTTGTGTTTCTTGACGACATTCTCGTATACTCTGCTAGTGAAGAGGAGCATGAAGACCACCTCAGGAAAGTGTTGCAGGTTCTGAGAGAGAACCAGTTGTATGCCAAGCTCAGCAAGTGTGAATTTTGGTCGGATCACATTTCATTTTTGGGTCATATCATATCAGGAGCTGGAGTAGCAGTAGATCCCAAGAAGATAGAAGCAGTAAAAAGTTGGCCAGTACCCAAGACCGTAGCAGATGTACGGAGTTTCTTAGGATTGGCAGGATATTACAGAAGGTTTGTGTCAGACTTTGCAAGGCTTTCAGCACCCATGACCCGCTTGACCCGGAAGGATGTACTGTTCGTTTGGTCAGCAGAATGTCAGGCATCATTCGAGACTTTGAAGCAGAAGTTGATATCAGCACCTATTCTTACATTGCCAGTTGGACCCGGAGGTTTTACAGTATATTGTGATGCGTCAGGTAAAGGACTTGGATGTGTCCTTATGCAACATGGGAAGGTGATAGCATATGCATCTAGGCAGCTTCGGGACCACGAGAAGAATTATCCAACTCATGACTTGAAGTTGGCGGCAGTAGTATTTGCTCTGAAGCTATGGAGGCATTACTTATATGGTGACCGAGTGGACATGTACACAGACCATAAAAGTCTGAAGTACATCTTTACTCAGAAGGAACTAAACATGAGGCAGAGAAGATGGTTGGAGTTGATCAAGGATTATGACGTGGAGCTTCAGTATCATCCAGGCAAGGCGAATGTAGTAACAGACGCTCTTAGCAGGAGAGACGGCACATTTATGTTGACAACACAGAGGCATATCTTAGAAGACCTTCAGAAGATGGGCATCGAAGTTATACTTCCTAGTGATGTAGGAGTTCTAACAAGTCTGCAAGTTCAATCCGACTTGGTAGGCAGAATCAAGGCAGCTCAGGCACAAGACCCAAGGATTCAGAAGCTTAGGGCAGAATGTAAGTCAGGACTCAGGAAGGAGATGAGAATTCATGAAGATGGTACACTTAGGTTTGGATCACGTCTATGTGTGCCTAGTGGAGATATCAGACAGGAGGTTATGGCAGAAGCTCACAGTTCTCAGTATTCTATTCATCCTGGAGGGACCAAGATGTACCAAGATATCAAGCAGCATTTCTGGTGGAACGGGATGAAGAGGGAGATAGCTAGATTTGTTTCCCGTTGCTTGGTATGTCAGCAAGTGAAGGCAGAACAGCAGAGGCCAGCTGGGTTATTGCAACCGCTTCCTATCCCAGAATGGAAATGGAAGCATATTACAATGCACTTTGTGACCGGTTTACCGAAATCACCAAGTGGTAAGGACGCTATTTGGGTAATAGTGGACCGACTTACGAAGGTAGCACATTTTCTTCCTTTCAGAGTAGGGCAATCTACAGAAAAGTTGGCAGAGTTGTATATACAACAGATAGTCAGGCAGCATGGAGTCCCTGTCAGCATTGTGTCAGACCGAGATACCCGCTTTACCTCACATTTCTGGAAGAGCTTACATCATAGTCTGGGTACCAAGTTAAGATTTAGCACGGCTTACCATCCGCAGACGGATGGACAATCAGAAAGAACGATTCAGACTTTAGAAGATATGTTGCGAGCTTGCACTCTAGATTTTGGAGGGTCTTGGGAGAGTCACCTGCACTTAGTCGAGTTCTCATACAACAATAGTTATCAAGCCAGTATCCAGATGGCGCCATTCGAAGCACTATATGGTAAGAAGTGCAGGTCACCGCTTGCATGGGATGATATCGGAGAGAGGAAGATGTTAGGCCCAGAAATGATTGTTCAGACGGTTGAAGTAGTTAAGGGAATTAGAGAGCGACTTCGAGTTACGCAGGACCGACATCGTCATTGGGCGGACCAGCATCGTAGGCCGCTAGAGTTCTCTGTTGGGGACCACGTATTCTTGCGGATCTCACCTACTCGTGGGGTCATTAGATTTGGCGTTCGCGGAAAATTGAGTCCGCGGTACGTGGGCCCATTTGTTATCCTTGATCGGATAGGCGATGTTGCTTATCGTTTATCCCTCTCGCCTTCGTTACGAGAGGTACATGACGTATTTTATGTATCTCAATTACGTAGGTATGTATCGGACCCAAGTCATATCCTCGATCATTCTGAGCTGGTTGTTGGTACCAACCTGTCTTACGAGGAACAGCCTGTGTCCATTTTGGACCAAAGAGAGAAGATACTCAAGAACCGAACAATTAGTCTTGTCCGTGTTGCTTGGGGTCATCACTCCTTTGGAGAGTCAACGTGGGAACGTGAGGATGATATCCGATCACGATATCCACACCTGTTTGACTCACAAGGTATATCTCTTTCTGTATACCTTGATTGTCCTGATTCTTCATGCTTGTCACCTTATGGGTAGAGCTACTTGATATCGTGGAATGATGAATTTACATATATAGTACTTGCTTTTGACATAGTAAAAATGATTGTTTGCTCACTAGAATTGCTTGTATTAGTTTAGCTCCGATATTTCTACCTGCTTGGATTTGAAATTCCGAGGACGGAATTTTTCTAAGATGGGTAGAGATGTCACTCCCCGTTCCCAGAATGCGTATTTTTATACATGTGCAATTCATGTATATTTATTTAGTATTTATCATGTATTATCCTGTATTTAAATTCCTTTAATTTCATGTTAATTAATTTTTGCATTTTAGTTCCTGCATTAATTTCCTGCAATTTTATTTTCTGCATTTTATTTCCTGCAATGCAATTTTATTTCCTGCATTAATTTCCTGCAATTTTATTATCTGCATTTTATTCCTGCATTTTATTTCCTGCTTTTAACTTCTCTGCTTTGCTTTCGGGTTGCCTTGGTTGGATCCGAACAAACCCGACCCAATAACCCCCACCTACCACCACCCTTCTATTTAAGCCCCCATCTCCTTCTCTCTCCTCATAACTCTCCTTCTTCACCATTACTTCTTCTTCTTCCTCATCACTCTCTCCACCAACCCATCAGCAGGAAAGTACATCTTGCTTCTTGCTTCTTGCTTGGAGAACCATTTTTATGGTTCATTATTCTTCCTCTCACGATCCTGAGAGAGTTTAGTACTTGGTATTTTTGATTTCGTTGGCTTGTTTCTCCCAGATCTAAGTGTTTGTGTTCTCGGTTGTTCATGGGTTTTGATCTCCCAACTTAGCATGAGTTTTTAGTCACGTACACGTTCTTACGTGCCAGCGTGAGTTTTTAGTCACGCACACGTCTTTACGTGTCTGCGTGAATTTTAGTCACGCTCATGTTCTTACGTTTCTGCGTGAATTTTCAGTCACGCTCACGTTCTTACGTGTCAGCATGAATTTTGAGTCACGCACACGTTATTACGTGTCTGCGTAAATTTTGAGTCACGCACACGTTATTACGTGTCTGCGTGAATTTTGAGTCACGCTCACGTTATTACGTGTTTGCGTGAATTTTGAGTCACGCTCACGTTATTACGTGTCTGCGTGAATTTTAGTCACGCACACGTTCTTACGTGCGTGCGTGAATTCTTAGTCACGCACACGTTCTTGCGTGTCAGCGTAAATTTTTTAGTCATGCTCACACCTTTACGTGCCAGCGTGACATTTGAGTTACGCACCATCTTTGCATACGTGCGTGAATTTTTTATCACTTTTCACGCTCCCTTTTCATGCTCACGTTATGAGTGCGTGCATCACTTTTCACGCTCACGCTGTGCGTGCGTGAATTTCCCTTGCGTGAATTACTTTTCACGCTCACTCCTACTAGACTTGGCGTGACTTGTTGGCCTTAGCCTAGACTTGGCGTGACTTTTGGCCTTAGCCTAGACTTGTTGGCATGACTTTCTAACCTGGGTGTTACTATTTGCTCTATAACTTATTCATTTAATGATGGCATGATAATTCTTCTATTATATCCTTACGCCTTTTTGCATGAACTTGATAAATCATGATATGTTAATATTGATAATACAGATTGTTATGTGGAATGTGTCATGTGTCTTGATTGATCCATGGATATCCAGTATGACTAGAACTTAACTCTGAGGAGTTATAGGCTCGACCCCATGTAATACTAATTGACTTTCATGCCTTGTCACCATTGATAATGATTGTGATATTGACTAATAATTGATCATGCGTTCCTAGTCGGAACTAAGAGACTGGCTAGTCGTCTTATTGAATTGAATGAATGAGACACGTTCATTTAATGAATTATTACAATTGATTAGCCGATCCCGAATATTGGCATACAGGCACATGCAGGCTTCAAATTATTTATTTATTTATTTAGTTATTTATTTATCTTACAAAAATAGCATGTGTACTTTATGGTCAAGGCATGATTACTCCGTGGTTAGATTTGATTGTTGCATTACGCTATGTAAGACCTACAACATAGCCGCACGGGTATCGTTGTAGAGTTGCGCATATCGTACCCCGTACAAAAGTACTCATTTGAATGACCATGATCCACGGCATGGGACTTCACTCAACGTAGAGACTATTAAGTTAAATAAAATAATGATTGCATGGAGAGAATGGATTCCCGAGTTCTTACATGGCAGCCCTCTTGGGACTAGTAGTGCCCGACAGGCCGGCTGGTTCCCACAGATACTGTAAATCTGTCACACGGGCAGGGAACGGTATCTGCTTATATTATTAAATTGTACATGCTATATTAACGGCGGACGTCCCGTTGGGACTCGTCTAATTACATGATTGGCGCAATTGATTGACTGGATAGACTAGCCTTGCTCGCACATAGTAAGAACTGAGGAATCCCTATTTGCATAATTCCAGGATAACTTGGGACTCACAATAGCGAGCCGTAGTAGTTGATTGACCGTTCAAGATGATTTGTTTGTGTACTGTACCTACTCTGTTGCCTAACTGAGATGATCAGAATGTCAGGACATGACGGGCCAACTTCTGTCCTTGTTTGGTTGGGAGGTTGGTTCGAAGTGTCGTGATGTTATGTGAATCCTAGTAGAAAGCAGAGATCTATTATTATATTCTCTTACTTACTGGTTTAATCCTTCATATCGTGCTTCCTTGTGGTACTTGCTATTAGAGGTCTAACCTTTCTGGTTTTGCATGGCCAGATTTAGAGCCAGTCCTCGAGGATCCAGCTTACTTCTACCTCCAAGATGGTCAATACTAGGGGAATGATCGCAGGAGGACTCGAGTGGGTTCCTTACTCCACCGCTCGTTTTGTTATTTACTTCATACTTAGCCGTTTGGCACCGACATGTTAGTCGGATTGTCTTGTACTTACTTTTACATGATTATAATTAAGTCAGACTGCAACTGATAACAATTGTGTATATGTTACTATACCATCTGGCTATGTTTTGTAAAGCCAGATCTCAAGAACATTTTGACTAAGCGTTTGGGACGCCTTACTGCTTTACCTTACATGTTCTCTATTTTTGCTTCTTGTTTGAATGATTGAGACAATAGATGTGAAGTAACCATAGTAAGACTTTCATGTAGTATGCACCCCCTCGTCTGGTTAGACAGCATTGATCGTATTATACGGTATTCATCTACCCGTAATACGTAGCTGGCTGAGTCATTCCCCCGCTCTCCAGTATTCTGGTTCTGGGGCGTGACATTTTTCTTTATGTAATTACTGTTAATTATAATTAATTTCTATTTATGTTCGTATTTTGGAATTCGTACATCGAAACTGAGATCAGTCGATTCCAGTGATCTTACATCGCTAAAATTGACAAATTGGCCATGTGTGTCACGACCTGCACCCGCTTTTCGGATGCAAGTTCATGAGCAAGCCAGCTACGTATCAAGCGGACTCCAGCCCGACTCGAGTACGTATAAGCTGTCAAGATCATGGTATCATGGCTAATATGGTAATCTACAGTATATCTCAATCTACGAGAATATGTAAGACAAGAATGAACAAGTATGGGTCGTGGTCTGCAGCCCACTAGCATATATGTCCGATTAGACTCCAAGAATAATATGAGTCTATAAAGCTAAGCTGATAAGCAGGATATATCATAAAAGCACGAGAAAGATAATAAATCGATAACACTAACAAAATATCTGAATCATGCAGATAAAGTCAACTACCACATGCTCAGCTAACTAACTCTGTGCAATCAGCTACCTGAAGAGATCATCAGGTCCTCAGAGGACTAGCAAGATACATAAAACAAGTCTACTAATATGACAGTAAATAACATGTATGTAAGATAAGGACGGTGCAAGAAAGGATATCTAAGACACGACAAGCAATGTGGAATGTAATACTGGACTTGGCTATCACTCAAACGATTAACCCTATAGCTTGTAGTACAATGCAATATACTCCCAATCTATAGTAGGTTTCTACTGTAGTACAATGCAAGATACTCCCAGTCAAGAATAGCCAATTTTAGTATCGATTTCCTCTACTAGAGGAATACAAGGTCAAGTAGACACCTATAAACCGTAGTACAATATAAGATACTCCCAATCTATAGTATGTCACAAATCAAGTCAATCAATATCAATATCAAGATCAAGGAATCTGCTATAGGTCGTAGTACAATGTAAGATACTCCCAATCTATAGTATGTCTCAACTGTAGTACAATACAAGATACTCCCAGTCAAGAATGGTCAAGTCAAGAACAAGGGGTAGAACTGGCAACTCTATCACAAGACACAAATACACGAAGAAGACTAATAGACAAGCAAAAGAACTGAATAATATCCTATACGTGCACGTAACTCTATAAAACAAGTAAAGCAGTCGATGACAAACCAATCACAATATGAGAAGCATGTAACCATGTGGAAAGAAATACAACAGGAAAGGAAACATGTAAATACTGTATAATTTCGGCATGGTATACTTGCCTGAGGGTTGCACGGAGAACCAACAATATATCGCCAATCAACAAGTCAGAAAGTCCAAGTCTCACAACTGCCTCCAAAAGCTGTAATAGATGTTACCAACATTTCCAGATTAGTCAAATTAGCTAGAATTTCCTATCCTTAAGTCCAATTCTGGACACAGGGCAAAACGGTAATTTCGGATCAAAACGGTGTCCGTCGTTGGATCCACTTTGCACCGAAAAGCATGCCAGAGTTAATAGTCTCTAAGGTCGTCGAACTACATATCTACGGATTTATTTTGATGATACGAACCCAACCGTATATCTAAAGTTGGATTCTGGTAGGCCGTGCACAAAATCGCTCGTTGAATCGGATCGTAGGGCCCGCAAAACGGCGATCCGATCAACTATCTCAGAATTGGACCAAATTTGGCATACAGGATCAGAAAAATGATACGGTCCTGTTGGTACAAGTTTCGTCTCGATCTGACGAACATGCACAAAGTAATTGGAATATTTACACAGAGGTCGATACGATAAATTTCGACAGATACGCGTCAAATTCGTCGCTCACACGCACCCAATTTGAATTTCGTCAAAGCCCACACGTCCAGGAAGTTGATACACACCTTTAGATGCTTTCCGTTCGCGGCCATGTCGCCCGAATTGTCGGGACGGACCCCATGTCGATGGATTCTTAAGTTTTGGAAACAGATTTTGCCAAGTTTTTCTCAGGTTTTAAATCGATTTATCTTATTATACAAATAACTAAAATTAAAAGTAACAGTAGGGTTTTGATCCTGGTCATGTTGTCTTTAAAAATGTTCAATAGTTTTCTAAAATAATCATTGGATTGGCGATTAGTCGCCTTCCAAAATAGGGTACATGCAATAATTTTTGAACTGTCAAGAACAATTTGTTATCGATTTTCCATGAATTTTCATGAGAAATATGATGAATTGATCTAAACTAATTGAAGGGTTCAGTAGAGGGTTATGTTATGGTCGTACCAGATCAAATAGTTTGAGAAACGATCCACTGTGTCCGACGAAATGTCACGACGAAGTTAGTCCCATCGCTGTACCGCTGCTGCTGTCGTTTCTCTGTTCTTCGCACGCGTGCGGCCTCCAGCGACGGTTTCCGACGACCTCCGACGGGACAGGCGACCGGGAAGACTTGCAGGGCGGCGCTGGGGTGTCTGGGATCGAAAGGGAATAGTTAGGGTTTCGTTCTCTCCCTCTCTCTCGCATATAAATAACGACGAGGTGATCGAGATTTCGAATAGGAGGGGATTTCCTGGTGGGCCTGTGGCCTCTTGGCCCGGCTAGGCTGGCCTGGGCTTGCTCGGGCTGATGTGGGGGCTGGGGAATTTATTTTAGTTATATATATATATATATATATATATATATATATATATATATATATATATATATATATATATATATACATACATATAAAACTATATATATATACACATATATACGTATATTTCCTATATATGCATAAATACTCCAAAAGTCCAAAAATAAATCTTAGGAATATATTCTAATAGTATTGGGCTTATACTAAAATATATACATACAATAATATTTATTTCATAAATAATCTAGAATATTAAATGATTTTTTTATTATTATAAATCTAATAACAATATAAATAACAATAATAATGATAACTAATAAGGAAAATCTATAATAAGTGTACATACAAAATATGTAGTCTAAATATCCCAACATGCATAAGAGTAATTAGGAAGGTATTTATCCTATTTCTAAAAATAGAATATCAATTCAGTAACAATAAATATATATATATATATGTATATAAATCCTTTATATATGAAATGCCTATTTGGACAATCAAAAATAATAAATGCAATATGTACGTCTACATGAACGTCTTTGGTCTCACTACAAGATTACATGGGCTCGATTTTTGTTCGGATCTAGTCCGAGCTAAATCGACACAAACCGGGTCTCCTACAAGTCAATAATATAATTAATAAATAATTTAAAATGTCTTTAGAGGTTAAGTCGCAACTTGGCCTGGTTTTCCTAGTTAGGACACACTTATGGTTGGGTCTTCCTTGGCATGGCTAATACACTAGTCAAGGCACGCTACTGCACTATCCGTGCCATGATTCCTAGTCGTCTGGTACTTCAAAACTCAACCATGGCTAAAGTCATCTACCGTAATAATTAACTAAATAATTATTTATAAAATTCTAAAAATCACCATTTAAATCAAATAAATAATAATAAAATATTCAAAAAAAATCGGGAAGAGGAGTTACAATGTGGATCACCATGATAAGATTTTTAACCTTGGGTTGATCATCATGTCTCAATTTGCGTGTCGTAGGTTTCATTGTACGAATAACGAGGTACAAACTTGATATTTCAAACCTACCACCTGCAATACATATTATTAGCAATAATAAATTATAGCGACTAGTGTGACCTAGTTCTAGGCGATATAATTACAAGTGACTTAGATAACCTAAGGTAGTAAGCGACTGGAACGACCCAAGCTCTCTAGGTGGGAGTTATTAGTCATACGTGGATTTAGTATGTGATATATATGTTGTTTGTGATTTGGGTGATAGATATTGCATGAAGAATGGTTCTGGCTCATGGATAGTGGGATAGAATTTGGTACTGCAGTCTCAACACAGTTTGGACAACTCCAATCATACATTGCCAATTTGATATACAGTATTTACATGCTTATTTTCTTATCAGTCTTTCACTTGGATATACTGCTCCATGATTCACCTGCTCTCATCGGTATGCTTGCATGATTATACCTGCTGGCACATAGACATGATACACGGATTCGTATTGCATGGCATATAGGTAATTCATTTATGATCTCCGAATGTTTACTTGATGGTGGATTTTCTGTACATGTTGATTGGACTTCTGGACTTATTGATTGTTAGGGTCGGACTAGACGTGTCGTGGATGCAATATGAACAATTTCATTGGATGGGGAGGACGGTCACTAGACGGAAAAGCTAACTGTAGTTTACTTTAGTGATGTTGCTGCAACTGGTAACTCGCACCACTGCACATGTACCCCTTAGAGACAGCATCTCTATCGAACGTTGTCCTCAAGTGCATCTCACACAGACTAGATAGTCTGCATAGTAGTAGTGTTACTGATCGCCTGACTATTTTCCTGTTATATGTTCCCGGATCATACGTTTACTTCCTTCACATGTTATTTACTGTACTTCATTTCAATATGTATATTTTGTATCTTGCTACGTCCCACTGAGGACCTGGTTTCCTTCCAGGTATATGCTGAGATCTGACATAGGATATTGATGGTTTACTTCAATTCAGATTACTCTTTCATGTATTGTCAGTTGATGTCTTCTTATCATCCTTCTGTAGTATTTCATATCTAGATTTTTTTAGTAGTTTTAGTAGAATTTGTGGATGTATAATATGGATACTTGGACACTTGACAGCTTATACGTATTCGAGTTTGACTGGAGTCTGCTTGAATGCGTAGCTGGCCATTGATACGTGACATGGTTCCGCATATCTTGGGACTGGGGCGGGACACTCTTCTAATACTTTCAATCAATCTTTTGTTCTTTTCTGTGAATATATACTTCTTCGCTACTCAATCTAAAGACCATGGATAGTGAATAACAACCATTATAGTGTCGTAAGATCCGCAATCTCAACTGGCACAGTCACAAGAGTACAAGGAAACGGAGGAGGGCCTCTTCGTTGTAGTTGGTCTAGTGTTTTCGAATATTTTCATAGGATTTATAATGAAAATGTTATCAACCTAGTAGAACACATGGAGCAAACACCCCCCCCCCCCCCCCCCCCCCCCCCCCGCGCGCGCGCGTTAATTACTAATTAGATCTTAATATATGATAAAAATCTTATCTTTTATCCTAACTTATATATATATATATATATATATATATATATATATAATATATATATATATATATATATATATATATATATATATATATTAAACTTAAACTAATTAAATTCCTATTCCTTAAGTAATCTTCTGATTTACTTATCATATTCAAATCCTTTTCCCTAGATTTTAACTAATATTCTCACTCAAATCCCCTACTTAAATCACTCATACTCAAATACCTCATGAAGCTAACTAATCATGTACTCTAATACTATACTCGATCATTCCTCTTTATTTTTACCTCACTTTCTCCTACACACACTTCTTACCCAGCTCATACCCACCCATCACCTTTGTCAAACTCACCATTATACTCTCCTTCCCTCTCTATTCGAGCTACAAAATTATCGGAAGACTCGTGGTCGGAGCTTCACACACCCTCATCCCTGACAACCCACACGTGCTAACATTGTCCTCAACTTATTTCCACTTATATATTTAGTCATAGTTATACCCGTTGTGATCTCCTAGAGCAAGTTTATATTACTGCTTTACATTCGACATATTTATCTATATCTTGTTACATCCTCCTGAGGATATGGTTTTTTTTTTCATGCATAAAAGATGAGAGCTACCAGGAGGAGTACAGTTCATGTCACGACCCGTACCCACTGTGAGGGTACGAGTACGTAACAACGCCCAGCCTACGCCGCAATGTCAGCGGTAGAACGCTGTTCTAGGTCACTATCTAATCAATCAACTCACGCAATTATATAATGTACTTGTCAAAATCTCAACTTCGAACGGAGGACAAGTATAGATATAATAGAATCTCAATCACAGTCTAAGCACGATATGATAACACAGAAGCTTATAACTAAGACTAAATACAACATTAAAACCAACTACTAAAATAATATAATCTCAAAATAATCTCAAATCAAAACATATCTCAATTTATTTACAATTCAAGTTCTAAAACATAAAACTGAACCTAGTCAACTAGCTAGTCTCCCGATCACTCCTGAGTGTCGGGCCAAAGGTAGCTAAGCCGTCTCCTGGTCCATAATAAGTAGGGCAAGTGTCCTCAGGTCAATCATCTGTAAAATTTTCAACAGGTCCAGTCAGGATAGGAACGAGTACAACTCATCAAGAAATCCCAAATAAATGACAGAAAACTATAAACAATTATAGACAGTTGTATTGATGAACATGGTAGTTTTATACAGGTAGTGATGTAGAGAAACAATTAAGGTACAAGAAAAGTAAAGTAACTAAACAAGAAGAGAAACATGGCAATGAAGACAGTAAATATAATCTAGCTGAACTAGAGTAACATGATATAAGTCCAGGCAGTATAATAAGAGTCAAGTATAATCCCAATGTGAGTCTAGATAATGTAATCTAATACCAGATGATTCCAGTACAAGATAAGTCCAGTATAAGGTGAGTCCAGTCAGTGATCAAAGATTCTAGGGTGAGTCCAGACTATACTCTAATAATGTGTTTTAAAATATCGGGATCGACATGTGAACGGCTGTAGGTAATACGGTACACCGCACACTCGGCCAAGTGTGGGATGGCTATCATTCCAGTATAATTCCAAGGGAGTGGTTCCAGTATTTGGGTATGTTCACATGTCTACTCTAATATTTTCCCGTCCAACAAGTACAAGTGAATCCATAACCCGACACGAAAATGAGTACAAGTCCAGCCAGAACACGAATGATACCAGTAAGTGATTCCAGGGTGATGCCAGTAGGTGATTCTAGAAATAGAGGCCAGACATGAATAAGTGAGTGTCACATGAAATGGATCCAGCAATATCAAATCGTGTTTGTAACAGAGAATCAAATAGAACTAACTACAACTGAAGTACAGTAATCAACAAGTAAACGAGAGAACTATCAGATAATATACTCGTCTGATACTCTGAAAAGAGTAGTGTAATATCAGATGTCTGCACCGAAGTCACAATGTCCTAAATAGAGCAGTACAGATTATAATGTGTTTAAAATAAGGTAAATGAAGTTTATGATACAATCTACATGATTTCTAGGTCAATCTAGGTCAAAGTCAACTCTAAGTCAAACCTGGTCAACTGTCTAGGTCAAACTAGATCCAAGTCAAACTTGGTCAACTCTAGGTCAACCCAAGTCAATACCTAGTCAAACTAGGTCAATTGGTCACATTTAGACTTAATGTTGACTTTTGGTCAACTCTAGTCAATCCTGAACTATTGGGTCAAACCTTGGTCAATGGTCAACTAGGCTATTAGGTCAACATTGGTCTCTCTAGTCTAGACAAACTCTACATTAGGGCTAATACCTTAAACTAACCATATACCAACATTTATGTATATATATATATATAAATATACTCACAACCTAAATTCATAACCTTGTATCAAGGCTAGCCAACACAACATGTAGGACACTTACCACTATCTTAAGTATCATCTATGTATATGATGACATTACTCTATATACACTACTACCCTATCTAACATCCAAACATATGATGTATCCCAAATACTCTACCACATAGATACATCCTTACATAATATATATATGCTACATCACATACATATATATATATATATATATACCATATACATAGTATGCAATGAAACAAAAGAGGTAACAGGGAATGCATGGACAGGCCTGTCCTAATCTGGTTCTTAAGGACTGAACACATGTATCCAAGGGCTAAACCAAATTGTCTTGAGTAAGGGCTAAAACTCTTAGTATCAATGGACTGATACATGTCCAAATAGGAATTTCACTTAAGATTTCAAGGTCTGAACTGAAAGTTCCAGTCTGAACTGAGGCTACTAAAGCACATGTCCTGATACCAAGGGCCATGCAAACATACAATGAAGGCAGTGGGTTAAGGGATGCAGTAGTGGTTTAGGGAAAATAGTGTGTGTGATTCATGTGTACATAGCTTAGTTAGGTTGTGTGTGTGAGTGTACTTGTACTTAGTGTTGTAGCTAGGGTGAGTGAGTGAGTGAGTGAGTGATACAATATGACAGTCGAGTGTGTCTTTGCCATGAGAGTGTGAGTGGCAATAGGTTAACAGGAAATCAGATTTTTAGGGTGGGCAAACTAGACTAGAGTGTGAACATATTATGGTGTGTCAAAGTGACAGTTTGGGGAATAGGGTGAATGAATGTATGGACTGTACCAGTAAAACAGGGACTGAACTTACACATACAGGCATATCCAGACCCCCTTCTCATATACTAATATATTATGCAAGGAACCTTCAAGTAGGACTGAACAGATAACTGAAGGATGAGCATCACAATATGATTTGATGCAAGGAATTTGGACTGAACCAAAATGAGGATATTCAGAACAGAACATATGTGATGGATGAGGACTGAATGAATGTAATTTCAAGGTGACAATAGGACATGAAATTCATTTACACTATGACTAAGGGACTGTCATATGGGCAGGGCCAATGCAACTGAGGACTAAACCTCCAAATGAAAGGGACCGGACCCTCTGATTAACATGGACTGAATGTCAAGTGATCATATGCAGGACAAGAATGTAATACTGGACATTAAATATATATGCAGTGAATGGATACGTAGGCAGTGGGTTTGAAATGGTATGTAGGACAGGTACATCCAAGTATCAGAACATAATATCTGTAAGGTGCCAAGATGATTACCTTACATTAAAATACAGGGAACAAGGAGATTTGGAGACCCAATGACAACACAGTGGAACAAAAGAAGGCAGGACATCTCAATTAAGGGTTCGAATCAAAATAGCATGACAGGGAAAAGTATCTCAGGAATGCATTGACAGTTTGTTTATCAGTCTACAGTCCTAAACCCAATTCGAAAACCCAATTTCCCTGCTATCCTCAAGCCAAATCATGCAACCACATTAACAGTAACCTAATACACATGTATATGAATTAATATGGTGATTTAATCATGGGAAAAATGGTTTGAAACTTATTTAAATTTTAGGAAGTCAAAATAGTGTACTCGAGTATCAAGAATTTGGGAAAATTGAAATCGACATATAAAAACAAGTCAATATCCTAATTAAATGGTTGGTAAGGGTTCGTGCACAATTGTAGGTGTCACCTAGGTTGTCTCGTGTCCATAAAAGTGGACACGATGTGTCCAATCATGAAAACACACACACACAGCAGGAAGGACACACTGACAGCCTCGTGCAGATGTGCAGCGTGACCTAGGACACGACACATGACACTAGAGAGCTCGTACTCGTGTCCTAGGGTTTGCCAAGGGTAGGTCTAGGGTCTCATCACCCTGCACCGCATCGAACCCGTGTCGTGTCTGAGTTTGAGTCGTGTATCAGTGCGCGTTTTCACGCGCGTGCAGCACAGGCAAGGATCAGTGCGATCGAGTTTTCTCTCGATCCACTTAATCATTTTACCTCAAATTTTGTGTGGGTGATGGCAGACAGTGCCCCCACGTGTTCACCAAAAATTAGGTCATGAGAGTCCGTGTCGTGTCCTGTGTCGAGCCCGTACAGCAGGACAGTGCACGGTGTCCTTGTGCGTGCATGTGTGTCCCATTTTGGACACAAAAAGTGTCCAGAAACGTGCTCAGTAAGATACGAATACAATATACATGTATAAGACAACATTTCCATTCAATCACTTTTCAAAATTATCAAAATAAATTCTATTGAGGCATTCTAACAAACACATACACTTACACATTGATACGCGCCCGATACGGACACCAAACGAACACGGTTTCCTACCAAACTTGAAGGACAGCTAGGGGATACCTAGATCTAGCCTAATATGCAAAGAAATCAGAATTAAAATACAATTTGAGGAGTTTTACCTATAGGTGCAAAAATCAAGAAAAGCCCCAAATCGGTTGATTCTCGATGCTGGCCAAATCCTCCAAATTGCTCTTAGACTGAAATTACTCTTCAAAATTAGCAAGTAGAAGTGGATTAGAACCATATGCAAAAGATTTGGGTCAAAAAAGATTAAAAATGGATTTCTATGAATTTAGGAAAGTGGAGATTTACCTTTCCTTCTAAGGAGTTGGTTGAGCACAAAAGAGGCAAGAACAAGGAGAGGGGGCATTAAATAGGAGTGGGAATCTCTATATGGCTGGTCACTTAGGGTTTGGTTAGGTGTTAGAGCTTCAAGTTATGGGCCTATGGGCTTAAGTCACAAGTCATGGAATTAAATCACAAGTCATTTCACCTATTCATAATTCTTCCTATTGAAACTAGATTCTAGTGACTAAAAATGGGTTTGACTTAAGCTAGACTAGGGTCACACCATTGCCTACTAAGTCACCATAGCTAGGGTTAGCTTCTAGGCTAGTCTACTAAGTCTCAATAAGTCAAAGTCAAAATAACAATCACCAATCCAATATTTAATCAAATAATTCTAATAAGTCAAAATGACCAATTTACCCCTAGGATAAAAATGATAAATAAATATCCCCAATCACATGGTTAGGCTCTAGGTCAGACAGTCTCTAGGGTTTCACTAGCAGCACGTCAAAATCACAAGTCATGGTTTTTAAATAGTTTAAAAATAATTAAAATCACCAAAAATCATAATGTGATATAAATATCAATAAATAATAATTATAATTACAAAAGTTCAAAATTACCCTCATTTGGAAAACTGGATGTTACATTTCACGAGTCTATTCAGGAGATGCCTCAGTCGAGAACGTCGTGATCTTCCTAGAGGAGTATTATTGATCAGCGGTGAGACTTCCTTCTCGTCATACGCCAGTCAAATATGTTGGAACTATTTCAATATTGTATCTTATTCTAGCATTTATATTTTAGTCTTATTTACTTATATGTGATTCTGTTCTTACTTTATTTGTAGATGAGATTAATTTACCAACATGATTCATGGTAGTTCTGTATTGGAGTTCACGTTTATACAACGTAGTGCGCTTCAGTGGAACTAGCTATAGGGTTGGATCCTCCTGTAAGTTGTATTAGCTGATTATTGCCATCTGGGTCGGTACTGTGTACTTTCAGACTGGTGTGACAAACTAATGTTAAATGCATGAATTGTGGAAAACCATTCAAATGGGTAACTAAATGGTACGAGAGGACATAGGCATCTAAATAGTTGTTTAGTATCTACCTACTTGAGTAAGATAAGGAGCCAAGGACCATTGACCATGGAGGATAGTGCTCAGAAAAAATTGTATCGTGATGAAATGTCTATTTTAATTTATTTAGCTATTAGCATTAGGAACTTAGGTAGTCGTTATTATCATGAATCAGTTCGAAGAATTACTCGCAACAATCCTTTTGTTATTATTATTTTGATTGACATTTTTCGTTATATGCTAATCTTGTTAGATATGTGTTTTTTTTATAGGACTTGTGTTTTGCGTTTCGGTTTTCACTTCACTTCAATATTCCTTTGTGATACTAGGGGTTGACCCTTTGGTTTTGTATGCCCATGTTTCATAGTCGAACGGAAGTGGCAATAGATCCTCGGACGTAGTTACGATATATGGCCATAATAATTAGAAATGTTAACCACTAATAACAAGTACCACAAGAAAAGCTTGAAAATAGGTTGAGAACAAAAATATAAAACACAAGTCATATAAACAAATATTATTTGTTGAACACCTATCTAACGAGAATAACAAATACTGAGAATTTCTCACTCGTTCCTTTTTGTTCTCTACTTATTTTTTTTTCCTTCTCTACTATTTTCATTAATTTTTTAAAATAGTGTGCCAAGACCGATCTTTTTTTTTTTAAATAAATCCGATTGGCTTGGACCCAGCCCAGTCCAGCCTGGATCGGCTCTAGCTGATTATTGACCGAGCTTGGTTGTGGATTTTGGCTCACTTTCCCGTCTGAACTGACCGTTGTTCTTGACTGTTGTTCTTGACTGAGGTGGCCTGACCCTGACCGGACCCAGTCAAATCTGTTCAAAACCGGCCCGAATCGGCCTGGACAAGCCCATCCAAAAACATGAATTTTTGTAGACCACTAGGAATAATGGTAGGGCTGCAAATGAGCCAAATCATTCGCAAGCTACTCAAAGCTTGGCTAGATAAAAGCTCGTTTGAGCTCGGTTTGTTTAGTAAACAAGCTGAGCACAAGCTTCATTTTCGAGCTCTTTTAATACGAGTCAAGCTCAAGCTTAGAAGCTCGTTTGAGCTCGCGAGCTGGCTCGTTTATAAGCTTGTGAGCTATCTCGGTTAGAAGCTCATTTAGGAGCTCTTTCAAGAGCTTGTTTAGAAGCTCATTTGTTCTTTGTTGAATTCTAATTTTATATATGTTTGTATGCATTATATATTTATATGTCCTTAACAATTGATATTATTAAGCAACTTATTTAATTAATTTTTTAAAATAAATTGTTAATATTGCATGTACTTGAATTCAAACCTAACTAGCTTGAAATAGAATTTGTTAAGCTTGAAATAAAGTTGAGCAAGCTTGAAATCAAGCTTAACGAGCTTAATTTTGAGCATATTGAGCTTGTTTATCAAGCTTGAATCAAACTTGCTTATCAAATCAAGCTCAAAGCAAGCCAAGTTCAAGCTTAATATAAACAAGCTCGAGCCAAGCTCAAGCTCTAAAATATTTTTTTTTTTATCAAGCTCGAGCTAGATTAATTTTACTCAAGCCAAGGTCAAACTTACAAAAGGTTAGCTCGGCTTGACACGATTGTAGTCATAATTAACTGGTCCTAGTCAATCACTATTCGGGTCTGACCCGACCGGTTAACATCAATACTGATTCTGTCGAAAGCCCGACCCGCTAGCCCATTATATCCTCGGCCCCAAAATCCCCCGTGCCCTAATTCCCGCTCAATCTTCTTGTACTCTCTCTCTCGACGACGGCAGCGGAAGGCTCCGCCCGACGCTCGAACTCCGGCATCATTGCTGAAATTGGTACACACCTTTCTAACTCGTCCGCGTCCGACACGACAACGACGCCCCCATAATAAACTAGGTCACGCCAAAAGTAGTTTATCGGCACGACGCGAGAGCTCCACTATTGTGTCCGTGCCAGCGCACCCGTATCGTTGGGACTCTTGTGTCACCTTGGAAGCACGGACACCCCAAAACTTGCGGGCCGTGCCATGTTGTGCCGGACACGTAATGGACACAGCCCGGACACTCCAAACTACACCAGGACACGCCAGAATGGGCGTTGTGTCCGCGTCGCTGGGTCCTTTCCGTGTCATATCGAGTCCGTGTCCATGCAACTTAGCTTGTCGCATGTAGTGGTTGTTATATTTGATGGCTCACTGAAAAATGGTCAATTGTTTCCTCCTGTAACGTCACTTGCTTGTTACTTCTTCTTGCCAGGTCACTTTGTTCTGCTTGTACCATCTTTATGGAGACCGGCCAGGAGCACAATGAGAGTTTCGGCGTCCTTTTGAAGCAAGGCGCGGAAGCTGTACGTCTTAAAGAACTTTTCATTTCTTTCGTATCCACTATTCTTCGCATTACAGTGCTTTCTTTGTTTAGAGAGTGTTCGAGTCAACCTTTGTGGGGAGGAGGTCCATTGTTAAAGAACGGTTCTCAAAGAAGTATAGGCATCCATCCCTGGACGCAAAATTGACTCTCAAGCGCCTGAATGCGGTCAGCTTTCTTTAGTTATCTTTTATGCCCCTATTATTCTTGTAGGTTTCATAGCAAAATGTTTTACGAAGTGGTACAGAACACTAATTCATCTTTTATTTAATTTTTGGTTTATAAGAACTAAGAAGGCAAGGGTATAATTTGCCCGTAAGAACAAATTCGGACAGCTATATGAAAAATCATAGTGAGTCCTCATCTTTTAGACCTAAATGTTTGAGTCAAATTAGACCATATTTTTCTTATTATAGGGAAAACTAACCTAAAAATTTGGTCTAAAAAGTAACGGATTTGAGTAACTTACCTTTTATGTTTTAGAATTGATGGATAACTAGTAAACAACGCTTTAAGTCTGTAGAAAAGTGTATCTGCATAGTATTTCTTTTGATGGACAACCTAGAATAATGAATATTTCATGTTAATGAATAATGAGTACACAATGTGTACAATTAAGTATGGTAACAATGCAATAATAGAAAATAAAGAATCAAGGTATGTGATTTTGAGGCACATTACTTAGCACAATGTCTTTAGGATATGATTTCATCACAATAAGTGTTGTAGAAGATTTTCTAGCAAGCTACCCTCGAGATATAATTAAATCTACTTCAACTTATTTTGTTTCTTTGTGCACACAATGTAGTGATAATATGGTAGTTAATGGAACAATTATGAAGCTTTGACTAGAAATAGGCTTAGACGAACATTATTTGAAGTATTAAAGAAGGATATGAATTTTGTTAGTGTTACAGAGGACATGACCCTTAACAAAACTGAAAGGAATAAGATGATTCAAACAACCGACCCTAGAAATTTGGAAATTTGGAATAAAATCTTTGTTGTCGTTGTTGGGCACACAATGGCAAATTGAGCGGTTGATTAGTAACCGCCTTGCCCAAAGGAAAAAAGGTTCTTGAGGAATTTTATCCTGTTTTTTGGAATAAAGATATGAGTTCTCTGATTGAATATCCTCTTCTAAGTCGTTCACGATATTCGCTCCCATGATTTACGTAATTATGTTATGTGAAGCTCACACATAAGTATAAGACTAGAAACCGTTGTCCAACATAATGAAAATGTTAAATAAGAATGACATGCGAAAATTAACCTATTACCCGTGCAACTGCGAGATCTCGAAGGTCGGGATCTGCACCCCTATTGCATGCATATATCTTAACGCGAAACCGATTAATTGGTTTATGGAATCATCTTTCTGAAATTTCTAGGGTTTTCATTTGGCTCGTGTACGCTTTTGCACTTTAGCTAAAACTCTCAAACGACGAAAGTGTACAAAGCAATATATGAAGCTTGCTTTCCAAGATCCAGCATATGTGTAACTAAAAGTTTTTGACTTTCAGGTTGAATCACAAGCAGAATATGAAAGTGACATCACTTTTGTCTTTCTTTATTCAAATACAGACATCATTTTCAGTTTTGAAAACAACTTTAATTGATCGCTCGGCTCGCCTTTGTATGCACGACAAAGCAAAGTCGTCTGATGTAGATTATGTTGTATCTCATGGTGTAGCTTGTTGGAAATGTAATGTCCTGTTCCACGCGGCACGTTATGCGGATTTGTTGGCTCGAAGGCCTGGTTGGACTTGGATTCATGCAGAGGAATCATCAATGATCTATGTGTTCAGTTTTATTATGCCTTGCTGGGTGTGGAGGTATTGTGTTGGCTTCTTAGTTTGTGTTTGGCTTATTGGGTTGCATATGCTGATTTGGATTTGTATTGTGTGAGATATTGCGGAATTTGAGCGGTAGTGCAGTTTTACTTACTTCGGTCGGATTGGATAGTTTATGGAGCATGACTCGTGTGTATGATTATACCGATTGAGAAATTTGTGCATCACATCAAATCGTCTGTCTGAGGCATGGTTCAGTATCTGCTCGATCGAAGCATAGTTTCTTCATGGTGGGTGGTTTTGATGATCCTTCGTTCGTTTACATTCACTCTTAATGAATTGATGTTGTATGTCTAGTCCTTTATGTTCGAATTTGTTGCATGTTAACAAAATGAACCAAGATAAAGAGAGTAATATGATTGTTGTTAGATACATATCATCGAAAATATATTGTTGTTGTTATGTTGTATTGCGGAGCATAGTATTGTATTATCTGGTTGTATATAATATTGTTTATGACAGGGAAGAGAAATGGTAAGGTGCTGGCATTGTGCCACGGTATAGTATGTATACGTTATGGTGCCACTATATGTTTGTTACATGCGGGTCACCAATCAGAACATTGAATAGAAGTGAACATTGAATAGAAGTGTGGATGTAGTATGGTGCCAAGGTATGTTTGGGACTTACGGGTCGCTAATCGGAACATTAAATGGTAGTATGGTTATCGTGTGTATTGTTTTATGTTTGAACTAGAAGTATGGTTATCGTTTGTATTGTTTTATGTTTGAACTATGTATCATGCATATATTTTATAGTTGATTAACTGTTCACGTATATTGCATGACTATGGACAACTTGTGCACAAGGTTATGCTTTCCTCGATCGATTATTGGGGGCCACCGGAACCGATTCTGCCTAGGAAATTATGTAGAACGTGCTTCGTGCATGGGATATTTCGGGACCTTCAGAGGGACTTGCTACTCGAACTGAGAGGGCACGTCGCAATATGGAAACTTCGGTAGGGCTAGCTACCAACATGTGAAGGATTGCCATCTTGCCATAAAAATAGTTCAATATTGCTTGTGGTGCCAGTGACCCTCATATCGTTAGACTGTTAATGTCATATGCTTGCAAACTTAACTAGTTGGTCGTGGCGACGAGTACACACAGATATTTATGTCTTTTGTGAAGGCTAACAAATGTCTTATACAGAGACATGTTATATGGCACTTTATGTATTATTTTTGATATGTTTGAAATGACAGGATGGTAAGTATTGGTAAGATCAACTGTTGTATGTGTGACACCTTTATGCTTATAAACACATTTGCTATGCCATGTAATGGATCCTAAGACAAGATTAAAAAGATCACATATATGCCTACACTCACTTATTTAACTGTGTTGGTTTTTGGTTGAGTTGGCTAGAGGTCTCTCACAAGTACAATATACTGACCCTGAACCCCTATGTGCAAAGCTACTTGGTCGTGTCGAGCTGTTGGAGCTCGGTGAATGATTGAAGCTGTTCTGCTAGAGATGCTGCCTTTTGTATATAGAGGACATAATGTATGGAACGTCCTTGTATTGTATAGTTCTCGAGTTGTAAGCTTTGTGGCATGTTTCAATGTATTGAGGGAGCTGTCACGGACTTAGTGTTTTTGCTAGCACTTCGTCCCGTGCGGCGCACTGTCTTTCTCCTCAAAGACTCGTGCAAGCCTTCCCGTCCCGACTTAGCTAGATCGCAAAGAAAACTAGAATAGTGGAGCAAAGATGGGACTAGTAAGAATCTCTTTATTGACTTGGAGAATGCTTACAATTTTAGGTGGTGAGGAACAAATGAGAGCCTTCCCCTTTTGTAAGTGCTCATAGAGCAATACAAGGAAAGTCCTGGAAGGAATATTCCGAGGATTATTACAATCTACCATAACTGGAATGGCATATTCCAGGTTTATTTTCTAGCAACATAAAAGGAAACTTCAAGGGCCTTCCAGAAGCTTCTTGGGCCTCCTAGAACGATTTTGGGCCTCCCGGAGAGATCCATAGTCTTCTAGAGCCTTCCGCCATCTTCTAGAATGTTCTGGAAGCTTCCCGCATAACCTTAGTCCGCGAAAAGGTTATGCAACAGGGCCTCGGGCGGGGTGCAACATTTGGGGCATTACATTCTCCCCCACCTAAGGCGTTGACGCCCTCGTCAACCATGCTCGCTGAGAAACGCCTGGATCTCGGCTTCGAACTGATGCAGCGTATCAGCACGTTCCCAGCTAGACTCGCCGTAAGGCAAGTCCTTCCACCGGATGAGGTACTCCACATACGGGGACACGCCTCGTCGCCGAATGGTCCTCCTGTCCAGCACGACTCCCACCTCCTTGTCGAAGGAAGTCGTCATGGTCGTCGTTGGTCGCTTCGAAACTCCGCGCTGGGGATCCTCCAAGTTTTCATGGTACGGCTTCAAGCAACTGGCATGGAAGACTGGATGAATCTTCAGCTTGGCAGGGAGTTCAAGCTTGTAGGCCACCTTGCCTACCTTCTTGAGCACGGGGAAGGGGCCTTCATACTTCCGGATCAGTCCTTTGTGCACCTTACGGAACACCTTGAACTGTTGTGGTTGCAGCTTCACCAGTACCATGTCCCCCTCCTTGTACTCAACCGGCCTTCGCTTCGCGTCGGCCCACTTCTTCATCTTCCTCGCGGCCTTCTCCAGAAATGTCTTGGCAATGTCCGCCTTTGTCTTGAAATCTGAAGTGAACTGGTTGGCCGCAGGGCTTCTACTCGAGGGCCCCGCACTCAGCGTGTGCGGGGCAAGCGGTTGGCGACCCATCACCAACTCGAATGGACTGCTGTGCGACGACTCGTTCCGTTGAAGATTGTAGCAGAACTGAGCGACGTCGAGGTGATGCACCCAATCCCTCTGGTTGGCACTCACAAAGTGCCGCAAGTACTCCACGAGTAGCGAGTTGACCCGCTCGGTCTGCCCGTCCGTCTGCGGGTGGAAGCTGGTCGAGAAGTGTAAGTCCGTCCTGAGGATTTTGAACACTTCCGTCCAGAACTTCCCCGTGAAGCGGGGGTCTCGGTCGCTGACAATGTTGACCGGGATGCCCCAGAACTTCACCACATGGCTGATGAACAGTCGCGCGGCCTCCTCTGCTGTGCAGTCCGTCGAAGCAGCAATGAAGGTCGCGTACTTTGAGAACCGGTCCACCACCACGAGAATGGACCCAAGCGCCCCCACTTTCGGCAGGGCGGAGATGAAGTCCATCGAAATGCTCTCCCACGGCCGACTCAGCACGGGAAGAGGCTCCAGCAGGCCCCCGGGCTTCTGATGATCCACCTTGTCTTGTTGGCACACAAGACAAGTGCGAACATAATCCTCCACATCCTCGCGCATGCGAGGCCAGTAGTATGCGGCCTCCAGTAGCGCCAAGGTTCGCTTCTGCCCCGGGTGTCCAGCCCACTTTGTGTTATGACACTCCTTGAGCAGCTGTCTCCGCAAGCCACTCCACCTAGGCACGACCACCCTGTCGCCCTTGGTGTAGAGAAGTCCGTCTTTCAGCCAGAACCTTCTCGTCTTGCCCTCCTTGGCAAGCTTTACTAGGGCCAGTGTTAGTGGATCCTCCATGATTCCCACTCGAACACGGTCCAGAATGTCCCCCTTGAGCAAGCACACAGATGCGAGCTCGGCCTTCCTGCTAAGCGCATCGGCCACCTGATTTTCTTTGCCGGGTTTGTACTGCAACGCCATGTCGAACTCGGCTAGAAAATCTTGCCATCTCGCCTGCTTCGGAGATAGCTTCTTTTGGGACTGGAAGTAGCTCGTGGCAACATTGTCCGTCATGACCACGAACTTGGTGCCGAGGAGGTAGTGCCGCCATGTCCTCAAGCTATGCACGACCGCGGTCATCTCCTTCTCCTGCACCGTGTAGCGCCGCTCAGTATCATTCAGCTTGCGGCTCTCGAACGCGATGGGGTGTCCTTCCTGCACCAACACCCCACCGATGGCGAAGTCGGATGCGTCCGTGTGCACTTCGAACGCCTTGGAGTAGTCCGGTAGAGACAAGACCGGTTCCTCCGTCACAGCCCGCTTCAGTGCCTCGAATGCCTCCTCGCATCGGGGCGTCCAGCTCCACGCCCGATCCTTCCGCAGCAGATCGGTCAGAGGCGCTGCGATGGCGGAATATCCTCGGATGAACCGCCGGTAGTAGTTCGCCAAGCCAAGGAACGATCGCAGCTCCGTCGGCTTGGTGGGAGCCTCCCACTCCCGTATGGACTGGACCTTTGCGCCGTCCATCCATATCTTGCCACGCCCGATCCAGTGCCCCAAGAACGACACCTCTTCTTGTGCGAATGAGCACTTCTCCCGCTTGACGAAGAGTTCGTTCTCCCTTGGCACCTGGAAGACAGTCTTCAAATGCTCGATGTGCTCCTCCATCGTGTTTGAGTACACGACGATGTCGTCGAGGTAGACCACGACGAACCGATCCAGATAGGGATGAAAGAGCTTGTTCATCAAAGTACAAAAAGTCGCAGGAGCATTTGTTAGACCAAAAGGCATAACCATAAACTCATATGCGCCATACCTCGTCACGCATGCCGTCTTAGCCTCGTCACCCTCCGCAATCCGGACTTGATAATACCCCGAGCGCAGATCAAGTTTGGAGAAGTATCTCGCGCCTCCCAATTGGTCGAACAAGTCCGCTACCAACGGGATGGGATATTTGTTCTTGACGGTTACCTTGTTTAGTGCACGATAGTCGATGCACAAACGAAGGCTTCCATCCTTCTTCTTCTGAAACAGCACCGGTGCACCATACGGGGCCTTTGACGGTCTGATGAATCCCGCGTCCAGCAGCTCCTTGAGTTGCTTCTTCAACTCGTCCAGCTCGGGCGGGGCCATGCGATATGGAGCCATGGCGGGCGGCTTCGTGCCCGGCTCCAACTCGATGGCGTGGTCTACCTCCCTCCGTGGAGGTAGCCTCTTTGGCAACTCCTTCGGCATGACGTCCCCGAACTCCACAAGGACGTCATCGATCTCAGGCGGAAGATCCCCCTGCACGGGCGCCTCCTCCGACTTGAGCACAGCAAGATAAGTCATCTCTCCGTGTCGCATCCCCTTCTTGAGTTGTAAAGCGGAGAGAGCCTTCCCCTTCGTAAGCTCGCCTCGTGCAGTTGTCACCATGCACGGAGAGCTCTCCTCCATGATCCCGACGACTCCCAGATGTGGCATTGGGACTGCCTTTGCCGAAGTGAGGAAGTCCATCCCAAGGATCATGTTGAAGTCGTCCAGTGGTGCTGCTGTGAGACTGGTGACACCCGTCCAGTCTCCCACTTGGATCTTCACTCCTTTGGCCACCCCCTGCACAGGGCGCGCCTCAGAGTTGACTGCCTTTATCGTGCTTGAGTCTTTTTCCAGCGTCAAACCCAAGCGTCGGACCTCCGCGTCCGAGATAAAGTTGTGGGTTGCCCCCGTGTCGACCATCGCCCTGGTGTTGTGGCCGTTGATCTTCACGTCCACGTACATCAGCTCTCGATTCGGGGTCTTGGACACTACCGTCTTGCTCTTCAAAGCATTCAGCAGGCGCAGGGTACCCATGTGAGCCCCCTTCTTAGGCTCCATGTCCTCGGCCTCCTCGCCTTGGACCGCGTTCACCCTCTTGCCCTTGTTCGGACAGTCTCGTACGAGATGATTTCCACCGCACACATAGCACTCGATCTTCCGCTCCGTCGAAGGCTTTGCTTGCGGCGTCCTTCGGCGGCGGGCCTCCCTTTCCGTTGTTCTTCTTCGCTCCCCCACCATTGAACTTGGTGGTGGTCTTTTCCTTGGGCTTTGGGGCATCGCTCCGTCGATACTCCATCAGCTTCTCGGCTGCCGCAACAGCCGTGTTCAGATCTGACACATCTTGCCTCTGCAATTCTTGTGCCGCCCATGGTTGTAGACCCTCTAGGAACGCGAACAGGCGATCTTCTTCGCCCATACTGGAAATGGTGAGCATCAGGCGGGTGAACTCCGCCACATACTCCTTGATCGACCCGGTGTGCTTGAGTTGACGCAAACTCCGTCTTGCGACATACTCCACGTTCTTCGGGTAGAACTGAGACTTGATCTCCTTCTTGAGATCCTCCTAAGTCTCGATCTTGCAGAGTCCCTTTTCTATATCAATGCACCTGCGTCGCCACCACAGCGTAGCATCATCAGAAAAATATAGGGACGCTGTGTTTACCTTGTCGGTCTCATCCTCGATGCGGACCGCCTTCAGGTAACGCTCGACGTTCCAGATGAAGTTGTCCACCTCCTTCGCGTCCCGTACGCCATTGAAGGATTTTGGTTCTGGATACTTCACCCTCTGCGTCGACTCCCTCCTCGGAGTCGGACCACCAGCAATGGCCCTCTCGAGGACCTCCGCCTTGGTTTGTAGCTCTTTGCGTAGTTCAGCAATCTCCGCCTTCGTGGCCTTTCGTTCCTCCTCGAACTCAGCCTGCATCTCGCGGAGATGCTCTCGGAACTCCGACATAGCCGTGGCGACATCCGCCTCCAAACCTTGGGCAAATTCCTCTTGAGCCGCTTGGTTCTGCTCCACTTGATACTCGACGCCTGTCACGCCCTTCTTTAGCATCTCAACACGGTCCGCCAACTCGCCAAGAGCCCGTTCCAGCAACGGTTCCTTGCTCTTGCCCTTCTTCGAGGTCTTCGCCTTCTCCTTAGGCGACGAGGGTTGTGCGGGCTCGTCGTTGATGATGGCTTCGGTCGAAGACATGACGGCGATCGAACCTTCGCTCTGATACCACTTGTCACGGACTTTGTGTTTTTGCTAGCACTTCGTCCCGTGCGGCGCACTGTCTTTCTCCTCAAAGACTCGTGCAAGCCTTCCCGTCCCGACTTAGCTAGATCGCTAAGAAAACTAGAATAGTGGAGCAAAGATGGGACTAGTAAGAATCTCTTTATTGACTTGGAGAATGCTTACAATTTTAGGTGGTGAGGAACAAATGAGAGCCTCCCCCTTTTATAAGTGCTCATAGAGCAATACAAGGAAAGTCCTGGAAGGAATATTCCGAGGATTATTACAATCTACCATAACTGGAATGGCATATTTCAGGTTTATTCCCTAGCAACATAAAAGGAAACTTCAAGGGCCTTCCAGAAGCTTCTTGGGCCTCCTAGAACGATCTTGGGCCTCCCGGAGAGATCCACAGTCTTCTAGAGCCTTCCGCCATCTTCTAGAATGTTCTGGAAGCTTCCCGCATAACCTTAGTCCGCGAAAAGGTTATGCAACAGGGCCTCGGGCGGGGTGCAACATTTGGGACGTTACAGAGCTCTTGTAATCGTGTTGTTATTTAGCTTTATGCCATTGTATTATGTTGCAATATTATCAATAAAGAGAATCATGTTTCATATACCTTGTGTCTATTGACTCATGTTTATTTCCATTATGATGACTTATATTTTGAGATTCTATCAACCATGTTTCATTCTGCCTTGTAAAAGCGCAATTTAGGCTTGTAAAATATCAAGTTCACTGCCGACTTTCGGTCATGCGGGATCAATACGTGACATAATGGTACCAGAGCACGACTTTATTCCTTGGACCTCAATTGATTTTATTTAACTCTAAGTTGCTTCCGCAATCGAAATCTTTTGCTCTCTCAATGTTCTGTTGGGTGTTCCATACAATAAATCTATATATGTTATGATTTACTGATGCGGGTGTTTTGTTGTTTAGCAATAGCCTCGGTGATCGTTGTATGGTTTGAGCAGTTTGCGAGACATGCCGTTTGGAATGAGAATAAGTTGGATCTGGTTAAGTTGGATGTTGGACTTGCAACGATGTATCATAAGAGGTGCCGCAGTCAGCTGCGAGTATTGTTGTTGCGAGTATTGAAAGAAGTATGCCCATAGTAGTGTGGTTATAGTTGGATTTTAAGTGATTACCCAGAGTGGCGTGGAAATGGATGTTATGTTTGTGGTCGTTGGAACCACCGTGGTAAGTATTTGTCCAGGATGGACATTGGCTCAGTATGTAGAGCAGGGATGTCTGTGCGAAGAGTAGTTAGATCCCTGAGTGGTGTATCGTATAACCTTAGGGGTGTATGTTGGATATTGGTGATATTCATATCGATGAGTCTATCGGTTTGGATGGGTAGTGTCAAGTCTCAGTTTAGAGTTATGCATGATTGATGCGATTTCGAATGTAAGTTGTTGGATTGATTCGAATAATCGAGAATAATTTTGGCATATTAAGATTGTATGGGATAATGATTCGAGAACTATATGAAATGGATGACTTGGTTGTGAATCAATGCAGAATGTGTAGTATCCTGTGGTTTGAATCGATTGAATTGAAGTTTGAGTTGAGCACGAAGACTCAGTAGTGCGATTGGAAAATTTGTTTAGAGGATATAAGAATGGTTCTAACTGTTGATGAAATGTATTGCTCGATGAACTGTGGTAGCCTGTATGTTGATTTGGTCTTGAGTATGTATAAGTTGAGCTTGTATCGAATTTGAAGGATAGTATTTGGTTGAAACGAAATTAAGTTTTGCGAATGGATGATTTCTTGATTTTGCATATAATTGATGATATTAAAGTGTATAGAAAGTCGATGGATGTTGGCTCAGGGATATTCTGGTTGTATGAACGATAATAGTGTTGCATGTTGAATCGTTGATTTATGTTGTCTTGATGGATTTTTAGCTTATGGACTATTCATGTATTAAATGATAGTATTAGAAGAAAAGCAGTTTTCTTCTGACTTGAATGAGTATGGAATGAATGGATATTAGTTTGACTTGGCTTGACGGATGTTTGAAATTCTTGGTGATTGACGAAATCGATTTCGGGTAATAAACTTGATGGATTATGAAAAATTTGTGTTGATCTATAATTTGATTGAAATGGATCTATAAGTTTGAAACGAATAGCGGCTTTAAGGATTGCTTAACTTGTGGATTGAATTTAAAGGTGTTCTTGATTATACAAAGTGAACTGGGTGCGTAGAGATTAAGTATGAGTTGGATTGGAATTAGAAGTAAGTTATGATTGACGGACTGACAATTTGAGAAAAGTACAACTTGTGATTGGTGATGACTTTTGATTTGGCGATGGAGATATACAAATTTGGATGGGTGAATTTATTGTACAAAATTGAGGATATGGACTTATGAGAGTTGCTTGGATTGATGTTGTTGATCATGAATTAGTCGAGGATGATTGTTGGATGGATTGACCCTAGGTGAAGACTTTGCTAGATAGGCTTAGGCTGTGACCTTCGGATTTTGAGGATGCTGATGTTAGCTTGTCGTTGCAAGTTGATTTTCTAGATATTTCGAGATACAAGTGTTTGTCCTAAGTTTGGGTAGAATCCTTAGATTGTCGAGTAAGATTTGACCTTAGGATAGGATGGCTGCAGTGGTTCCTGGTTGTCTGTTGGAGATGAGATGTCTCGATGTTTGAGTGCAGCTTGTGAGTTGTTAGCCTAGCAGTTAGGCACATCCCATTGTTGAGCTTTAGGGATCGATAGGACGACCTTAAGAAGAGTTGCCTAGGTAGATTGCTTTAGTATAGAGTTGGGATAGCGAGATTGAGAGGTAAGCCTAAAAACGTGATTTGGTTCTTGGAGATTTTGATGAATTGTTTACGGTTGGAATGATGAGATTGTGTATGTAACTATTCGGATGTATTTCTCATAGTAGGATTGTCTTAGTTGATAAAACTCAAGCGAAAGTAATGGATAAAAGTTCTCTTGATAGTTGGATTATGATTCAAAAAACGTGCGCTTCGAAAGAGTGATTGATAATAGTGTGATTCGTGGATTTGATTTGGCTTGGATGTGAAATGACCTTTGGAGAGGTAACATTTTGTTGTGCGAATATTGGAATACTCGGGATAATGAGTGCATCGTTGTATGAAAATTTGTTGAAGGATTGAGTTTTGACTAATGGAATAAATAGGATTTTGATGGTTTAAGATTTCATATTTGGACAAAAGTTGATGGATGGGATGGACACATGTTCTGATATGGTTGCAAGCTAGCGATGAATTTAGATTAACCTTCGGGAATTGAATGATGATTATTTATACTTGGTTGAAATTAGGCGATTTTAACAGATCTTGAGATTATGTTTGGGGAGAGTACGATTGATGTATGCATAGTAAGTGAATCAAATTTGGCAAGTTGTTTCCTGGATCGAGAGAATCCTTGTTAGATTGAACGTGGATTGATTCAATGTAAAATTTCGAGATAGTGAGGTTCTTCTACAATTGAGCATGGATGTGCAAGTGTGATTGGAACTTGGATGTAATCAAGTATATAGATATTTGGTTGATGATTGAATTAAATCTTTTGAGTACGGTTGATAAGTGAATTTGATGGACGATTGAGGTGCAATGCTTTGTTTTTGAATGGAAATATTGATTGGTTTCAGACTGTATTCCTTTGATTTAGAATATGGTATAATGCTTAGGTATGTGTGCTAGTAATGTCTAACATGGTGAGCTTGAGAAGTGTGGTTTTGTGCGATGCACGCTGTGGATTGAAGCAAAGGATATTGGTTAAGCTTTGGAAATGGTTGGATTGAGTTTGATGGTATAAGTTGTTCGATGGATTTGACTAAGGTATGAGTGAGCTTGTATTGATTGAGAAAGAATGTAATGTTGTGATGGAGTAATCTTTGAAGTTATGCATGGTGTGTTCAAGTTAGACTAGAAGGGAGATGCTTCATGGAATTTTCTGAGTTATATGTTGAGTATTTGTTGCAGCTATGGATTGGAAGGGTATGCGTGGGCTTGAGTAAAGAAAGTTGGTGAAAGTATGTTATGTGTAGAAGAATTTGTGCAAGTGTTGACCTGGATGGAAGATGTTTCATTGTTGGTTTGGTATTGATCTACATGTTTGGATGACCATTCAGTCGCGAAGTCGACATGGCCATTTGAATCAGAGATTGTGCAAGGACTTCTTTATTGATCGGTTTATGCATATGAATGAGTGTGTTCTTGTAAGTTTCGTCATCGAAACTTATTCTAAGTGGTGTATTATGTAATGCCTGCTTCACGCGACACATTATGCGGGTTTGTTGGCTCGAAGGCCTGGTTAGACTTGGATTCATATAGAGGAATTAACAATGATCTATGTGTTCAGTGTTATGCCTCGCTGGGTGTGTAGGTATTGTGTTGGCTTCTTAGTTTGTATTTGGTTTCTTGGTTTGTATATGCTGATTTGGATTTATGTTGAGCGAGGTATCGCAGGATTTGAGTGGTGTTGTAGGCTTGATTAATTCGCTCTGATTAGATGGTTTATGGAACATGGCTCGTGTGTATGATTATACTGATTGAGTAGTTCGTGCATTACATCAAATCGTCTGTCTGAGGCATGGTTCGGTATCTGTTCGATCGAAGCATAATTATTTTTATGGAGGGTGGTTCCGATGATCCTTCGCTCCTTTACATTCACTCTTAATGAATTGATGTTGTATGTCTAGTCCTTTATGTTTGAGTTTGTTGTATGCTAATAAAATGAACCAAGATAAAGAGATTAATATGTTTGTTGCTAGATACATATCATCGAAAATATAGTGTTGCTGTTATGATGTAATGCGGAGCATAGTATTGTATGTATCTCGTTGTATATCATATTGTTTATGACATGGAAAAGAAATAGTAAGGTGGTGGCATAGTGCCACGGTATAGTATGTATGTGGTATGGTGCTACTGTATGTTTGGGATCTACGGGTCGCCAATCGAAACATTGAATAGAAGTGCAGATGTGGTATGGTGCCAATGTATGTTTGGGACCTACGTGTCGCCAATCAGAATATTGAATGGAAGTATGGTTATCGTGTGTATTGTTTTATGTTCGAATTATGTACCATGCATATGTTTTATCATTGCATATTGCATGGTTATGGACAACTTGTGCACAAGGTTATATTTTCCTCGATTGATTATAAGGTGCTATTGGAACCGATTTGGCCTAGGAGAAAATTATGTAGAACGTACTCTTTGTATGGGGTATTTCAGGACATTCAGTAGGGCTTGCTGTCCGAACTGAGATGACGCGTCGCAATATAAGTATTTCAGGAACTTCGGCGGGCTAGCTACTTACACGCGAATGATCGCTGTCTTACCATGAAAATAATCCAATATGATTTGTTGTGCTAGTGACCTTCATATAGTTAAGCCGTACCCTAATGTTATTTGCTTGCAGACTTAACATGTTGGTCACAGGGACAAGTACACACAAATGTTTATGTATTTTGTGAAGGCTAAAGAATGTCTTATGCAAAAACACATTATATAAAACTTTATGTATTATATTTGATATCTTTGAAATAACAGAAAAAGATGGTAAGTATTGGTAAGATAAACTGTTGTGTGTGTGGCACCTTTATGCTTATGGACACATATTTGCTATGCCATATAATGGATCCTAAGGCAAGCGTAGAAAGACCATATATATATATATATATATATATATATATATATATACTCACTTTTTTAACTGTGACCATATATATATATTTTTAACTGTGACCATATATACTCACTTTTTTCACAGTTAAAAAAGTGAGTATATATATATATATATATATATATATATATATATATATATATATATATATATACTCACTTTTTTAACTGTGACCATATATATATACAGTTAAAAAAGTGAGTATATATATATATATATACTCACTTTTTTAACTGTGACCATATATATATATATATATATATATATATATATATATATATATATATATATATATATATATATATATATATGGTCACAGTTAAAAAAGTGAGTATATATATATATATTCACTTTTTTAATATATATATACTCACTTTTTTAATATATATATATAAAACCAACACAGTTAAAAAAGTGAGTATATATATATATATATATATATATATATATATATATATATAAAAAAAAAAAAAAAAAAAAAAAAAAAAAAAAAAAAAAAAAAAATATATATATATATATATATATATATATATACTCACTTTTTTAACTGTGTTGGTTTTTGGTTGAGTTGGTTAGAGGTCTCTCACCAGTACACGACAATGTACTGACCCCAACCCTATAGGTACAGAGCTACTTGGTCGTATTGAGACGTTGGAGTTCGGTTGATGATCAAAGCTGTTTAGTTGGAGATGATGTCTTTTGTATATAGATGACATAATGTATGGAACATTATTATATTGTATAGTTCTTGAGTTATAAGCTTTGTGACATGTTTCAATGTATTGAGAGAGGGAGTGCTTATAATCGAGTTGTTATTTGGCTTCGTGCCGTTGTATTCCGCTACAGTATTATCAATAAAGAGAATCATGTTTCATATATATTGTGTCTATTGACTCTTGTGTTTCGTTCCGTCTTGTACAAGCGCAAATTTAGGCTTGTACGAGCTTTTCCAATATTTGGTTTAGGCTTTAAGAATTGCGTCTTGTTTGTTGGCTTGGGTTGGCTTTTTGACTTTTTTTTGATTCAAAATGTTCAGATTAGACTCGAAATCAAGGCTGTTTTTTTTCTTTAGACCTACTCTCTTAATGCAAAGAGAGATGAACATATCATCTAAGGAAGTGTATTATTTTTTGTGCTTTAGTGTCGATCAAAACAAATTCCAGGATGGAGTTTGTTAATGAACACATCAATCAAAAACTTTTCAACTAAAGGCATGGCTTTTTGAGACATATTATCATGACAGACTTCTCATATAAAATTTAAATTCCAGAAATCTATCAACTATATGTATCTCAGAACGAGCTTCGTCATTAGAGTACTTCTTTACGAGAGCTTCCAAAATCTCCCTAGAAGTAGTAGTGATGCAATAAATGTCATGAAGGATATCCAATATTTTAAAAAGCGAAGCACAATTGAGGCACTAGGGTCCTCTGGAGCCTAGGCGCTATGCGTACTATGAGGGCGTCGGCTTCAATGAAGCGAGGGACATTTTCCATGGAAATTGATATTTTCCTGTGGGCTGGGCCAATTTTATTTTCCACCATTTTGGAGAAAAATATGAAAAATGATAGATTTTTGGAAAATAATTCCATGGAAAATATATGCCTATCAAACACTACAATTGGTGGAAAATTTGTGATGGAAATATTTTCCTTGGAAAAAAAAGCCCAATCAAACACAGCCTAAGATTTTCTCTTGATTGATTTGATAACATAAAAATTATGGTAAAAACATGTTCATTATAATAGAAAGATTAAGTTAAATTATTGCATGAATATTAAGTCTAAAACATAACCAAAAAAGGAAAAGAAAACACTCATGGTTAATGAGCCTCTAACGCATGAGGCGAGCGCCTAAAAAATAGGTGCGAGGCGCACAAGGTGTGTGCATCAGGCGGGTCTAGGTGAATGAGTTTCACCTTATAGAAAACAAGTCGCAAGGATGAGCCTTGGGCCTCAGGCCCTAACCGCACGCCTTACGGATTCTTTAAAATGTTGAGGGTATCAGACACAACTAGAATTTTCCCATGACAAATAAAGTCAATTTTATTGTAAGTCATCTCATATGACCTAGCAGGTTCATGCAATTTAGTATATGGAATTGGGTTTTCAGTTCCTTAGCAAGTTTAAGGCATTAAGTCAATATAACATTCTACCTTGTGATCTCCTATCTTGGAAAATAAAGCATTTCATGTTTATGTAGTGCCATATTTTTCCTGCACTCACTATATGCTATTCTTCTGGAAAGATGTGGAATGAACTAAAGTCTCTGTAGTGTGGGGTAGGTGAAAAGATCTCTTGTTTATCTACCACAATTTTCTGCATCAATTCATAAGTCAAGTAGAAAAATTAAAATAACATTTATTTGTTCACATGCACTTTCATGGTTGCTAATAACCTTCTTGACAACATATGTTATTTTGTATGCACCTGCCTTATTCATGATTGTTTATTGTTATAGTCTCCCCTGTTTGATCCATTCGAGTCTGGTTTAAGATGGCTTGAAATTAAGTCTACTAGCTCATTATGTTTAGGAATATTGTGAACTTCATCTACTGTAGGCATAATCTTTGCAAGATAATAGGAAATACTATCCTAAGATTGTTAGGAAACAATTCCCAAGTTACAATTAAGTATGACAATGATGCACTAATAAAACAAAAATCAAAATGTGTGATTTCTAGTATTTCGCCCCTACAGATTGTGCAAAAGGGTTTTCTGCGAGCTACCCCCGATATACAACAAAACCACTTCAGACATTTGCTCCACGTGCATACAATGGCGAGATAAGCGATCGATCAATATTAAGTGACAATAATGTTTTATTAGAATAAAGACAACGAAGTTGTCACTTTCATGTTTTGCTTGTGATTCAACTTGGAAGCCCAACTCCTTTAGCCCATTGATTGGAGCTTGGGAACTAAGTTTTGTATACTTCAGTGGTTTGAAAAATTGACCTATAACCCATGTGCACACACAAGCCTGAATGCAACCTAATAGATTCCGGTGAGCCGATTTCGGAAAACAATTAACCAGGTAGGCGTTGCGATACATGATCACAGCGGTTATCGGCCTTCAAGCTCATGGGAGTGGGGGTGTCAACTTGTTTTGCATCTCATTTTTAATTTAATTTTAATTATGTTGGATAACGGTTCCCTGGTTATGCTTATGCACGACATTCATGTAAGGGAATTACGTGAATGGCTGGTGTGGACATCAAGAACGACTTGAGTCGTTCAGAAGAGGATATATATGATATATTCTGTATCGACAACAAAGTAAAATTGAGAACTCGTCTCTTTGTTCTTCAAAAAACCACCACCAAAATTTCCTCCATTACCATTTTTTTAGGCAAGGCTGCTATTGATTGATGCTCGGCTCACAATTATGTGCATGGTGGAGCAAAGCCGTCTGAAGTAGAATTCATTGTATCTCGGGGTAGCTCGCCAGAAACATTTCTGCACCATCTGTGGGGTGAAATGTTATCCTAAGGACAACATGCTAAGTAACATGCCTTGAAATACTTCGATTCTTTGTTTTTTCATTATTGCATCATTGTTATACTTAATAGCATTTTAGGAATTGTTTTCCAACTCAATGATGGGCATATATGGTTGAAATTCGATGCTAGGCTAGAGAACCTGATTGGAGCTGAGGATATTTTGATGTCTGCATTATGAGAAGGATGATGATGATAAGTAGTAGTTTAGGTGAGGAGAAAATGCAGGTTGCTTTCACATTGTTGGGTAACACCTTATTAGGAGGCAATTATTTGATAAGATATCAAAATCTAATTCATAATGTGAGATTATCTAATCTACTATAGTGTGGAGTTATATATATTTGAAGTAGTTGCTATTGTGGAATATGGTATTGTCATATGGAATTAGTATGGGTAAAT
Organism: Iris pallida; assembly: GCA_029216955.1. Lineage (NCBI taxonomy): Eukaryota > Viridiplantae > Streptophyta > Magnoliopsida > Asparagales > Iridaceae > Iris > Iris pallida. Next base: position 2,454,922 of record JANAVB010027600.1, on the reverse strand, counting down.
ATTAGTTATATCCAAGGATGGGCATGGGAGTATCCATATGGACCATACCTCGCTCCTGATTTTTTCAACTTAGCATTTCGCTTAATACCTTACTGCAGATATCAGTTCGGGAATATGCTGAATATTATCGGGATTCCATGTCTCTCCCTTATATGACTTAATGTAATTGACTCTGGTGTCTCATGCATAAAAACTCACTTGTTTATCATTTATGACTGTTTGTTTTTTATATTTTGACATTTTTGATGATCTTATGTGGATATATGGTGAAGGAAGCTCGCTGCATGACAAAAGCTAGACGGCTTGGTGTGCCAACTCCAGTACTATATGCTGTTGATCCATTGTTGCATTCACTTACTTTTGAGTATGTGGATGGGCCAGCAGTGAAAGAAGTACTCTTGGAATTTGGGGCTAATGGCATTATTGAGGAGCGCATGGATGACATTGCAACACAAATAGGAGGTGCAGTTGGAAAACTACATGATGGGGGCCTTATTCATGGTGACTTGACAACGTCTAACTTGTTAATTAATAGAGAGACCAACCAGCTGGTAATATATATGTTGCACTCTTTTTGATGTTTGTAGTCATTAAAGTTTTGAGAAATCCAAGTTGTGTTTTTTATACACCCAGTCTGTGAATATACTTCTGAAATCTGGGAATTTTGTTTGAAATATTGCTAAGGAAATTCATATCCAAACAGAGTAGGACTTGTAGAGGTGTGTTCATAAATTCAAATTTAGGGATCATGTGCATAGAGAACAGTCAAACTCAAGGTTTAATACACTATTACTGAAACAATGTCTATATTACTGAATTAATAGAACGTTATTACTGAATTCATAAAGGAATTATATATCTTTCTCTCAGGTCCTAATCGACTTTGGTCTCAGCTTCACCTCGACCCTTCCGGAGGATAAAGCTGTAGACTTGTATGTGCTGGAGAGGGCCTTGCTATCTATGCATTCATCATGCGGGAATGTGGTAAGCCAAATGTTTTTCAGAAGTTTGTTTAAGCATAACTTTTTTTTGTTATTTAGGGTAACTTTCACTACATAACTAGACCGTCCTACCTCCCCCCTCCAACATATTTGATCTGTGACATAAAGGAAAAGGTCATTATGCTCCTCAACCTTTTGGGAAGTTCCAAACAACATGAAAATTCTTCTGTACTGCGTAGAGTGCTATTTGAGTGGTAAAGGACAATACATTCTAAACTGTCAACCAGCCCAAAACAATCCGACTCAAACCTATCCTTATGCTGAAAGATCAATTGGTTGAGCACGCTGAAGAATCATCTCCCCTGTCTTCTCTTCTTCCACTTCTTCCTCCTCCCACGATCTCTCTCTCTCTCTGTTCTGGCTTAGTGGCATTGGCTGGTCAGAGCAGTGTCAAGGATGCACATGCGCACGTCCATGACATAGAACACGTGTATGCATGCATGTGTCATGACACATACATACTTTATGGTCGATCATAAAAACATTCTGAGATGGCTCTAAATCGATATAATCGATTTAGACCCCTGTTCTGGTATGTTTTCCTATCTTCGTAAAAAACGGAGCTTATAGCTCATTTTTTACTAGGACTTACGGTCTCCCCCGGGGTGCCCCTGGGTTCGCCCCTGTAGTGCCCCGTCCTGCTCAGTCAATCGGAGGGATCGAAACGTCGACGGCGTTCGAACTTAGCCTTGCAACGGCTGCTTGAAGACATCGCTCGGTCGAGGCGATCGCACGCTCAGGTGGGGTAGTTTCGGTGAACTTGCCTCATCTTAGCCTTCACATAATAAATCACATGTTTTCAACTTGCACAAGTAGGCTTGATAATAAAAGTGACGAATCCACATAGCTAAAGGGAATAATCCCGACGGGTTGAATTGAGTTAGAATATGGAAAGGTCCAACGGTCGGCTTAGAGTTGGTGCACGACGTGCTTTGAAAATGACACTGGGTCCTTCGTCCCGTGGCTTGGGAGAAGGAGAGTTGGTCTTCGACACAAAACTATGAACTCGCCTAAGTCATAGGCGTCGCCCGCGTAAATGCTCGATAAAGCATGCACGTTTCCGTAATGCAAGGCTTGGCATAGTCTTTGCTCGTTCCTTGGGTTAAGTTGTAGGCTTGATTAAGTTAGGCAAAGTGATAGTGGTCGACCTAAGTCATTCCAAGCACGGTCCTACTAGTTCTACGGCTGGGTATGACAACTTAAGTCTTACGGTTTCAAGTCCGTCATATAGAGTATGTCTTGGGCGGTGGCGTCGCGTAGAGTTCAAGTTGGTTTAAGGCACGATGTCACGGACTTAGTGTTTTCAGGCACGGGCCACGGTTGATTCATTGAGTTTGGAAAGTGTAGCGAATAGTTGTTCTTGAGTTGAGTAAAATGATAGGACAAGAGAGAAGAATGCTCGTGACTACGGGTCGTCGAGGCAAGATCTCAGATGTGAGAAGTATTGAACTTGGCCCTGAAAGAGATGATAACACTAGAGGTGGAATGACTGTGTGAGACGTCAGTTGAGTCGAGTCTTGCATGGTTATGGACAACTTGTCGACAAGGTAGAGTTTCCTCGAACGGTAGCCCAACGGAAGGGGACCGGTTCTTGAGAAGCAGCATTAGCACGTGCTGGATGACCGCACAAGTTAGCGCAGAGGCTTGCCAGCGGAGCTAGCTACTCGTGCTGGCAAGGGCGGCCGCCTAACAAGCTAAAGGAGTCCACGATGGCTCTGGGAGTCAGTGACCAAATCATATAGATGAGTCGGCATGGCGGCAATCCGCGTGTGTGCCTTTGGATTGAGTTGAATGGGTGTGTATAGTTAGAACACAATGTTGGGCCTAAGATTTGGTTTCAACGTAGGCGTCGTGCTTCGGCACGAAATGTGACGTCGAGTTCTATGTTGTCGGCATATAAGTTGCATAGTTATGATTGAGTTGTCCTGAGTCTAAGTCAGGAAAGGCCGCAAGGCAAAGTTGGTCGAGTGACACTTAACCCACAAGTCTTGATTGGGTCAGTTGACGATTTAGTAGCAAAGGACCGCGAGGCGGCGATATGTTTGAGTCGACATTGTTGTTGCAAGCACGGGATGGTCTAGAGGCACAGAATAGGCAAGGTGTCGGTCCTAAAACTGATCCTAAGGAAAGAGTAGAAAGACAATACAAAGGGGACTAAGTTGCACAAAGTAAATTAACGTGTTGGTTTTGTATGGGTGGACGAGGAGCTCATTCCACCAGTACAGTTGAGTACTGATATCCACATAGTTTACATGTGCAGGCACAGGTAGAAGCTCGTGGCGCGGAGCTCGCTTGGATGCGTCGAGACACGGAGTTCCTTGGCGATTCGAAGCGTGCGGCCGCATGGAGTCAAGACTTATACGGGACATAATGTATGGACGTCGTCTTCCGAAGCATCCGCTGGATTGAGACATGTATTGAGAGATGAGAGAGAGCTGAGTGAACTTGTAATGTGAGCTTGAGAGACTTGTAAATCTTGGCCTTGCGCCCAAATGTAACCGTTGTTTCAATATCAATAAAAGAGTGTTTTGTAATGACTTGTGTTTGTTTTTTAAATTCCGCTGCTATTATTCAATATCTCTGCTCGGGACTTCTGTGCGACGACCCCGTCGCAGCCGTTGAAATCGGCCGTTATGGAACCCGCCTTGCACGAGCGCAATCTAGGCTCGTGCGGCATCACGCCTTAGCGAGGACGATCGCTCCTACGGGAGCGGGGCGTGACATAATGGTATCAGAGCACGGCTTTACGTCCTTGGACTACCGATTGAATTCTTTAACTCCGCTGTTCTGCGAACTCTGAATGTTGCTTCCGCATATTGATATCGTTGGTGCGCTCTCTCAAATGTCCCACGGGATATCCATACAATAAGTCTATCTATTTTGCAAAACGTAGGTGAACAGTTTTCAACAAAACAAAAAGGATGGTTCGCGTAAGCACGGTTGGCTAAGTCGGGCTGGGCATATACACCAAAGTTGCGTCGACCTTAGAAAAGTCGAGTGCGGGAAATTGATTAGTGTTGAGCAAGAATGTGTTGAACTCGATAAGTACGTGGGATGACTATCGATAGGGATACTATCGAGCGACGATATCGTCGGTACGATATAGATGAGCGTGCTTGGAAATTCGAGGAAGTAGATTGTGAATCGAATGATCTTTTGAGGATTTGATAAATGACTTTATTCCTGAGTGGTGTATGCGATAGTCTCAGGAATGTCGATTGGTCGATTGAGGATTTGGGGTGTCAATGAGTCTATCAGCAAGCGTCGCGTGTATGCAAAGCCGTAGATTGAGTACGATTGAATAAGTTGTAGTCTTAAGAATTGGACGAGTGGGTTCAAACAACCTAGAAATTGACGTGCACGGGACGTGCACGGGATTGTGGATTACGCGAGTATGAAAACGCGAAAATGATAAAGTAGGAAATCGAATCGAGGAAGACTTAGGGTGTATGAACGGATGACTTGATCGAGGAAATTGATACGGATCGTATATGAAAAGTTAGCACGACAGGTAGATAGCGTGCATGAAAAGTTGAATTTTGAAGTTATGCGAATGACTCTAAGGATTGGATTGAATGTTGCTCGACGATTGAGTTAGCAAAGGATTGATGCGAATTGAGGAAATACGTTGGTCGATGACTTAAGATAGATGGATGAACAATACGTGAAATTGGTTTGAGGAAATTGATGTTGTGAATGATTCGAGGGATAATGATCGAACTTGAATTTGAATGTCGAGGAGATTGTCCAGTCGGACGATAGCATCGTTCGCACGACTCGAAATTTGGTTGCAAAGGAAGATCGTCAGGTTACGCATATCGTCGATGGTATTAAGGTATATCAAAGATCGCTATGCGATAACTCGGGGGTACTCTAACTCGACGAATGACGATCGTGCAAGTGTTATTGTTCGGTTGGATGCAATACTTAGGATTTGGATTGAGATGAATGTTGGATGAAAATGATCGTGTCTTGAGGGTTACGCGGATAACCACATCGTCGACATTCTTGTCTTGCGCGAGCGCAACTCTAGTCTCGCACATGCGTCGCGTCGGATTTGAGGCGATCGTTCCGCTGTGAGCGCTGACATGGTGATTCATGTCGCGGGAATGATCGAATTCGGAAAATCAGGACGCGGCAACTTTGATTGTCTCGACTTGTCGGTTTGATGCGAAGAAAAACTCAAGGATGTTTAGACTTGCGATTGATGAATGAAATAAACTTGAGGATTGAGTAGGTCCAATTCGCGCATCGAAAATGAATTAGTCTAGACGCAAAACAAAAGTTACATCCCGATGAGGATAATTTTTCTGCGGGAGCGTGCATGGTGATTCATGCCCACCGTGGATAATCTGACTCGCGTGAGATCGGGGCGCAACATATTGTTAAGCCAGACGACCTTGTGATCGATTACGTGAATTGGGATGAATGACTTAGGGGAATATGAAATGTGAATTTTGGTTAACGTCGAAATTGCGTCATAGCGTGCTTGAATTTAAAAGGATTGATAGACGAACTATATCGAACGTGTTTGAAGGGATAGACTATACAAGATGACTTATTGAATGAGCGATTTTGATACGTCGTCAAATTGGTTGAACGTGAGTTGTCGTAGGATGGCTTCGCTGAATGACTCGGACCCCGTACGACAAATGTTGGGATGTGTGTAGCCAATCTATGCTCGAAGTTTAGAAATTGGAGTGATGCGAGCTTGGGTAGAAAGACCCCGTACTATCAATTTGGTTTGACCTTAGGATGGGGTCAGTGTTGATATTGTTGTTTGGGGACTATGATTCCAATACTGACGGAAAGACATAGCCTAGTAGTTAGGCAGACGTCCGAGTGCGAAGTGGTAGGATTTGTGGAGGCACCACTCGCGAGTATCGGTTGACATGCATGTATATCAAGGACGCTTGAATACGTGTACGATCCGACTCGAGTGGTGATAGCGGGATTCGCTATCACGAGGCTTGGCTGAAATGTATGTATTTTGGGGACGCCTAAAATATGTGCACGATCCATACTAAGTGATACGTAGAATTCAAGTGAGACTTGAGAAACAGGGAAGTGTCGAGGATTTTGAGATCGTAAGTTTTGAAGAAAGGATTGAGGGTAGCACGAGCGTGGCTCGGATTTGAGAAACGCATAGGCGTAGTGTGTGCGAGAGTTCTTGAATGTTGAGTAAAGTGATAAGTCAATAAGTACTCAGTTAGTTTCGAGGACGAAATTTTTTCTGAGTGGTGTATGATGTAGTGCCCCGTCCCGCTCAGTCAATCGGAGGGATCGAAACGTCGACGGCGTTCAAACTTAGCCTTGCAACGGCTGCTTGAAGACATCGCTCGGTCGAGGCGATCGCACGCTCAGGTGGGGTAGTTTCGGTGAACTTGCCTTATCTTAGCCTTCGCATAATAAATCGCATGTTTTCAACATGCACAAGTAGGCTTGATAATAAAAGTGACGAATCCACATAGCTAAAGGGAATAATTCCGACGGGTTGAATTGAGTTAGAATATGGAAAGGTCCAACGGTCGGCTTAGAGTTGGTGCACGACGTGCTTTAAAAATGACACTGGGTCCTTCGTCCCGTGGCTTGGGAGAAGGAGAGTTGGTCTTCGACACAAAACTATGAACTCGCCTAAGTCATAGGCGTCGTCCGCGTAAATGCTCGATAAAGCATGTACGTTTCCGTAATGCAAGGCTTGGCATAGTCTTTGCTCGTCCCTTGGGTTAAGTTGTAGGCTTGATTAAGTTAGGCAAAGTGATAGTGGTCGACCTAAGTCATTCCAAGCACGGTCCTACGAGTTCTACGGCTGGGTATGACAACTTAGTCTTACGGTTTCAAGCCCGTCATATAGAGTATGTCTTAGGCGGTGGCGTCGCGTAGAGTTCAAGTTGGTTTAAGGCACGATGTCACGGACTTAGTGTTTTCAGGCACGGGCCACGGTTGATTCATTGAGTTTGGAAAGTGTAGCGAATAGTTGTTCTTGAGTTGAGTAAAATGATAGGGCAAGAGAGAAGAATGCTCGCGACTACGGGTCGTCGAGGCAAGATCTCAGATGTGAGAAGTATTGAACTTGGCCCTGAAAGAGATGATAACACTAGAGGTGGAATGACTGTGTGAGACGTCAGTTGAGTCGAGTCTTGCATGGTCATGGACAACTTGTCGACAAGATAGAGTTTTCTCGAACGGTAGCCCAACGGAAGGGGACCGGTTCTTGAGAAGCAGCATTAGCACGTGCTGGATGACCGCACAAGTTAGCGCAGAGGCTTGCCAGCGGAGCTAGCTACTCGCGCTGGCAAGGGCGGCCGTCTAACAAGCTAAAGGAGTCCACGATGTTTCTGGGAGTCGGTGACCAAATCATATAAGATGAGTCGGCATGGCGGCAATCCGCGTGTGCCTTTGGATTGAGTTGAATGGGTGTGTATAGTTAGAACACAATGTTGGGCCTAAGATTTGGTTTCAACGTAGGCGTCGTGCTTCGGCACGAAATGTGGCGTCGAGTTCTATGTTGTCGGCATATAAGTTGCATAGTTATGATTGAGTTGTCCTGAGTCTAAGTCAGGAAAGGCCGCAAGGCAAAGTTGGTCGAGTATAACCCACAAGTCTTGATTGGGTCAGTTGACGATTTAGTAGCAAAGGGCCGCGAGGCGGCGATATGTTTGAGTCGACATTGTTGTTGCAAGCACGGGATGGTCTAGAGGCACAGAATAGGCAAGGTGTCGGTCCTAAAACTGATCCTAAGGAAAGAGTAGAAAGACAATACAAAGGGGACTAAGTTGCACAAAGTAAATTAACGTGTTGGTTTTGTATGGGTGGGCGAGGAGCTCATTCCACCAGTACAGTTGAGTACTGATATCCACATAGTTTACATGTGCAGGCACAGGTAGAAGCTCGTGGCGCGGAGCTCGCTTGGATGCGTCGAGGCACGGAGTTCCTTGGCGATTCGAAGCGTGCGGCCGCATGGAGTCAAGACTTATACGGGACAATGTATGGACGTCGCCTTCTGAAGCATCCGCTGGATTGAGACATGTATTGAGAGATGAGAGAGAGCTGAGTGAACTTGTAATGTGAGCTTGAGAGACTTGTAAATCTTGGCCTTGCGTCCCAATGTTACCGTTGTTTCAATATCAATAAAAGAGTGTTTTGCAATGACTTGTGTTTGCTTTTTAAATTCCGCTGCTATTATTCAATATCTCTGCTCGGGACTTCTGTGCGACGACTCCGTCGCAGCCGCTGAAATCGGCCGTTATGGAACCCGCCTTGCACGAGCGCAATCTAGGCTCGTGCGGCATCACGCCTTAGCGAGGACGATCGCTCCTACGGGAGCGGGGCGTGACAGCCCGCGTACATCCGCTCCTAAAGTCACTCGTGTTGCTAGCTGGCCTAGAGGGGAGGGTTTCTCCCCCGGACCCCCCTTCCCTCTTACAACTATCTCTCTCTGCCATTACCCCCAATATGGGCAGACCAATATAGTCTTCTATGGGACTGCACTTCTCGTTCTCTCCCTCAGACTTTCTCACTCTCCCTCTCTTGGTCCCTCCCCCTCCCTTTTTGTAGTACGGGAGGAGGGACCTTGGAGGATGGTGCAGAGTCCTTGGTGTTCACTCTTTGCCGCTCGGGGATTCACCGTCGCTACACTCTCATTCGGCGAGGCCTTGCTTCATTCAGTAAGCACGTTCATTCCACTTACTCTAACTAGACTCTATCAATCTAGTTACACTTAAGTGATAAGTATTAGTTTATTTGTACGTTCGCTCGGAGCTTGTTGCCTGAGGTCAGGTTTTTCCTGAACAGAAGGCGACAATGCCGGGAGGTGAGATGATTTTTTTCATTATTGTCACATGACATGTCATTTTTACGGAATGTGTGGATGTAGAACTTCCAGAAAGTCATAGGGGTTTATGCGTGCGGACTAGGGGTGAGCATTCGGTTTATTCGGTTTAAACCGAACCGAATAACCCAAAACCGAATTGGACCGAAACCGAATAAGCAAAACCGAAACCGAACCGAATTGGCCCAAAACCGAATCAAACCGAACCGAATTAAATCGGTTCGGTTTTCGGTTTATTCATATTTTTTGATTTTTTTGAGATTTTTTTGTTAATATGTATAGTAACTAAATATACATAGACATATTTAGTATATACCTATATATATTTAGTATATACCTATATATATTAATACTTATATATAGTGTACACACACACACACACACACACACACATATATATAAATTAATTAATTAAAATTTCTTATTCGGTTTTCGGTTTTGGACCGAAACCGAAACCGAAACCGAAACCGAATAAGAAAATTTAGTATTTTCAAAACCGAAACCGAACCGAATATTTTTAAAACCGAACCGAACCTCTTATTCGGTTCGGTTCGGTTCGGTTTTCGGTCCAAAACCGAATAATGCTCACCCCTAGTGCGGACCAAGACTTGAGGGTTTTGTGAAATTTAGCTTTTTATTCATTTCTGTATAGTATACGTAAAAGTACTATTGTTGTGTTGTTAGTATGTGCTAGGATTTATAGACAGCCCGCATCTCAATTTGTTTGTATCGATTTGATTTTAGATAGTTATTTGGCGGAGTGGACTTGCATACACTATTGACATACTTCTTTTGTTTATATATGTTATCCTGACCCCTATGTATCATTCAAAGAAAATATTTTGAACATGCTCTTTGCATGCTGAAGTCGCAAGAGCAGATACCACATTTAATGGATACTCAAATAGAAAACATTTGTATTGTTCAATTATCTGTCAGGTAGCTGGCCGGATTCATGTTCTTTTGGGCACGTAAGCATTTAGCCAGGAACACCTTAGCTAATGCTCAACCATCAAACATTATTTTTGAGTATCATGATTAATGTCAGAGAGAACGGGTGTCATGATATTGGCAATAATGCGAATTAAGTTAAGTTATGAAATATCCGATAGTTATCAGTCTTGATTCCAGCCAGGGGTGGACCCAGCACCCCCATCTCAATTGGTAGTCCAGTCGGTACCACGATTTCTCAAGTTCAATTCTCAATTCCCCTCACAAAAATTTCTAGGTCCTCCCCATTCCAGCACTAGTTTGGATAATCAATATGGCATCATGTTATCTGCTCTTGTTACACCTTTAGTATCTGCAGAGAATTTAGTAGACTCAAAATGGGTGCTACAATACTGTGGTAATGCAAATTAAGTTGGGTTCTAAATATCCAATAGTTATCAGGGGTTGATTCCGGTAGTAGTTTGGATCATATCTTCTCTTGTTAGACCTCTAGTATCTGCAGAGAATGTAGTGGAGCATCTATATGGTTCTTATTCCTTTAAACATCTCGGTTTATTAAGGCACTACTGCTACTCATTTTTCCATTTTTTTGTTTATTTCATACATGGTAATACTGGGCATATTTGTGAACCCCTGTAATTTGTAGTATGAAGGATAACCAATAAAATCATGTTAAAGGATGTACTCTTTCAAGATGTCCTTCAATGCAAATTACTTCTCTCGCACCCAACTCCTCAAATCTGCTTTCATGCTACTATCTATGGATTGACCCTACTATCTATAGTTAAAACCGAAAGCCTAAATACTTTTTCTTCATGTCATTCACGGATTTTTGGTCAGTCTTACTATTAGTGTCTTTAAACTACTTTTTGACTGAGAGGGTATTGACTCGTATTATCCTCGAGCAGATGGATAAAATACTATCTGCATACAGGAAATCCTCAAAACAGTGGTCATCCACACTGAACAAACTAGCTCAAGGTACGAAGCCTTTTAAGATTTGCTATCTTTTCATGTTTGAAGCAATTTTGATTATTTGTTGGATTCTAATACGATTCTAGCTCAACAGTGAGACAACGAGGTCGGAAGCGCACAATGGTAGGATGAGCATTCTTCAACATGAATCCTGACGTGTAAGAAACCAGTCAAAGTACCATCATGAGTTGTATGGTTTACAATTAGACTTAATGTTGTTGTTTAGAGAGTGCTTTGATTTAGAAAGATACCATCTTGTCTACTATTTGTATTGAGTTCACTGATAGTGATGATTGAATATGAATGTGGGTTCCTTCTGGCTGATAAACTAGTGCCCATGGTTGTCTTAGTTTTCTGGGCACATTCTTCAGTCTATAGTTGAATTTTGTGCTTCATGTTCTTATCTTATAATGAGCAAAACATTGTATATCAAAATTGACAGATTGATCTATTTTCTTAACATTTATATCTAACAGTATCATTGACTGTATCTTTGTCTGTAATTAAGGTTTTGCGGTATCGGAATCGGTATCAGACCCTTGTGATTATCGGGATCGACGTTATCGACGGTTTCGAATCGGTGTATCGGATATTTTGGTATTGGAAAGCAAATAAATATTAATAAACTATTAAAATTTTATAAAAAAATATTTTGTACATTTAGGCATAATTTTAAGTACTTTTGTGTGTTGTTTCGAATTGTTTACATGTGATGCAAAAATTCTCATATTTTACATTCTTTTACAACCTTGTACTTTTACATTCTTTTGATTCGTCTTTTTCCTTTCAATTTTTTTGCCGAATTAACTAAAAAAAGATCCCAAATATCGGCATCGGGTCCTTACCGTCATCGGTCGATATCGAATCGGGATATTCCAAACCGTATAGGTAGGTATCGGTCGTATCCGATCGCGGCCAATACTACTGCCAACTGTGATATTATTTGGATCAGCTCTCCTGTAGGAGTGGTCGTTTGTGGGGGTATTTCAGTTTACCTGGAGAGACCAGGATGTCATCCCTGTCAATGATATGCTTTATCAGTTCCGTATCCGCCTCTAGATTGGTCCTATGTGACATTTTTCTTTGGCGGGTACTTGTCCAGGCCTCGCACTTGGATCGTAAGTTTTGAATGCGATCATGATCCTTAGTGAACTGGTGCAATTGTTAGGCACTTGGTGTTCTGCAACATTAATCTTGCCATGTCTTCTTGCTTCCTTCCCTGATAGGGAGGGTAGCAGAATCTCCCAACGGTCTCAGGAATATATGAACAGCTACATTATATATATATATGAAGTGTCCTTTTCTTCGGCTTGACAAATGTCAAAGAGGGATCGGAACCTGCGCCTTTATATAGGTATGTATACATGGGTGGAGCCAGCCCCCACGAATTTAATTTTTTTTTTTCATAGTGATTTTTTTAATTACTCCTATTTCTTCCTTAATTAGTATCTATTTTTTTTTTAGTATTTCTTAACTTTCTAGCTAGCAATATTTTATTTGTTTCTTAAATCTGCCCCCACAGTCTAAGGAAAAGAAGAAGACTAGATCCAAATTTATATTACAGAATTTTTGTCCCCACGGAGTGGAATGGCTAGCTCCGTCCCTGTATGTATATACAACCATTGTATTTGCATTAGTTCTTTGCGTACATCCTGATCATATTTCCATTATAGAAGATTCATGAACAATATTTAGATCGACATCCTGTTGAATGACTCGTCGATATTACAGCTGCACTCAGGTCTTCTTCTATTTTACATCACCATCACTCGACAATACTCGAAAGCTGGAGGATTAGAATTAGGGGGAGCATTATTCGGTTTTGGACTGAGAATCGACGGTACTCGAAAGCTGGAGGATTAGAATAGGGGGGAGCATTATTCGGTTTTGGAAGGAGAACTGAGAGATTCAACTTGGTTTAAAAAAATCAGTTCGGTTTCGGTTTAGCCAAACAATTTTATTTGGTTTCGTCAAAAATCGAAACTGAATAAAACTTATGTAATTATGTAAATAATTTAAATTTTATGCATATTTTGTGATTAAAAAAATGTGTATATTTTTTGGTTATATTTTGACAACAACAATTGTATGTGCCTATTTTAAAGCTAACTTTGGTAATTTAATAATTAGTTCAACTTTGTGCCAAACTTTGGTATAATTTAATATAATTTAACCATGATTTTAACTTTTTTATTGGCCCATTAAGGGTCTTTTTGGATTGAAGAAGAAAAAAATAAGCAGAGCTAAGTGGGGTCAAGTAAATGAAAGTTAAGTAAGAGGAAGAGGAGTCGATACATATAACCTTTCTTGGATTTGTGGAAGAGTTAATTGAGGTGTGTTTAATAACTCTTTTGCTTGGATTGAAGGTTTTTAAGTGGGTAGATGATTTTAACAAAAAAATATAATAGTTATCAAAATATTCTTATTACATGTGGTATAAAATTGTACACAACATACGTTGTCATTGCATAATATCTATGTGGTCATCAACTATTCCTTCTCTAATTTTTTGACGCACCTGGGCGGTTTTTTATGCATTAAATATATGTTGTTATCAACTAAACATATGTATCAAAAACATAATTGTCGATTTTTTTCCTTATAATTTTCAACAATGAGTAATAAATGAGAGAAAGAAGAGACGACACACCTAGATGACAACATGTTGAAAGCCAGGAAGACAGAGTAGCATGTTGAAGGCAAAAAAAATGGAGGAGTGTCACAATATTTTAAACAACAATCCCTCACTTTTCCTTGTTAACCCCACACCCCCCCCTGATTTGGGGGATTGAAAAAATGGACAAAAGAGGTTAAACAAACTCTCACTTAACCCACTATGACTTCCCCTCATAAACCCCCACAATCAAACCAAATATGATTTCCTTTCCCTCCCATTTAACTTCCCCTCACTTAACCCTCTTCACCCTCAATCCAAGTAGACCCTAAACGATAAAATTAGTCCAACCGAACAACTGAATCAATCGGTTTGGTTATCACTACTTTCATTTGATTTCTTTTTGGATTTTTAGATATTTGGTTTATTCGATTTTAACTATTTCGGTTCGTTTGAAACCAAATAAATTGAGGGTCTGCTTGGCAATGATATTTTAATCGGTTTTGGAATTTTTTGAGTCGGTCATTTATGAAGTGTTTAAAAAAATCTTGTTTGGTAAATTTTTGGAGTCACTGGCTTTGGTCGGCTCAACCCCTACTAAACAAGTGCAATGTAATTTTGAGTGTCTTTATAAAACCCCAAAATCAGAGTGTTTTGAGAGTTCCTATTTCTTTTTCTTCCAATTATGTGTTTATAAAAAAAATATAACTACAACTATTAAAATCCTACCATATTTCTTCTCTCTCATCTTTGTTTCTTTTGAGGTTTCATCTGACGACTACTTTCTCTAAATGTGAACTTTTTTTTTTTAAAATTTTGCGGTCCATTTGATGTGGCAGTGAATGATAATCATAAACTTTTGCCATCCATTTGATGTGATAGCGAATGCTTTTTTCTTTCAATATTTATGATTTACTACTTGCCAAACTATTTTATGCTTGCAAGATATATGAGTATATAAAACTATTGTTTGAGAAGACAATGATATAATCTTTTTTCTGGGAGTGCTTTTGTTTATATATGAGCATATAAATAATTTTATTATTTAAAAAACTTTCAGAACCGTTCGCTAATGAATTATCAAACATGAATTAAATTGAATTAAAAGTTGCTACTTAAAACTGTTTGAGACCGCACCTCTCATAATCGTTCAAAATCGAACCTCTCATAATCAGTACTTTAAAAACGTCTCATAAACGTTATCCAATAATTGTCGAGCAGACCCTCATTAGGGTTGGTTGGTATGTGTTTTTCAGCCAGTAATGTGGGCCTTTATTGCTTGAATCTTGCTGTCAAACCACACATTACTTTCTTGTTAATTGTGGTGCTTGTTTGTAATGCTCCATTGCTCTCAGTTGTGTTACATCAGAAAAAAGCCAGATGGTTAGGAAAGCATTTACTCTGTCTCCCAGAGGTTGCTGAGAATTATGTGGACCGCTCTGCAACTCTCTTTTTTTTCTCTCCCTCCAATTGCTTATTCTTTTTCCAATACTTGTTTCTTTTTACTGTGAAGAATTTTCATTTGGATACCTCCTGTAAAAATTATGCTGGTGGTCCAAGGGTTCAACTGTCCCTTGACAGTACGTTTCACTTAAGAGGACCTGAGGATATCAATGGCCAATGCTCCGAGCATTGAATAAAGAGTGACACCCATAAGAAAAAAAGATCAGTGGTTCGTTGTAGTGGATTGATGTGTATTAATTATATGTTTCAATGTTATAGATCTTTGTGATCTCATAGATGTTTCAGTTTATATGCTTATATTTGTCAATTGATCCTCCAAAATATCTCTCTGTTATGTCGATATGCTTAAAGCAAATTTTTTTTTTTTTTTTTTTTAGATGTCCGGCCTAACGTACAAGATTTTGTACACGATGCGTTACATGCTTTTTGGGTCCACTGCTCTCATTTTTCACACAAATCCACACCCACACCCACACCCACACCTCCCCATGCGGTCCGATTTCGAAATTGTCCGCTAGCCAGGGAGGTTATACCTCTCCTCGCTGGTCAAAAGAGCCAACTGAGTTCGGTAACAACTTGTTGATTTATTTATTTGTAAGTATGTCAATTATTCTCCCCCGGTACCCATCCCCTCTATTTGTGGAAAAATTATTGTATGAACCAGGCTCACCATGCGCCCTTCAATACTATCCATTGGATGTCATTGGAATAAATGCATCCAGAAATTCTAATGTTAATTCAATAGATGACATAGAAGGTGTCCAGTAAGGCAGACACACAGAATAATTTCTCTTGTGATTCCAATTTTTTTGTATTATTCTTGATTGACAAATAATTTATTAGAGGAGAAGAATAAAATCATGATGCAACTCCTACCAAAGAGAGTGGATTTAACAGGTAGGCAGCTGGTCTTTGTCTCAGTCAAGTGATCTACTTAGATCTTAGTTCAAACTCCAAAGTTATTGTTGTTCCCGTATGGAAGGAGTGTTCAAATCTCCATCTTGCTTTTATTTTCTAGTATCATCACGTGGTGAACAAATACATTGTTTTGAAAGTTCAACTGGAACCAGAAAAATGTCCGTTTCCGGCTTTTCGTGTACATATACGGAAATTTTTACAGAAACTCGTGAGTTCTTAATTTTTATAACTCGATCATTAAAAATCATTGTCTTACATGTATCTGATCTCTTGATTTTTTTTTCAAGGGACTAAAGAGAAGGTTAAGTACACTTTTAATTTAGTAAAATTTCCGTGTCACATCTATATTGTAAGTTTCTATTTGCGTAAATTGTATTTGTTATATTCCGAAATCTTGATAGCTGTTCTATTTGGATTTTAAATATAAGCGTTCCTTGATATTATTGTATACATATTTGAACAAGTATCAAAGCGAATGTTGCTTTAGCTCTTAGATCCTATTTCGATGTGAAGCAGGCAGTTACTGGAAAATGAGGGTCCACACACACACACACGCAAAACACACTGAGTATTCTCCTAACCTAAACTCAAGTTTGGCAAAGAAAAAAAAAGAAGAAGAACAACAGTTACTGAGAAAGAGAGTAAAAAAAAAAAAAGTTAAGCAACAAGACTGCTGAGAAGGTTTCAAAGCTGCAAAAGAAAAAGTGAAGAATGTGAGAGTGCCACAAGTATGGTCCCCATTGGGAGAGAGAGAGAGAGAGATCTTTGACTGTTTATCTGTCTCTTTCTCTCTCTCTCATGAAATTTTGGGTACTGCAGGTTTCTCAAAACACATGCATGGGGGAAGGGGTCGAGGTTCATAGATGTGATTTGTGTGTGTGAAGAAAACCAAAGGTGACATCAGGCTGTGTGCTTTGGAATCTAATGTTGAGAAGAGCAATTTTGGGATAGGTGAATGAATAGGTTCAAACCTTGGTAAGAGAGAGAGAGAGAACCTTGCTGCTTTGCCTTTTGGTGTTTGTTTGATTGATAGATGGATGAGCTATAGCTAGCCTTTCTTTCACTTGTTTCAGTGAGTTTGAGCAAAAAAATTTTAGTTTTTAGCTGCAGAAAGACATTACTTAATAACATAACCACACCTTTTGGAGTTAATCAATATCCCCAAAGCTAAAGCTTAAAAAAAAATGGACAAACATTATATATTAAATTTTTTAACATTTTCTTTCATTTGTTGGAATAATGAGAACCTTGTTGGCAGATGGATGACCATATAACACTTGGGCAAAGTCTAGCAGATGAAGATCATGTATAAAGAAATGAAAAATATGTAATATAATCATTTACAAAGATTTGAATGGAGGACCTTTTGCTCAGATACCATATAAGTACTAGTTGATACCGAATTAGTACCAAGCTTTTGGGACAACTTCCAAAATAATTTGATCGAGGCTTCTTCCAAAAGAATTTGGTTGAGGCTTTTATCTTGGTGGCATGGTGAATTGTTCTTGTTCATTAGACTATTATTTTCAGGTTAGTTCATCATCAAATAAAAGTGAGTTTTAACCACCCCTAATGCGTCACTTTGCAGGAGGAAGTCACTTTACGGGAGTCATTTTGCACATAGTCTCACACAGGCTGTCATATCATGTAGTCAACAAAATATGATCAGATATTGATGTCCCTCTAGCATTGTCAATTGGCAGATGACCATAGGTCAAAGAATCCTAGAGGAAACACCATCTCTAGCTTGTAGAGTGTTACCACAATTATTCTCCTGCTTTTCTAGACGATCGATAAGAAACTTAGTAGAATATAGGTCTATGAAGATATAATAATCTTAACAGAATCTTCTTAAATTCGACATGCACACATTTCACTTGCAAAGTCCCCATTTTCCTCTTTCTTCAGTAAAAAAGTTGCCTTAGGTTGCTTATATTTTCCATTACATTTTTTTATCAAATGCAAAGAAGGAGTCTACACATATCTTGCAAGTCAAGATTTGCCTTTGGATTGTATTTTGTCTTTCCTTTGACATCTATAACAATACTAATTATGTCATCAAATACATTCTTTTTTATATGCATGACATCAATGTTATGTCAAATAAAATTGGTGCTCTAATACCGCAAGTCCCAAAATATACTCATGTTCATCCAGTTATGAAGATGACCAAATCCATCATACTAGTAGCCCTTTATAGGCTCTTCGATGACACTTGGTAAATCTTTTACCTCTTTTCAAATTGTATCTCTAGCCCACCTTGCGGTGGATCATCATTGTCTTCAATTCTACACAAAAAAACATTCTTGTTCTTTCTAAAACGATGATCTTTCAACAAAAAAAATGGTAGTTAACAATCAAAGAAGGATGATTTTCCTTCGTGTTTCAAGCGGAAAGACTTAGTACGGTCCATGCAATATGGACACAAATGACGGCCATGTGTATTCCATCCCAATAACATCTCATAAGCAGGTACATCATTGATGGTCACATAAGTGCTTTCTCATCCAAAAATTATGCATTCTTAAGACATTGTAAGGTTTGGCACCAACCTCCAACAATTTCATCAACTCATCTATTACTTATTTTAAGTACACATCAATATCCCTCTTCGATTTATTTGGACCTAGGATATTGATACTTAGGGACACATATATAGTCTTCATGAACATTCAAGATGGTAGGTTGTAGGGCATGAAAACTACATGCCAACAAGAATAATGAGAAACTGATATCTTAATGGGGTGAAGCCATTAGAGGAGAGCCCCAATCTAACATTTCTTGGATCCACAACAAAGTCAAGATGTACTTGGTTAAAGTACTTCCACGTCTCTCCATCAAATCTAACACACCTTCGATCTGCTCTTTCTTGTGCCATCTTATGTTTTCAGATGTCTCATTCACCATAATCGACATCTGTAATCTTGGTGTCAAGGGTAAGTAGTGCATCCAATCAATATGCTTCCCCTTATCGACTTTTTCTTTCTGTATTGATACATTTGTAACAATTAACTCCACATAATTTGCATCTATCTTTATTATTGTTGTCCTTGTAGTACTGTAATGCACCGCTCCGTATGGTGCATTATGCTGATTCGTTGACTCGAAGAGTTACGTTGATCCAAAGAAGTATCGATGCGAATCGATACAAGAGTTATGTTGACCCAAGGAATGCATCGAGTCGGATCGATGCAAAGCGTTAAGTTGGCTCGAAAGAAAGCATTGAGTCAATTCGAAGATCTATTAAATTGAATCGGTGCAAAGCATAAGTTCAATTCAGACAAGTATTGATTTCAGTTGGTTTCATGTGCAGGCTAAGCTTTTATGCTGAATTATAAGAGGTCGACATTTTGTCTCGTTTGCAACAGAGTCCACAGAACCAAAACATCGTCTCGCAACAGACTGACACATGGGCATGGTAGGCCGAATCAGTCGAATAGTTCAACGGAGCATGAAGTGCTCGAATGGCTAAGTCAAAGAGTTGGCCATGCAACAAAATTATAAAATCGAGCCGCATCGGCTCGGCAAAACGACAAGGCGTATCGGCTTAAGGTGGGATAACTTTGACCCTTCTTTCCTACTCCGTCATGCCTAAGTAGAATGTACTGTTGTATACTGAGTTAACCTATCGAGTCCACGTACGTGGCTCGAAGGAGAGAAATCGTAGGGCGTGTCGAACACTAAGATAGAACAATTGAATGAAATGTACATTAAATATACGAATCGCCAATGAACATCGAAATACCGCAACGACGAGTGCCTCGGTGCGCAAGCCATATGAACATGGGAGAACTGTCTCGACAAGTACCTCCGTGCATGAGTCGTTCGTGCCTTTGCATACGAGTTAGAAGGCTAGAATGTTGAAAGACTATATCGGTACGAGTGCCTCAGTGCACAAGTTGTAGAACATTGAATACTCTATCGAGGTGTCCCTCAGTGCACAAGTCGGAGAGAATGTACATAAGTCTAGCACATTGAAAGATCGTGTCGAGCGTGCATCAAATGTACGAATTGTATATCGTTGAACGTTAAGTCATAGTATAATGCTTGAATTGTTTGGGACCTTCGTGTCGTTCACTTGGATATTAAATCGAGGCATTGAAACATTGAAAGAACGAAATCGTACAAAGAATGTGAGAACATAGAAAGAATGTAAGAAATACGGAATGATGTGAAGTCCGAGTTTCATACTCGGACTATGTTTGGTTGTATGAGTAGATGCGTATTGCATGATCAAATGGACTTTGAATATAGCCCGTGCACAGGTTCATTTTTCTCGAACGTGGTTTGCCAGGGCGCCGGGACTGTTCGGCCTAGGAAGAATGATTATCGTCGCAATGGAGCACGAGCATTGCGGGACCTTCAGCAAGGATCGTAACCTAGGCTGAAAGGGTACATCGCAATACAATTTGAGAAACATAAGTCCATTCTGGCATGCTGAATGCCAGTGATCTTCATATAGATAGAGGCCGATGGGCTGAAAGTATAGGCACACAGAGATCCTGCACAAAGATCATGTACAACATGACAGAAAAAGATGGTAGACGTATTCCTCTTACATCGGTGCAAGGATGAGTGCGTTGATGTTGGTAAAAAGTCACGCCATGAAACAAACATGAGATTGCTATATGTTGCCTGCTTGCTTACGTGAATAAAGGATAACATGCTTGCCATAAAATACATGCTTACTGCTTTCGAATGTGCCATGAAATCGACCCTAAGACAAAGATAGAAAGATCAAAACTTAAGCTGCATGATTCATATATCTACTTAATGTTGGTTTAGTAAAGTGGATCTGATCATTACGCGCGAGGATTAGTACTGATACCCCACCAGATTTCTTGTAGGATACAATGAATGTATTGCTCACGACGGAGTTTCGCTTGGATGCGCTGTAAGCCCGATTCTCGAATTTTTTCAAAATTTTATTTATTTTATTTTTAATATTTTGTGTTAGAATTTTTTTTTGAATTTCTATAAAAGGTACTATAAATATTTTTTGAATGATAAAAGATATGCCAAATTATTTTAAGATTTGAGTTTATAAAATATGTTTTAAATATTAGTTGATGATATTAAATATTATTTTGAATTATTATTGTAATCAAATATTAGATTTAGGCTTGATTAATTTAGTTTTTAAATTAATGATTATTATCTTTGACCAATAAAAAGATTTGCTAAATTATTTTTATAAGATTTGGATTTATGCAAATATACTTTAAAATTTATTTGATAATATTGGATATTATTTATTATGATTAATTATGTATTAAGATTTGATCCATATAGGTTCGAAATTGATTTGATTTAAATTTAATGGAATAATTTATTCATTAGATTCCTTGACCCCTCCAAATTAGGAAATTGAGCCCATTTCCATCTATTTTAGGAGTCCTTATTCTTATCCTGAAACAAAAATCCTATCTAATCCTAATTAAGTATTTTCTACCCATTATATACGAATTGAACATGTGTAATCTCCCATTTTTTTCCTCTCTAAAATTCCTCTCTTTTTTGTCCAAAATATGCCAAAATTCGTCATAAATTTAGATCATTTTTTTGAAGCTATAACAACTTCGCGAAGCCGTTGCGGTCAACTCCGGTCTCCGATTCACCTCTATTTTTTAGAACCATATCGAGGTTAGCTTTCCAAATCTATATCTTATTTTCTATAATTATTTACATGAATTTCTGAAAATTTATTTGAGTGACAGTTATCCTAAAATCGACGCATCGCACTATTTTTGAGATTCCGGGAGATCACGAACTCCGTTTTGCGATCCGTTTGAAGTTTGGAAAGCTGACACGAAGATCTACAACATTTAATTTTTTACAAATCTAGAAATTCGTTTAATATTTTATTTTATTCATTAAACTCAGATTTGACTAGTAATTTACCGATTTTGTCACGATTAGCCATAACGACGACTTTGGAGTTTCTCTATATTGGTCTTATCTGGAAATCGTTAGATGTATATGGATCTCGACATCATTATTTCTTCGGACCAATTATGACTATAGCTTTTGACCTATTTTGTGCCAACATGGTCAAGTCACACAATAACTGCAATTTAACTCAAGGCAAGTACACTATTGCTTTATGTACTTATTATATTATAATGCTATCTTTCATTGTGTTTTATTAAGTATTCTATTGAGACACGATTATGACACGATAGGACTTATTGTATGCTTGCTCGTTATTGATTGTTTAGTAGGTCGGAAGGGGAAATCCTAAGTAGATGTGTGAACAAACCCCAATGAATGTTTAAGGAATGATAGCTAAGTCATACACCTCACGTATGGGTTAGCCATACCAAAAATAAATGATAGCCATCGTATGATGTATATGTTCATTTCTTGTATATGTTCATTTCTAGTTAAGAATGATAGTCGAAAAGTATTTCAAATACACAGTCTGTTTATTGTATATGTTCATTTCTAGTTGTCTCGTTCATCCATGTTCTTGTTAGTGTTTTCTTGTACATGTTTATTGTTTCTAGTTTATCTACATGTTTCTTTATTTTCTACTATATCTTTACTGTCTATCTTATTTTATATTAAGTTATATTATTGTAATAGGGTTGTACTTTGCTTCTTTCCTGACTGGATTATTGTGGGTGACTTAGCATGCCTCATACTTTTGCGCTATAGACTATACGGAGGAGATAGAGACCTTGGAGTCCGACATTAGATTCTAGATTAGGTAGTTCTTTATTTTTAGCGGGCTTGTTCCCGAATGTCATTTTTATGTATTATTGGATTTGTAATAAAATAGTTATTGTGAATGAGCAATTAGATATGATTTTGTTGCATTTGAGATTGATATTAAGATCTAGATAGTATACTACCGTCGATGCTACGGTGTAGGTTGGACCTGGCTACGTACTCGTATCCCGAAAAGCGGGTGCGGGTCTTGACATGCGCTGAGGCATAGAATGGGCTAGCATTTTGAGGCATGCGACCGAATTGACGCTCGAACTTGTAACATAATGATGCAACCGAGATATAGAAGACATGATGTATGGAACGGTAAAATATTTTGTAGGCAAAAGAGAACTTGAGTGTTGTAAGCCACTCTGGCATATTCATCTGGACTATAGAAAGCCTTTGTAATTCCGCTGCTTATTGAATAAAGAGAATTGTTTCGTGTACTCTGTGTAACTCAAATGTAATTGTGTTTCTTCCGCTGCAAATAAGGAATCAAAGATAACCATTTTGAGAACCCGTCATCTTGCCTTGTACGAGTGCAACTCCAGACTCGTACGACATTATGCCTAGCGAGGATGATCGATTTGGGTTAAATCATGCAAGGACGAACGATTTTCCGGGTCAGAGCGTGACAAAGTGGTATCAGAGCTCTAGGTTTAATTTTCTCAGGATGCTTGCTTTGTTTCAATTCCAAAAGTTGCCCACCATAATCAAATGACTCTTGACTCTACTCGATGCTGCACTGGATGTTCCATACAATAAGTCTAATACACTATCGCGTAGTTTGCCGCAAATGTTTTGAAAAATTACATGATATTGCTGAGTAAAATCATGAAATGTTCGTTGCATTGAGTGCAACGAGCAGTAAAATGTTGGCTGCTGTAAGTGTAATAAGTCGTAAATTGTGAATTGAGATGTTTGTCGATTCGATGCAACAGTCGGTTTGAGAAATATTGGTTGCATCGAATATAACAAAAGTCGTGGAATGTTTTGTTGATAAAATGCAACAAGTTGATTGTGAAAGATGCGTGGCATAAGAAAATAAAAATTGATATGGAATGTGTTGAACGTATTCGAGTATTGGCTTTGTATGTCGAAAATGAAACGTTGCATGAGATGCAACGAATGGAACAAAAATTTGTAAATCGATAAGAATGAATCGGTTCGGTAGCGCACCGAACTTGAATTGACAAAATGTATACATTGGCCGAGTTGTGTCAGATTTTGATTTAATCGAAAGGTAAGTTTGTGATTGGCATGATCACCGCGAAATGGTTTGTTCAGCATAAACATTGATTCATATCGAGTATGATGTGAGAGAAATGACTTGATTTCTGAGTGGTATATGCCATACCACGTTTGCGATGAATGACTTGATTCTGAGTGATATATTCTATACCACTTGTGCGATAGATTGCATTGACACGTTATGTAAATTGTAGAATGTTTGTCCGCAACAGACAAAATAGTACCGAGACTCGATTGAAAATTTGTATGACGGTATGTTGATGCAAGTGTTCTTCGATAATCTGTTGGAATGATAAGGCATGGACTTGTATCAATGAATGATACATTGGACGAAAATTTATAAGTCGGTCGGTTGATGGAGACTAGTGAAATAACTATGCCTTGAGGCAATAGCCGGATCGGCCGGATAGGAAACTTGAACGTTATAAATGAATTGTACGGCTTGCGAGCTCGATAAAAATATTAGTCGATGCGAATTGTAATCGGAATGCACGAATTGGAACTCGATAAAATATTGGTTGATACGGATAATCGTGCCTAAGAAGATAGTGGATTATATTAAGATAAACTTATTTGAGTACAACTAAATCACATGAAACTTAGAGGGATGATCGTATAACTTGAGGGTTCTATGTTGGATAATTGGTAACTCGGTTACGCGATCGAAGTATAGCGGGATGCAACGAATCGGGAAAACAATATGATGCATATAGAAAGGTTCCTTGTCAACTTGGATGTATGTGATGCGAGTTAAGTTAACGTTGATACAGATTCAAAGTTGACACTCGTGCTATCGAAATTGATATGCGAGAAAACATAAGTACGATGTGAGATACAAAACGACGGGCCTATGTTATCGAGATTTTTATAAATAGCAATAAGAGAATGTCGAAGTGGTTGATCGTAAACTTTGTGATTGATCAGATCAGGACGAGACTATAAAGTCATTGATGATTGTTTCGATGCGTATAGCCTCTCGGGTGTTGGCCATGGGTAGACAAACTCGGACCCTAAATGAGTAGATGTTTCGTGAATTACGGAATCATCAACGGCAGTGCATGATTTGTTCGGGGGATAGTTGTGCCTCAGTTGTGCAGAGATGGAAAGGATTATGTTTGAATTTAGGAAGAGTCCCATAGAAATCGTCGGAACATGATTTGGCTCTGAAATAAGATATAACATGGTTCGTAGTAACTGTCCTTCGTTAATGATCCATAATTATCGAGTATAGCTTCAGGGGGCAGTTGACCCTAGAAGACTTGACTGCCAAATAAAATTGAATGTTGCAGACCCATGAGATGACCCATATGATGTCGCATATGGAATTGCGTCGAAAACAAATATTATGTGGTGCATATTGATGATAAGTCTAGGCGATCGAATAATTATTTCAGGAATTGATGGAACAACTTCGGCTAAGAGTGATATAGTCGAATTTTAAGAATTGGTCGGATGAATGCTTGAATGATTATGTTGGTCGACGATCGAAATAGAAATTTGACGAACAAACATGGTGATACGGATAGGCGATTTCGAGAATCGTACTATACACGATAGCGAGTGGTAAGAGAATGACTTCCGAGTTGTGTCGTTGGATTTGGATTCACCTAGCAATTGAGCTTGCATGAATCGAACTTATATTTAATGTTGCGAATGGACAAGTTGGAAATTGGGCTAGGAAATTCCTATTCGATAGAAATCGAACATAAGACGCGTCGTAGAGACCTTTATATCAAAAAGATTATTGCCTTTACGCACTGTCGACTCGAGTTAAACATTTGGATTGGAAAGATCGTTGCCTTTGAGCAATATCAATTTAAAGTCGCGTTAGGAGAGTTTAAGTACGGAGTCTAGTTAAGTCACCTAGCGAACATAGCCCTGAATGTTGATATATTTGCAAGTCAACAAAAGAAAATCGTATCGAGATGAGTTGTAAAGTGAGACTTCAGAAATAGTTGGGCGATGACTTCGAATGCAAGGCATTGCGAAGGCTCGTTGCAATCGGATACGCGACGGCTTGATACATTGCATAGAATTGATGTTTGGTCTTACAAAATTAGAAATACAATTTTTAAATCGCATCATGTGCCGTGACTTTTGTTGGATGATCACGGATGCATCGAATATGCATATGCGATAGAATTGCGAGAACAGTCGCTAGAGATAAGTCCAATCGAGAGTACGAGATGGCAAGTATTCGAGGATTGAAAATTTACCTGTTAGCTTTATTCCAATTTTCTACCACTGGGCTTGGCTGATATATATATATATATATATATATATATATATATATATATATATATATATTTGGGACACCTTGAATATGTGTACGATCCAAACTAAGTTGTATGCTGAATTCAAATCGAGCAGCAGGAAAGACTATGGAAGTTAACAAAAGCTTGCTCGAGTGTTTGACATGGAACAAAGATTGTGGGACGAGATCGTAAAACGATATAGAGAAACCCTTGGATTGAGTGCTGGTTTCAGTTCGAGGCCGAACCTTGTTTTGAGTGGTATATTATGTAATGCCCCGCTCCATACGGTGTATTATGTTGAGTCATTGACTCGAAGAGTTACGTTGACCCGAAGAAGTATTGATGCGAATCGATATAAGAGTTATGTTGACCCAAGGAATACATCGAGTTGGATCGATGCAAAAGTTGGCCCGAAAGAAGGTATTGAGTCGATTTGAAGATCTCTTAAATCGAATCGATGCAAAGCATAAGTACGATTCGGACAAGTATTGATTTTAGTTGGTTAAGTGTGCAGGCTAAGTTTTTATGCTAAATTATAAGAGGTCGACATTTTACCTCATTTGCAATAGTGTCTATAGAACCAAAACATCATCTCGCAACAGACTGACGCATGGGCACGATAGGCCGAATCAGTCAAATAGTTCAACGGAGCACGAAGTGCTCGAATGGCTAAGTCAGAAGAATTGGCTGTACAACAAAGTTTTGAAATTGATCCGCATCTGTTCGACGAAATAACAAGTCGTATCGGCTTAAGGTGGAAGGACTTTGACCCTTCTTTTCTAGTCTGTCATGCCTAAGTAGAATGTACCGTTGTATATTGATCAGTTAATCTATCGAGTCCACGAGCGTGGCTCGAAGGAGAGAAATCGTAGGGCATGTCTAACACTAAGATAGTACAATTTAATTGAAACGTACATCAAATGTATGAGTCGCAAATGAATATCGAAATACCGCAACGATGAGTGCCTAGGTGCCTAAGCCATATGAACATGGGATAACTGTATCAGCGAGTATCTCCATGCACGAGTCGTTCGTACGTTTGCATACGAGTTAGAAGGTTAGAACATTGAAAGACTATATCAGCGCAAGTGATGTATACAACAACTAATAACATGAAATTTATATTTAAATTACGAATTTAAACTGGAAAAGCAGAGAACTAGTCTCTGATACTGTATTGTATCAGAAATATTAGGATTTTAAGAATTTAAACATCAAAAACATATTAATATGCATTTAGATAGGTTGGTAATCAAAGTGTAGCATGCATACGTGTCAGGCAAAGTGTCTGTGTCCACTATATATATATATATATATATATATATATATATATATATATATATATATATTTTTTTTTTTTTTTCATGTCCCAATATAAAAATTAAATTCTATATCCAGACCAACATTTAGATTCCTACCAAGATTGCCATATGATAACAAGTTATATCCTTTCAAGCCAGATAATTTACGTCACTTCCCCGACCTTTCCAAGGTAAAGAGATATAGAGATTCAAAGGTTCAAAGTATAACTGACAGAATTGGATAAAAGATAGGTGATTGATGTAATCAGGACATTTTTATTTTATTTTATTTTATTTTTCTTAAAAGGTAATACAAGAAATAATGACAAGAAGGAAATAATGATAAAATCTGTTCTGCTTAACTAATTAAAAGAAGGAACCATTTTGAAACCAGAGCTATAATATCAAATCCAAGATAAGGTCTAGCAAAAATCATCGATTCATTGTATTATGAAGAAATTTATAGCAAGAAGTTACACAAGGTTTATAATAACAGCTAAAGCTACTCCTACTCCTACTCCTAAGTTATTTGATGATGGAATACAATTTATAACAACAGAAGGGTACGATAGAGATGATATGTTTAAAAACCTTCTCAAGATACAATCTGATAATCATATACGTCTGTCCAAAATTAGGTTACTCAGAGTCCTCGCCATTCCAGTAAGCAAGGCTGCGATAAACGATAGATTCCATAACTGGGGTATGCACCTCTATAATCATGTCGTCTGAAATTCTCGCTATACCGACTAGTATAGCTGCGAGAAATTCCAAATCTCATAACCAAGATACGTACATCCGAAGTCAGGTCTCTATTTTTCTGCCACGCCAGCTAATATGGCTGCGATAAACTACAGGTTCCATAATCAAGTAGATGTTTTACCATCCCTGTATTTCCGTCAACATATGTTATCAGAAAATATCGTAACTCAGGCCATAAAATTCATCTCGATAGGAAAATTAAAATCAACAACGATCCATCAAAATCAAATTCAATAATCAAGGAGTGAGAGCGAACAAAACAAAGAAAAGGATTTCAAATTGAAGTTTAAATAAGATTCTCAAGGGTCGTCCCAGGAATCTCTCAAGGAGTCCTAACTGTGATTGAGTACCTTCAAAAATATATTCTAATCCTACTGCAGGCTGTAGTGATACTCTAGTTCGAATACCACTATATAAACTCGACCTGCATGGGCCACCACTAAAAACGTGTTATGACCCGCACCCTAGAGTAAGGGCACGAGAAGTGGGTACGTCCAGCCTACGCCACAGTGTCGGCGATAGAATGCTGTCCTAGGTCAACCATCTAACAATATAAGGTACATGTACAGTATATACACTCCGAATGGAGATGACATAGTAGAATACAGTCTCAATCACATCTAAGGCAGAAAACGATAAGATAGATAGATATGAAATGAAATCCACAGAGAGATACAACAGATAGAAGTCTAAGTGTCTAAGATATCACAAATCCAGAAAATATTTCAAATCTCAAATACAGTAATCCATAGAGTAAATACAACTAAAAATGACTAATCTAAACTAATGGTGTGTTATCCACTGCTAATGGTTCCTGCTGGAGATCCAGGTCACAACAATCCTCTAGGGTAGTCCCATGGTAAGTGGTACATGATTCCTCATCATCCTCTATAAAATTTTCAACAGGTCCAGTCAGGACAGGAGAGAGCACAATACATCTCATACAAATCATAACAGGTTAGGAAATATAAACATGCTAGAGAGTAAGATACATGAAACTGAAAGAACAACATGATATGAAAGAGAGAGACTATAAGTAAATATCTACAATATAATAGAGAGCTAATCAGTGACTAGTGATTCAGAGTACAAGATAGACATGTGAACAGTTGGAAGGTGATTCATGACTATACTAAAGAGGTGATTCATGACTATACTACATTGGAATTATTCACATGTTCATTTCTACTCCTCCATCTCCAATCAATACACAAGGATCCATTCAAGTTACGTTAAGATTCATGACTATACTACTGGCCCATAAAGGGTGATTCAAGAGTGATTCATGAATAGATTCGTGAAGGCTCTGTGATTCATGAGAGTACATGAATCACAAGCTGATACATGAAGATTTATGATATTAGAAGCATAAGATACATGATGTAAGTGAAACACACGAGACATGAGTATCTGATGCTCCCGAGGGGGATAACATCTCATGAAGGGATCCATATAGTACTAATCCGTGATACCAACGTGTCAGCATCAAGTAAAGTAATCTAAAGCAGGAAATATAATCCTGAACAAGATATGAAATGATCAGAGAATATACTCGCCTGATAACCTGTACAACTGATAGGTATAGAGGTCCAAACTGAAGCCACAGGGTCCTATTTAGAGCAACACAGGTTACAAGGTGTTCAAGTTGTAATAAATGAATTTTTACAAGCAATCTATATTATTCTAGGCTCTTCTAAGTCAAGTCAACTCTTGTCAACTCTGGTCAAAAATCTAGTCAACTAGGTCAAACTAGGTCAAGCAGAGTCAATTCTAGTCTAATTATTAAAGATATAAAGTTGTACTTCGTTATTCGTACATTGAAACTTATGGCACGCAAATCGAGATAAGATGATCAACGGTAAGGTTAATAATCTTATTATAATGATCCACGTGTTTATTGTGTCAATTTCAGCGATGTAAGATCATTGGAATCGACTGATCTCAGTTTCGTTGTACTAATCCCGAAATACGAACATTATAAGAATTAATTATAATAAAAGGTGATACATAGAGAAAGTATCTACAAATATTGTCGGATGATGAATTAAACATAGCCAATGTGTTGAGAATGGTCAAATTAGCTAGAATAGCCTATCCATCGGTTCAGTTTGGACGCAAGGGCAAAAATGTAATTTTGGTTCAAAACGGTATCCGTGTCGGAGCCGTTTTGCACCGAAAAACGTGTAAGAAAATAAGTCTACAAAATATAACAAATTATATGTCCACGAGTCCAAAATGGCGATACGAACCCAACGGTATATCCGGAATTGGATTCCGTTGACCCGATCTCAATTTGGTCCGTTGACCAGAACATTAGAATTCCGATTTGCACGAAAATGCGTGCCGAAGCCAATGTTCTCAAAACTTAGCAAATTATATGTCAACGAGTTCAGAATGACGATACGAGCCCAAAGGTATATCCGAAATTTGATTCCATTGAGCCGATCTCAAAATGACCCGTTGACCAGGACTGTGGGGTCCGTTTTATACCGAAATGCGTGCCAGGGCCCACGTCCTCCAAATCTAACAAATTATATATGATTCTGTGCCAGAATGACACCACGAGTCTACTGGTGGTGTCGGAAATGAAATCTGGAGTCCCGAGTTCAAAATAGAATTTTACAAGTTGGAAATTACGAATTTAGACGGCCAACTTTGGCGTCAAATTCAACCAATGAAACAAGCTCATAATAAAACGAAACTGGAGGGGTAGGAAGAGGGTTATACCAGCTGTGCACAGGAACTGGTAGCACGCCAAACGGAGCTGTGGTGGAGGAGATACGAGCCGACGAAGTTGGCTCCGTAAAACTGTCTAAAATTTGTACAATTTAAACGGTCAATTTGGCGGCCGGTTTTGATGTATCAAACGATAAAATCAACGGACGAAATTGAGGGGAGTGAAGATGGATATACCGAGATTGTGACGGAGCAAAGAAATCGTCGTTCCAACGGTCGAATTTTTCGAAAAACGTGCACGAAGTTGCTGCTTCGAGACGCAATTCTGAGTTCGTTTCCGAGCTCGCGCCGGTGGAATTCCGTGCCAAATACACGAATCGGCTATGTATCATGCCGAAAAGGAAGGCGGCGCACCCGAGGAGGTCGCCGGAGTTCGCCCAGCCGGGGGGCCCGGCCACGGCGGTGCGCGGCCGGCGGCGACACCTGAACCGTACGGCCTGCTGGCGGTACCATTGCTGGCTGCTGCTGCTCGCTGCCATTGCTGCACTAGTGGTGGCACGGCGGCGTAGCCAGGGGCACAGCGGCGGTCTGGTGGTGGCTGCGGGTAAGGAGGAGAAGAGAGAGAGGTATGGTGGTGGTGGTTGTGGTTCGGTGGAGGTGGTGGTTGTTGTTGAATGAGGAGGAGGAAGAAGAGGGCTGGTGGAGGAGGTGCTCGGGAAGGAAGGAGCTGGGGTTGCTGGTGGCGGGCGCTCGGCCAGGGAAGAGGAGGAAGTAGGAGAGTTCGGGTGGCTGAGTGATGATGGTGGAGGTGAGAATGTGCTGTGAGTGAATTATTAAGAAAGAGAGAGAGAGAGAAAGAAAGGAAAATGAGGGGGAAGAGAGAGAAAAGTGATTCTCTAAAAACTAGGGCCGGCCAAGGGTGTGGGAGTGAGTGTTGTAAGGATGTGGGGTTGGCATTACAAATGGGTAGAATGAAGGATTGGGATTAAATGTAGGAATAGATCATTTCTTAGGGATTTAAATCAAGGGAGTTATTCTTGAATATTCTGAATGGGTAGACTAGGTATTTAATATTTTTTTTAAAGGCAATGAGAGTGAGGGTGTCATGAGGGAGGGTAACATGAAGCTTGGACTGGGTTTTGTTGAGCCGGGTTGGGTCAAAACAGACTGGGTACAATAAATGAATTATTTGTAGGTGTTTATGATCATGGGTAAATAAGTAGCATATGGTGCTCAAATAAATGGGACACAAGTGTCATGCGGGTAGTAGGCTTCATGTGGGCCATGTCCATATTTGGGGTTGACAGGTTTGGGTCAACAGGGTATCCACAATTCAAGTAGGAAAATAAATGTGACACCGTGGGGTGAATTAAAATCGGGTCATGTGTCAGAAAAGTTGTGTAAAGCAAATGGAGCACAAGGTGGTGTCTGAGTGGGACATGAAGGTCATGGGTGAAGAGTGTCTCGAGTAGATCATGCATGAGGAGTTGGTTCTGAGAAAACGACTAGTTTTGTGCTCCCAAATTAAAAGTCACGGCAACGTGCTTATGATGATAAAGAAAAAGAGTGAAAAATTAATTAATGATCAAATGGTCTAAATTGACCCGAAGTTGTGCA
The DNA here is from genome assembly GCA_029216955.1 of Iris pallida. NCBI lineage: Eukaryota > Viridiplantae > Streptophyta > Magnoliopsida > Asparagales > Iridaceae > Iris > Iris pallida. The sequence goes on along the minus strand of JANAVB010027600.1, from coordinate 2,422,595 downwards.
AAACAAAAAAGAGTACAAGCGAACAAGTTTGAGTAGGACATTATATACCAACATGAAGATAATCTTGTCCATACAAAACTCATGAAGAAGGTTTCCAGAGATGAACATCCGTGACACTCCAAATATCAAAGGCACGAAAAAATATATTCAATGATAAAAATAATCAAAATGAAATATTTATTAAAAATAATTCAATCAGGAAATTAAAAAAAAATCAACCTGAAATTCAGGGTGCTCACATTCTACCCACCTTATAAAAATTTCGTCCTCGAAATTAAAATGTTCATACCCCTTCTAGGTCAAACCCCCACAATCAAAGCCTCAAAACTTAATCAAATCATACAATTTAAAAGGACGGCATACAGGGTCATGGCACACGGTGGTAGTGAAGGTCTCATCTAGGTATACTAGTCATACTAGACCAAACCAATCATAGGATATCAAAACATATAAGCAATCAGGGGTGTTAAACTGAAAAAGGTACAGAAATAACAAATCATCAAGGCTTTAAGGCATAATCAAAATCAAAATTTAAAGCACAATGTCGAGCATTGAAATCCAATCACAATATATATATATATATATATATATATATATATATATATATATATATATATATATATAGAGAGAGAGAGAGAGAGAGAGTGTTAGAGAGGGAAAAGCTAGCATTATGTAAAGGTTATGTGGTTAGTGTGTGTATGGGTGTATGTGGACATGTTCATAGGGTTAGATAGTAGACATGCGTGTGTGTGAAATATACATCAAAGTGTATAGGAGGATTTGGGTTTCAAAACAAAAGCTATCAAGTTACACTACTCATGGCATAATGGTTACAATCTACAATGCACAACCTATTTACTCAAAACATGCATGGCATATATATATATATATATATATATATATATATATATATATATATATAAAATATATATATATATATATATATATATATATATATATAGAAATGGGTAGAGTGGCAGCCCCCCCTTGCTCGCCACTCCCCGTCCCCTCCTCTTCCTTTGGCCGGTTGCTTGGCCGGCCGGCCTGCCTTGGCTGGCCGCACCACCGGGCGCCCCTCCTCTCTACGGCAGTTTCCTCGCCTGGGTCGCCGCCGACGGACCCCTTGCGGCTCCCCTCCACCTCCCTCCACCCCCTCCCCCTCCGTCCTTGGCCCCAACGCCCCCGTCGGCGTCCTCGGCGCCGTCGCGCTCGGAGGAGGAGGCCTCCCTCCCCTTCGTCCGCACCTCCGCCGGGCCTGCCAGCGCACCCTCCGCCCTCCGTCGATCTCGAGGTGGCTTCCCTCCCCTCCCTCCCCCTCCCTCCTTGGCCCCAACGCCATGTCCGGCTACCCTCGCCTGAGGCGTCCCGCCCGCGCCATCCGCAGCCCGGCTCCCCGCCTCCGGCCATGTCCGACCCTCCCCCTCCGGATCCCCCCTCCAGCCATGTCCGGCCTCTGCCCCGTTCTCCGGCGGACTAGGAGGCCCCCCTGCCCTCTGCCCCTCTCACCCGCCTCGGTCCCCTCGCTCGTCTCGGAGCTTCGGAGGACGTCCCCCGGTGCGATCCCCCCTTTTCCCCGCCCCCGCCTCCCAGGGGGCTCCCCCCCTGCCGCCCTGGCTCCACCGCCGGCGGAGGACGCTTGGACTCTAGTGGCCCCACGGCCCCCTGCGGAGTGCTCCGGGCTTCGGCGCTCGCTTCGGCTCTTGCTCGCGAGCCCCCTCCTCGCCGTTGAGCGGCCCCCGCCGGACGAGCGCCCCGGCGTCAGTGGCCCCTTCGCGGCGGTCGTCTCCGCCCCCCCCATGTCCCCTCTCTCTCTCCCTCCTTCCCTTCCCCTCCCTTCCGGTCGAGTCTCTCCTGGCCGGTCTACCGCCGGAGCCCCTGGCTCCGGACGTCGCGTCTGGCTCCCTCCGGGCCAGCCACTCCCCCCCCCCGCGGACTCCCCTCCCCGGACCGGCCCCCCTCCTGGCGCTGGTCCCCCGCTCAGCCCCCCCGCCGGCGTACCCGTCCCCGGGAGCCCCCCTCCCCCTCCCCCGGGTTGCGCGCCATCCTCGGGCAGTGCAGCGGTCCTGCCTCGGGCAGCGCACGTCTTTTGGATGCGGTCCTGCCTCGGGAAGTGCAGCGGGCTCCCGCCCTCGGGCCCAGAGCCCCCAGCCTGGCGTGCCATTTGATTTTCGTATTTCCCTCGTTCAAAAAAAAAAAAGAACAACAGCACCATCTCCCTAGGCCCCAACGCCCACCCCCCCTTGGGCCCCGTGCCCTCCCACCCCCCATACGTAACTGTCCGATTTCATCAATTCAAAATTTCGGTCTTTCGAAATTTTGAATTGTCACTACCACAACTTTTGTGTCTTCTATTAGATTACTGTTTACTACTTTCATTACCAAGGCCTTTTGTGCTTTTCGGCCTTGGTAATACATGTAATGCTCTTTTTGAGCCACTCTTTTATTTCAATAAATTTCTGTTCAAAAAAAATATATATATTTATATATATATATATATATATATATATATATATATATATATATATATATATATATATATATATATAGGTAGTGATCTAGTTATGTATCTATATATATTATAACATGTATGCATAAACTTTATATATATCTATATAGATATATGAACATAACATAGAGAGGAAGGGTTAGGTTTACATGGCAGTTGTGAACACTAGTGTAGAGTGTCAAGTGTACATGGGTTATAACTTGAAATGAAGGGTTGAATCATTCAGTTCAGTTCAACATTACATATTAAATCTGAAATTGAACTGAACATTTGAAATCAATGTAAAAATGTTAACATGTATTCAGTTTCAGGATTTTGGAGAAATTTGAACATCAAAACCAATCCAATGTTCACCACAACCACAACCTAACATGTAAGAGTATGAAACCTAACATTATATCCCTACATACAACAATGTATACAGCTCAAAATGTTACATTTAAAAAAACTGCAAATTGAACTAATCACTTAGAATCCAATGTTAAAGGGTTAATATGCACACAGTTTCAGATTTGACAAGTTTAAACACAAAACTCAACCAATTTTTTAAGAATTGAAATCCTGTATATAACATACATGTGCAGTGATGTAAATAACAACTAATAACATAAAATTTACATTTAAATTACGAATTTAAACTGGAAAAGCAGAGAACTAGTCTCTGATACTGTACTGTATCAGAAATAATGGGGTTTTGAGAATTTAAACATCAAAAACATATTAATATGCATTTAGATAGGTTGGTAAACAAAGTGTAGCATGCATACGTGTCAGGCAAAGTGTCTGTGTCCACTATATATATAAATATTTTTTTTCTCATGTCCCAATATAAAAATTAAATTCTATATCCAGACGAACATTTAGATTCCTACCAAGATTGCCATATGATAACAAGTTACATCCTTTTAAGCTAGATGATTTACGTCACTTTCCTGACCTTTCCAAGGTAAAGAGATATAGAGATTCAAAGGTTCAAAGTATAACTGACAGAATTGGATAAAAGATAGGTGATTGATGTAATCAGGACATTTTTTTAAAAGGTAATACAAGAAATAATGACAAGAAGGAAATAATGATAAAATCTGTTCTGCTTATCTGTTTAAAAGAAGGAACCATTTTGAAACCAGAGCTATAATATCAAATCCAAGATAAGATCTAGCAAAAATCATCGATTCATTGTATTATGAAGAAATTTATAGCAAGAAGTTACACAAGGTTTATAATAACAGCTAAAGCTACTCCTACTCATACTCTTAAGTTATTTGATGATGGAATACAATTTATAACAACAGAAAGGTACGATAGAGATAATATGTTTAAAAACTTTCTCAAGATACAATCTGATAATCATATGCGTCTGTCCAAAATCATGTTACTCAGAGTCCTCGCCATTCCAGTAAGCAAGGCTGCGATAAACGATAGATTCCATAACTGGGGTATGCACCTCTATAATCATGTCGTCTGAAATTCTCGCTATGCCGACTAGTATAGCTGCGAGAAATTCCAAATCTTATAACCAAGATACGTACATCCGAAGTCAGGTCTCTATGTTTCTGCCACGCCAGCTAATATAGCTGCGATAAACTACATGTTCCATAATCAAGTAGATGTTTTACCATCCCTGTATTTCCGTCAACATATGTTATCAGAAAATATCGTAACTCAGGCCATAAAATTTATCTCGATAGGAAAATTAAAATCAACAATGATCCATCAAAATCAAATTCAATAATCAAGGAGTGAGAGCGAACAAAACAAAGGAAAGGATTTCAAATTGAAGTTTAAATAAGATTCTCAAGGATCGTCCCAGGAATCTCTCAAGGAGTCCTAACTGTGATTGAGTACCTTCAAAAATATATCCTAATCCTACTACTGGCTGTAGTGATACTCTAGTTCGAATACCACTACATAAACTCGACCTATATGGGACACCACTAAAAACGTACGACCCGCACCCTAGAGTAAGGGCACGAGAAGTGGGTACGTCCAGCCTACGCCATAGTGTCAGCGGTAGAATGCTGTCCTAGGTCAATCATCTAACAATATAAGGTACATGTATAGTATATACACTCCGAATGGAGGTGACATAGCAGAATACAGTCTCAATCACATCTAAGACAGAAAACGATAAGATAGATAGATATGAAATGAAATCCACAGAGAGATACAACAGATAGAAGTCTAAGTGTCTAAGATATCACAAATCCAGAAAATATCTCAAATCTCAAATACAGTAATCCATAGAGTAAATACAACTAAAAATGACTAATCTAAACTAATGGTGTGTTATCCACTGCTAATGGATCCTGCTGGAGATTCAGGTCACAACAATCCTCTAGGATAGTCCCATGGTAAGTGGTACAGGGTTCCTCATCATCCTCTGTAAAATTTTTAATAGGTCCAGTCAGGACAGAAGAGAGCACAATACATCTCATGTAAATCATAACAGGTTAGGAAATATAAACATACTAGAGAGTAAGATACATGAAACTGAAAGAACAACATGATATGAAAGAGAGAGATTGTAAGTAAATATCTACAATATAATAGATAGATAATCAGTGACTAGTGATTCAGAGTACAAGATAAACATGTAAACAGCTGGAGGGTGATTCATGACTATACTAAAGAGGTGATTCATGACTATACTACATTAGAATTATTCACATGTTCATTTTTACTCCCCCATCCCCAATCAATACACAAGTATCTATTCAAGTTACGTTAAGATTCATGACTATACTACTGGCCCATAAAGGGTAATTCAAGAGTGATTCATGAATAGATTCGTGAAGGCTTTGTGATTCATGAGAGTACAGGAATCACAAGCTGATACATGAAGATTCATGATAATAGAAGCATGAGATACATGATGTAAGTGAAACACACGAGACATGAGTATCTGATGCTCCCGAGGGAGATAACATCTCATGAAGGGATCCATATAGTACTAATCCGCGATACCAACGTGTCAGCATCAAGTAAAGTAATCTAAAGCAGGAAATATAATCCTGAATAAGATATGAAATGATCAGAGAATATACTCGCCTGATAACCTGAACAGTTGATAGGTATAGAGGTCTAAACTGAAGCCACAGGGTCCTATTTAGAGCAACACATGTTACAAGGTGTTCAAGTTGTAATAAATAAATTTTTAAAAGCAATCTATATTATTCTAGGCTCTTCTAAGTCAAGTCAACTCTTATCAACTCTAGTCAATAATCTAGTCAACTAGGTCAAACTAGGTCAAGCAGAGTCAATTCTAGTCTAATTATTAAAGATATAAAGTTGTGCTTCGTTATTCGTACATCGAAACTTACGACATGCAAATCGTGATAAGATGATCAACGGTAAGGATAATAATCTTATTATAGAGATCCACGTGTTTATCGTGTCAATTTTAGCGATATGAGATCGCTGGAATCGACTGATCTCAGTTTCGTTGTACTATCCCGAAATACGAACATTATAAGAATTAATTATAATAAAAGGTGATACATAGAGAAAGTATCTACAAATATTGTCGGATGATGAATTAAACATCGCCAACGTGTCTAGAATGGTCAAATTAGCTATAATAGCCTACCCATCGATCCAGTTTGGACACAAGGGCAAAAATATAATTTTGGGTCAAAAACGGTATCCGTGTCGGAGCCATTTTGCACCAAAAAACGTTCAAGAAAATAAGTCTACAAAATATAACAAATTATATGTCCACGAGTTCAAAATGGCGATACGAATCCAACGGTATATCCAGAATTGGATTTCGTTGACCCGATCTCAATTTGGTCCGTTGACCAGAACATTGAAATTCCGATTTGCACAAAAATACGTGCCGGAGCCAATGTTCTTAAAACTCAGCAAATTATACGTCAACAAGTTTAGAATGACGATACGAACCCAACGGTATATCCGGAATTGGATTCTGTTGAGCCGATCTCAAAATGACCTGTTGACTAGGACTGTGGGACCCGCTTTGTACCGAAATACGTGCCAGGGCCCACGTCCTCCAAATCTAACAAATTATATATGATTCCGTGCCAGAACAATGCCACGACTCTACTAGTGGTGTCGGAAATGAAATCTGGAGTCCCGAGTTCAAAATAGAATTTTACAAGTTGGAAATTACGAATTCAGATGGCCAACTTTGGCGTCAAATTCAACCAATCAAACAAGCTCACAATGAAACGAAACTGGAGGGGTAGGAAGAGGGTTATATCAGCTGCGCACAAGAACTGGTAGTGCGCCAAACGGAGCTGTGGTGGAGGAGATACGAGCCGACGAAGTTGGCTCCGCAAAATTGTCTAAAATTTATATAATTTAAACGGTCAACTTGGCGGCCGATTTTGATGTATCAAACGATAAAATCAACGGACGAAACTTGAGGAGAGTGAATATGGATATACCGAGATTGTGACGGAGCAAAGAAATTGTCGATCCAATGGTCAAATTTTTTAAAAAATGTGCACGAAGTTGCTGCTTCGAGACGCGATTCTGAGTTCGTTTTCGAGCCCGCGCCGGCGGGATTCCGTGCCAAACACACGAATCGGCTATGTATCGCGTCGGGGAGGAAGGCGGCGCACTCAAGGAGGTCGCCGGAGTTCGCCCAGTCAGGGGCCCCGGCCACGGCGGTGCGCGAAGTTGCTGCTTCGAGACGCGATTCTGAGTTCGTTTCCGAGCTCGCGCCGACGGGATTCCGTGCCAAACGTACGAATCGGATATGTATCGTGCCGGAGAGAAAGGCGGCGCACCCGGGGAGGTCACCGGAGTTCACCCAGCCAAAGGGCCCGGCCACGGCGACGCCTGAACTGCACGGCCTGCTGGCGGCGCCATTGCTGGCTGCTGCTGTTGCAGCAGTAGCTGATGCTGCTCGCTGCCATTGCTGCGTTGGTGGTGGCACGGCAGCACAGCCAGGTACACGGCGACGGTCGGATGGTGGCTGCGGGTGAGGAGGAAAAGAGAGAGAGAGGAGTGGTGGTGGTGGTTGTGGTTCGGTGGAGGTGGTTGTTGTAGTTCGGTGGAGGTGGTGGTTATGGTTCGGTGGAGGTGGTGGTTGTTATTGAATGAGGAGGAGGAATGAGAGGGCTGGTGGAGGAGGAGCTCGAGAAGGGAGGAGCTGGGGTTGCTGGTGGCGGTGCTCCGCCAGGGAGGAGGAGGAAGGAGGAGAGTTCGGGTGGCTGGGTGATGATGGAGGAGGTAAGAATATGCTGTGAGTGAATTATTAAGAAAGAGAGAGAGAAAGTAAGAAAAATGAGGGGAAGAGAGAGAAAAGTGATTCTCTAAAACTAGGGCCGGCCAAGGGTGTGGGAGTGAGTGTTGTGAGGATGTGGGGTTGGGACTGCAAATGGGTAGAATGAAGGATTGGGATTAAATGTAGGAATAGATCATTTCTTAGGGATTTAAATCAAAGGGGTTATTCTTGAATATTTTGAATGGATAGACTAGGTATTTTATAGTTTTTAAAGGCAATGAGAGTGAGGGTGTCCTGAGGGAGGGTAACATGAAGCTTGGACTGAATTTTGTTGAGCCGGGTCGGGTCAAAACTGACTGGGTACAATAAATGAATTATTTTTAGGTATTTATGATCATGGGTAAATAAGTAGCATGTGGGGGCTCAAATAAATGGGACACAAGTATCATGTGGGTAGTAGGCTTCATGTGGGCTATGTCCATATTTGGGGTTGACAGGTTTGGGTTGACAGGGTATCCACAATTCAAGTAGAAAATTAAATGTGACACCGTGGGGTGAATTAAAATTGGGTCACGTGTCAGGAAAGTTGTATGAAGCAAATAGAGCACAAGGTGGTGTGTCTGAGTGGGACACGAAGGTCATGGGTGAAGAGTGTCTCGAGTAGATCATGCATGAGGAGTTGGTTCTGAGAAAACGACTGGTTTTGTTCTCCCAAATTAAAAGTCACGACAACGTGCTTATGATGATCAAGGAAAATAGTGGGAAATTAATTAATGATCAAATGGTCTAAATTGACCCAAAGTTGTGCAAAACAAAAAAGAGTACAAGGGAACAAGTTTGAGTGGGACATTATATACCAACATGAAGGTAATCTTGTCCACTACAAAACTTATGAGGAAGGTTTTCAGAGATGAACATCCCTGACACTCCAAATATCAAAGGCACGAAAAAGTACATTCAAGGATAAAAATAAATAAAATGAAATATTTATTAAAAATAATTCAATCAGGAAATTAAAAAAAATTAACCCAAAATTGAGGGTGCTTACATGAAGCTTTCTAGGAATGCTCTAGTGTCAAGTTTGACACAATATCCCTAGCTTTGGACTCCTTCTCACGAGCTCCTTGGTCTCCAAGCTTCTAGCCTTGTAGGGTGAAGATTTAGGAAGGTTTTGGGAGAATTTGGAGGAGTTTTAATGGTGGGAATAAAGGAAATGGAAGGGGGCTTGAAGAGGTTTTCTTCTAGGGTTTATGGAGGCTTCTAAAGGATGAAGAAGAAGGTGTAAACCCTCTTTAATGACCAACCATCATGGAAGCCCTAAACCCTTCTAAAACGTCCATTTTACCGCTCAAGTTGTCATGAACACTCTCTTAAATGAAGGGTTAGTTGTGCTCTAAGTGTTGGATTAATTTCCACTCTAAAACTAGACTTAACATGACTTAAAGGAGGCTAGTTGTGTTCATCCTAGGTTGTAGGCTCAAGTGGTCATGTCTAGCCTAATTAGGTCCACAAGTCAAAGGTTCAATAAATAGGCTAAACCAACAATAAATGCAACAGTCATGTTTAGTTAATAAAAATACTCACTATATAAATAATATAAAATGACAAAAATACCCCTGAAAATATGGTAGTGACAGTGAAGGCGGCAGCTGTCGGCTCTAAATGAACTGTATCAGAACTGAAGTCAAGATATGTTGTACATCCTCATGAATGACATGAGTCGGAGCAGGAGCCAGAGCAGGAGCAAGAGCAGACTGAGTCATCGTCGGAGGAGCATCACAAACCTCTTTTATCTATTTCTGAAAGTTGTATAACATCATTACGACCTGTAGAATACTGAGTATGCCAAGAGGAGAAGCGTCACAGGCATCAGGCTGTGATGATGCAAGTGGAGGAGGAGCTCTGAGTAAACTGACAGCTGCGATGCCAATGATCCGATACTATACACGCTGCCACCTTTTCCATTCCTGACAGTGTAATGTCCCATTCCGTACGGTGCATTACGTTGAGCCATTGACTCAAAGAAGTTTAGTTGACCCGAAGAAGTATTAAGTTTGTTTGAAGAAGTATCGATTCAAATTGATGCAAGTGTTAATTTGATTCGAATAAAGTATTAGTTGAGTCCAGTTTCATGTGCAGGCTTTTATGCTGAATTTTCGGAGGTTGACATTTTGCCTTATTTGCCATGGAGTTCGCTGAATATCAAAGTATCGTCTCTCAACAGGCTGAGGCATGGGCACGATAGGTCGAATCGGTTGGGTAGTTCAAAGGAATACGAAGTGCTTGAATAGTTAAGCCAGATGACTTGGCCGTAGAAAAAAGTTAAGGAATAACTGCATCGGCTCGACAAAATGATAGACGAATCGACGAAGGTGGGAGGACCCTGACCATTCTTTTCTACTCCGTCATGTCTTAATAAAATATATAATTGTTTGCTAAGTACCTTCGAAGAGTCCACGTTTGTGACTCGGGTAAGAACAAGTCGTAGTGTGTGTTGAACACTAAGATAGGACATTAAAACGAGGCGTGCCTCAGTATACGAGTCGGAGGGCAATGAACACTAAGTCGTAGAACATCAAAAGACTATATCGAGGCATGCATCAAGTGCACGAGCCTTAGAACATTGAATACTAAGACATAATATTGAAATATTGTAGCGAGGCGTGCATCGATGATGCACGAGTCGAAGAATATTGAATAACTGTTGAAGCATGCGTATGTGCACGAAACTCATGGAATACGACTTTTCCATGACCCGCACCCGGTATAGGGACACGAGTGCGTAACAACGCCCAGCCTACGCTGCAGAATTAGCAGTAGAATGCTGTTCTAGGTCGCTAACTAACAACTCACACAATGATAAATATTGTACCTGTCATAGATCTCAGCTCTGAATGGAGGACAAGTATAAAGATATGATAATACTCGATCACAGTCTACAACATGATAAGTTATCACAAAAGTCTAAAACTATAAAGACTAAACATCAACAACTACTACTAAATAATATTCAAACAAATCTCAAATACAAAGTCAAAATCTCCAATTATTATAATTCAAGTTCAAAATAGAAATCTAGAACAAGTCCACTAAACTAGTCTCTTGGTCACTCCTGAGAATTGGGACCCAAGGTAGCTATCCCCTCCTCAGATCCATAATGGGTAGGACACGTATCCTCCAGGCAATCATCTAAAAAATATATCCAGTCAGGATGGAACGAGCACACCTCCTCTAGCAATCCCAAATAAATGACAAAGACTACAAAGCAGTTATAGACAGTTATACTTGAAGAATCATGGAAGTTTGAGACATGTAATGAAATAGACAGTTTAGAACAAGGTAATAAATACAGAGAATCAGGAAAGCATGGCAATGAAGATTGTAAATAGAGATAGCTAAACTAGAACAATATTAAACGAGTCCAATCTGTAAAACATGAAACAATGTGAATCTAGTACAAGACACTAATCCAGTATATTTTGAAATAGTGTTCTCGACATATAAATCGGTAGCGAGTAAATACGACACACCGCACGCTTGGCAAGCGTGCGACGGCTATCTTTTACGATTACACGAGTAATACGGCACATCGCACGCTCGGCCAAGCGACGACGGCTATTTTTCTTGTAAATATGGTACACCGCGCACTTGGCTAAGCGGCGATGGCTATCTTTCTTGTAATGATAGTTCTTGTTGAATGCGGCACATCGCACGCCGGGCCCAGCTGTGACGACTATCTTACTTGTAGTGATGGTTCTTGTATGATTGGAATAATTAGTACTTGTAGGTTTTTTGAGTAGGTGGTTCTTGTGAGTGGTTCAAGTAATAGAGGCTAGACGAGTTAAATACATGTGTTACAAGTGAATGAATCCAGAATACCAATACGTATTGTGACAGAGAATCAATAGAACTATACTAGAAGCTGAATCATAGTAATCATCAAATAAATGAAAGAACTATCAGAGAATGTACTCGCCTGTCGTCCAGAGCAATGAATGAGGATCGATCCCCAAAGTGGTGTCACACAAACCTATATACGAGATGTAAATGGTTATTTATTGTTCTAGAGTAACAGTGTATTTAGATGCACTAATCTATATGCTTCTAGGCTAATTCTAGGTCATGTAAGTCAATTTGGTCAACTCCAGTCAACTTTGGGTCAACAGTTCATCTAATCTAATGTAGGGTTTTTGGCTAGTGGACTGTCTAGTGTTAGGCTAATGTGGTATCTAAACAACATCCCACATCAATATCTAGTTACTAGGCTATCCCAGTATATAACCATTGTATACCCTGACTACAACTCCATATCTCATCACAACCTTATAAGTATACAAGGATATGAATGGTATGTATATAATGACATACCTTCACTCAAACCCAGCCATTAACATTTATACCCATAGTATCTTATCTAACCTTTATCAACTATTGGCCTACCCTTATATATAAACTTATATATACCTACAATATATAAACTATGAGTATATCTGCATATATGCAACCCTCTATCTCATATACTGAACCTTGCTACAGAAATTCCCTCTACATACCTATAGCCTAAGTATTCATGGCCTCACTTGTATATATACCTATACATACTTGTGCTACTGCCCTATTGCACATGTATGCACCTCATGCACATGTGTTTGCCTATATCCTAACACGAGGATAAACTAAATAGCTATACTTAATATCCTACCACAATACTCTACTATCAATATCCTCTAGTAAATTCCCATTACCTACTTATACCCATTTAAAACTCACACTCCAAGCATACACACAAACCTCACTGTCGTTAAACACCCTGGACTCTAAGGCTCAAGGCAATGAAACTGAACCTGGCTCCTAAAATACATTCAAATTCTGATACTAACTTGGATATCCTAACTTAAGATACCACTAACACCCTAGCACTCTAAGATACATCCCTAAATGCCAATGGCCTATAGCCATCACTTCCTAAGCTACTGCTGTTGTAGCCGTAACCCTCATCTCATCTACCTGCAGATAACCACATGTGCCCAATTATCACTCTTCCCTTAACTCACTAACTAATCACTAGAATCTGAGACTAAAATTAAGATTCAAGGGTCTGATCAACATCTCATAGCAGGGCATAACCTACCTATTAGTTAAGAGGCTAAAGACAACTAAACACTTAGAGTATAAGATGCCCCATAAGCAGGACAGGTAATTAAGGATTAGAATCAAAATGTGCATAACTCATCTCCTGTGGTATGACATCAAGTTCTGTTACAACAAGAGGATGCTACACTAAGATGGCTAACATGTGATTCTCTCATGTATACAAATCCATGTGGGGAATGAACATAGGGTTTATATTGAACAAAACATAAGATATTAATGGGTTGCAAGATGGACTAATGCTCTAAGTGAATGTGGAAAGAGGCAACAAGGCTTTGCTATGCTACTAATACCCCAGGCCATATCCTATATATAAATATCAACTCTATATATGGAGACACTCACACACTAAGACGTATCCTCATACTAGGGACACAACACAAACACAAGACACCACTCATTGGTCACTTCCAAAGACACATAACAAAGGTAGCATATATTCTCATATATAGCCAATGAATAGCCTTCCCTTCTTCTAATCTGCTGATGCTCTTACTCGTTTGCTGATACAATGAAAGAGTGAACTGGATATATATATATAAATGGAATGAGGCAACAATATACAATTAAGCCAATTGGAGACAGAACTCTAACTGAAAATGGATTTAATATCCCTTGTCCAAGCTCAGGACAGTTGGGGATATGAGGCATTGCCAAGATACGAGGGACAGATCAATGAAGTGGACTGGATATCCATAGTTAGGTCTGATACATGAGGATGAGGGATGATGGATAACAAATCAAATGAATGAATGACTGAATATAAAACTAAAGAGGGACGCATGGCTAAATAATAAGATGGACAGGTACTCCATCATCAATGATACCTGTATCCAAATTATAACCCCTGCTAATACATCTCCCATGCTCACAACATTACATGCATTTAACCTCTAAATATCAGATCAATATACAAGTTGATATTCCTGATGTAGGGCAGATAAGTAGTAGGACAAGCATATAGTTCAAGTATTGAACTAATGAGGGAATGGTTAGGTGAACTGAAGATTAGATGCTCCCAAGTGCAGGGCATGGCAAGACATCCAAACATCACTTGAACCCAACATAAAATGGACAGAACATTACTCAAGTGTCTGAACAATGAGGGCTCGAAGTCTGAACTGTCAATAGGCATGGACTGATGCACTATGGGTGGTGAAATGGTAAGGGAATGGGATTCGAATGAATGGGAAAGCAGAATAGTATATGACATACTTGATATATTAATCAAATGAGCAAGTATTTCCTATGGTATACAGGGCAAATAAGTATGCAAGACAAAAATTTTAAAAGTGAAGTCTGATGCAAAGAAGGATTTAGAATGGAACTCAATTAGCAGATAACTAGACACTGAACTTGGGCAGAGCAGAACATTAGTTTCAGTAAACTAAAGGCTATACAGTACTCCGATACAATGGGGTTGGACAGGTCAGTGAATGCCAAGGCCATACATGGGTCATAGCCTTGCAGCAGGACATGGAATTATCTTGGTCTGCACAGAACAATAATTTATTACAGTAACAACAGTGAGCTACACTATGAACCCGAGCCCCTATATTCAAAATACTTCACCATAATAATCTAATATCACTAGACAGCACTCATACCCCTAACACACAATATTATCAATAGGAAAACCAAATCAAAATAGAAATTAGAGTATAGAAAGTCCTAAGAGTCATTTCATCGAACACTTGGTGTGCGTATCCGATACTCTCGTGATACGCACACCAAATGAATCCAAACTTGACCCAAATTATGCCTACATGATCTACAACACTAGCATGACCTAATTAGTCAATCTCATAAACCCTAGAATCCTAATTTCGGATTTTTCCCAAATCGAATCAAAATCAAAAGAGTAAAACTTTTAAATAGGAAGATGAGAGCCTCAACTCCTCTCTAATGGCTCCCTAATGAAATTGGGGGGGGACCCTAAATGATTGTAATTAAACTAATGAAATGAAATATGAAGGATTTAGAAAGCTCATACCAATCGGGTGATGGATTTCCAATGAAAATAGATCCAAGATTCAAACTCCTCCAAGCTCCAATGCCCCAATCCTTCTAAGCTAGCCAATAGAGTCTTCTCATCTCCAAGGGAAAGAGAATAAAACTAATTTGGGGGAATTTGGACACAATTTGGGAGTAGGAAGATTTGGGGAAGAAGGCTCTAATTAGGGTTAGGTTTTGGGATGAAAGAGGGAAGAGGATGATGAAATGAGGCTATTTAATGAGAGTGGGCTGCTATGAGGGTTAATTTTTAGGGTTTTGGTTAAGGGAAAAGGTCCATTACACCCCTCTCTTTAGTCATGACAAGTTAGGGATTAAACTTCATAATTAGGTGTTTAGTCAAACCTTCTAGCTAATTCTTCTAATCTAGCTAGAGACTATTTAAAATTCAATTAGGCTAGTCCTAATCATCTAATTGGGTGGTCATGACAAGTTGGTTGGGTCTTCTATGATCACTAACAACTATTCTAGTCAGGGCTAACCATTAGTCATTTTTAAGAATAACACATACACTATTTAAATTTTTTAATTAATTAACTAACTAAAATATAAAGTTTAATTTTGAAAATTAATTACCACTCAAGATATAATATAAAGTCACACTAATAACAATAATTAGAAAAAAGTCAAAAATACTCATGTTCGATGAAAGTGGTGGTTACAAGCTTCGTGATTTTGGTGGTCAGTTGTGGCATAATGCTACGAAGCTATCGTAACATCAAAAGGTATACTTCGTATGCGAAGTGAGCAGTTGTGGCATAAATGCTGTAGAAATGCTGATTTGTAGATGATATGCTTCATAAGCGAAATGAATGGTTATGGTTCAAAACCACGAAACCGTTGAATGTGGCATATTGCCTTAAAATGTTCGGGGTCTTCAGGTCGTTCATTTGAATATTGAGTAGGGCATGAGTCCGATTGAAACATTGAGTTAGGCATAAGTGCCGATTGAAACAACATGGAGATGGGGCTTAGTGTCGTTGATGTATTGATCGGATATGTTATGATACCGAGATGCTAGAATGTTGTGTAAATGCTTTACTTTCGTTCGATACCATGCTTGTGTTGTATGAGTTAGACGCGTATTGCATGGTCATGGACTTGGATGCATGTGCACTAGGCTTGAGAATTTCTCGAACGTGATTCGCCGGGGCACCGAGATAGTTTGACCTAGGAGGAATAATTTGAGAACTCCACCGTGTCAAAGGATTGACACAGGGTATTCCGGGACCACCAGTTGGGCTTACGACCAAAATGGTGGGTGCGATAGTAATACAACTAGATGATGCCATCGACGGGGCTAGCAACCGGCATGCAATGTGTGAATCATCTAACTAGGAAGATTGTCCTTAATGGCAACATGTGTGGTGCCATTGACCTTCATATAGATAGGTGCCGGTGGGCTTAGATTATGTCTGGTATAGGAATACAAATCCTGCTACATGTATATTTTAATCGTTTCTTAACATGATAGGAAGGATGATAAGTATTCATATTGCATCGATGCAAGGGTGAGTATTTTGATGTTGGTAAGAATGTCGCCTCGAAGCAACATATATACATGTTGCATGTTTACTTACATGAATCAAATATAACATGTCCATATGAGTACATACCTTTCTGCTTTTATAAGATGCCATAAAACTGATCCTAAGACACAGATAAAAGAATCACAAATTAAGCTGCATGATCCACAACATTATTTAGTATCGGTTTAGGCGAGTGGGTTTTTCATTCACCAGTACGAGATGTGTACTAATATCCCAACCCCCAGATACTGAAGCGACTTGGATGTGTTGAGGCATCGGGCTCGAAACTTGCAACATGAAGATGTTTGGCCGAAGAGGCTACCGAGATATAGAAGACATGATGTATGGAACGACGAAATTCTTTGTGGGCTAGAGAGATCATGAGTGTTAGAAGGCAATTTAGCATGATTTATTTGGGGCTATTGATAGCCTATGTATTCCGCTTCTTTATGAATAAAAGAGATTGTTTCGTATACTCTGTGTAACTTTAATATGACTCTATTTTCTTCTGATGCGAATGTTTGAATTGAGATAACCATTTTAAGATTGAATTATCTTGCCTTGTATGGGTGCAACTCCAGACTCGTATGATATTTACGCCCCAGCGAGGATGATCGATTCGGCGTGAATCGATACGAGGACGAACGATTTAGTGGGTCGGGGCATGGCAAATAACTTGTACGCACAGATCGTTCCTCCAGCTATCGTATGTGGCTAACTAGTCGCAGCCCCCATCTCCCTCACCAGCCTGGGAAGCCCGACTCTCCAATGTCTCGTAAGTCTTCTATATTTATATAAAAAAATAGGGTTAGTATTAGAGATAGGGTTTTATGGTTATATATATGCTTTGGGCTAGAGTTATAGTTTTTAGTGATATATATGATTATGGTTAGGGTTAGGGTTAGGGTTAGGGTTAGGCTTTTTATTATTAGGTTAGGTTTAGGATTTAGGGTTATGATTAAGGTTTTTTTATTTTAGGGCTAGGATAAAATTATTCTAAATAATAAATATAATAAATTTAACTTCTCAAATTTTTAAAAGAATAAACACTTACAAATGCCTTAGTTGCCTGGCTGTCTACGAGCTTCCCATTCTTCTTCCATTTGTAGGTCCGTTCGAAGATTTTTGAAGAAGTCGACGGTGTTTGGGTCTTTGTCTGTTCTGACAGCCTTCTCGTACTGTAATAGTTAAGCAGTTAATAACAAAAATATGAGTATTAAAAAAGTATACAAAAATAAGAATAATTACCATCCATCGAAAATATTTGGTGGTCGAGATGGATCTACCAGTGTGTAGACTAGCCTTAACATGGGCCGCCTTCGCCTTTTCGAATTGGGTCTTATACTCTATAGTGGGCATCTCCACTTTGCTGCTCCCAAAATCCCTCCTTTAGTCACTCTTTGCGTCGATCTCCAGGAAGTAATGCCAACTCCTTTTGGTCGTCGATAATGTCCCTCAATCTTTTGCTGACAATAGACTTGTAGCACTTTCGGATCACAGTATCTCTGTAATTCGGCCACTAGTAGCTCATCTATAAATGAAAATAGAAAGTCCAAATTTGAAACTCTATGAATAATGTACTAAAAAGTATCATTATAATAAATAAACATTATACATACCCCTAATGTCTTAAGCCAAAGGAATGTCTTCTCATATAGTATAGACCTGAAGTTGAGATAAGGACCATAAGAGTAGTCCCGCATGATATCTCCAAGCTCATTACTAGCTTTGAGCAGAAAGAACCCGAAATAAGGAAACAAACTAAAATTAGAATAAAATAAAGCATGAATAAAATATGAATTAACAACAAAATAAAATTATTTACTTACGTCACTCCATCAGTCCATAGCTTGGTCCGTCTCTAGCTGGCAGGCCGCGCTCGTAGAGTAGGAGGATCGAGAAAAAATGGACAATGGTCGTATCTCTGTTGTCCAGGAATATCACGTTTGTATATACATTTGCCCCCGTAGGAGTAGTAGCAGTGGCAGCAGAAGGTGTAGTAGTAGTAATGACAACTTGTGTAGTAGCAGGTGTAAATGCATAGGTAATATCAAAAGATGGAGTAGTTTTGCCTATTGATGAACGAGTAGGATGCAGGGACAAACTGTTATCGATCATGTTGACATCGTCCTCACAAACTCCTGTGCAAACTGTATTTAGAGTGGTTGAAGGAAGTCGGGATCCAGATCCTCGGTGTTGACCTCGTTTCATCATAGGTAGATCTGTAAGATAATAAATAATGGCATGATGTTAGTAATAAATAATAATGTCCCGATAATAATGGTGTGATGATACTATAATTATAATGGTGTGATGATACTAATAATAATGGTGTCTCGATAAATAATAGTGTCATGATATGTGTTTAATATTCTAATATAATGCATATATCTTACGTACTAATCTTCTTCATCTTCATCTTCATATTTTGAAGCATCCTAATCTTCTCTTTCCTCTTTTGGACCATCTTCTACTTCTTTATTTCACTTTCACTTTCATCTTCATCTTCATCTCCATCTCCATCTTCATCTTCCAATTCTGCTTCCTTGTCCGATACCTTCTTCATCCTCCTCCTCCACATGAGGTAAATCTTCTGTGTCAAGCTTTTCGTCAATTCTATCATTCTTTTTATTAAGGTCGGCCTCCATTTCATCAATGCCGATCGAACTTATATTTGTAAGTTGAGGCATGACCACCTCATCCTCTTGGTATCTAGATCTCGAATATTATATGTGTTTTTAGCTTTAGTTTTGTGTACAACCCGCCAATCCCAGATATTGCATCGTCGACTAGGATAACTCATATAATAACTTGAACTATTTGACTTGCCAACACAAATGGTTCGAATATGCTATCTTTTTTAATGTCTTATATCAAGAAACCCCAATTGTTTGTTGATTTTCCATCCTTGCTTAGTTGTTGTGTCGAACCAATCATATTTAAACAACACAATCTTCGTATCAAAAGAATAGTCCAGTTCTATGACATCTCTTAGTACAACGTAAGAGTCGTATTCTGGATCGACATCGTAGACTGAACCCCTCACACAAGCTCTATAATTCTTTGTATAATTAGCCTCCTCATTAAAAAATGAGTGTTTGATAGACTTATCAGTGGTTCTAAATTTGAACTCATTAATGATGCATCCATCCAAACGCTTTTCCCTCTTGGTCCAATAGCTAATGCTCGAATTCCTTCATTTTGTAACTTGTTCGATGACGAAAAACACGAAACATCACATAGCATAGGTATACTAGACAATGCATGGTACCAATACCAAAAATTTACAATGCTTGGTGTTTAGGATCCTTACATAATTATGGAACCAAGACAATTTTTTTTATCAACCTCTATAGCAATTCATCATCATCAATATTAGGTCTCTCTATTTTCACCTCAGATCTAAAAGTACCGTAATACTAAGAAAAAAAATACGGATACTTCTTTGCCAAGTATAAATAAAATTAAAATAGCTAGCAAAGTTGTGTCGCTTACTTCTCAATATCTTACATCTCCTTTATACCACTATTTAACAATACATACTGATGAGCAGCTTCAAGCTCTTCTCTTTCAACCACCATACTTTAGTAGCACTTATAGGCTTGCCCCTGCATTGAAGATACTATGCATTTTGTTATTCGGTGCATCAACCCTACCTTCATTATTCCTTGGAGCTCTATTTCGATGATGGAGCAAAAGTTTGAAACCTCCTCAATGACATATGCTTCATATATAGAAGTTTTTACATGAGACTTACTTTCTACCTTCTTCTTTAGGTGATATAGATACATAGAAATAACATACTGAAGATTAGAATTATTTGAATAAAGAAATTACTAGTTCAAGCTAATTAATTTATACCTCTCAAATGAGTACATCTATCGATAATGAACAAGAGTAAGGACACGTGCTTCGCATGCAAGATGAATCAGCAAATGCTCCATACTATCAAAAAACCCAAAGGGAAACGCCCTCTCTACCTTGCACGTACATTGTCAATGCAATCTCTCCTTAAGTTCAGTCATATGTTGTATCGTCAACTTGCTTGAACAAAAATCTCTAAAGAATATAAATAACTCAAACATTGAAGTCCGTACTTGAGGAGGCAATCTTTATCTCAAAGCAATTAGTAGTAACCTCTTCTGAACATGTGGCAGTCACGATTCTTTATCCCTGAGTTTGTGTTTATTGAGATCGACATATCTTGCCAGATTCGATACATAATTATCAGAAAATCTCACAATGATATCCAGTTGCATATTATCAATTTATCATCCCTACTCAATGTGAATGACACTGGAGGCTTGACCTAATTACCATTATCCCTTCGTTTTAGGTGCAACTTTGGATGCTCGCAAATATTTTTCAAGTCCTTTCTTGCTTTGGAATTATCTTTCGTTTTTCCTTGATAACCATCACCGTATTGAAGACGTTGTCAAATACATTCTTTTTTATATCCATGACATCAAGATTGTGTCTTATGAGATTGACATTCCAATAAGGTAAGTACCAAAAGATACTTTCCTTCATCCAATTATGGCTATGTCCGAATCCTTTAAAATGAACGTCTAATCTCGGTTCTTCCATCATAGTTGTCAAATCCTGTACTTGTTTCCAAACAGTCTCCTTTCAATCTCAATGGGGGAGGAGATAATTCATATTTACCATCTCTTAAGGCATCTATGTTCCATCTCCAAGGATGAGACACGGGAAGGAACTGACAGTGACTATAAAATAGCATGATTATCCTCCATAATTAAGATGAAATGTCTTAATCTTTCCCATACATATCGGACAAGACTTAGTACCATGAGTACTCCCCCTCGATAACATCCCATATTCTGGAAAAAATGTTAATGGTCTACATGAGTGTCTTCTCCTTTAATATATCATACGTCAGAATGCCGAACTGCCATAATTGTTTCAACTCATCCACTAACGACTACAAGTTGATGTCAATGTTCTTATTTAGATTTTTAGGATAGGGTATGATAAGTTCAAGAACATGTAAAGACTCTTCATGCACATTCACGATGGTAGATTGTAAGTGGTCAAAATCACCGACCAACAAGAGTACTAAGATCTTCGAAATGAGTGAATCCAATTGAACATAAAGCCAACCGAAAATTTCAAGGCTCCGTAACAAATTCTGAATGACACCGAGCAAAATACTTCTACGCTTTTCCTTTAAAAAGGTGAGATATTTATCCTTCATCCATCTTCCATTTTTTGCTATGACATGTCATGTGTTTTGCTGTATTTGTGAACATATACATCATTTGCAGCCTCTTTATGATTAACAATTTATGATCGGCAAGAACTGCATGTACTTGTAGGGACGCAACATTCCTCGAATAATTGACTTTTCTTTGCCTCGAGTTGGCTTGAACCAGTATGTGTGACAAAAAATGCATCTATCTTTATCCTTGATCTCCTTATAGTACAACATGCAACCTTTTCGATAGTAATCTATCTTTTAGTAGCCTAATCCGAGTTTCCATATCATTATCTTCGACTTTTAGAAGTTTTTAGACATATCCTTCGATCCTTTTAGCAACAACCCTCTAACAAACTGAATTATTCGATCATAGCATTCTCGCGACAAGTTAAAATCGGACTTGAGGTTCAACAGCCGTATCACCACCGACATGACAGAATGAGTATCACAATTGAATATAACAGAGTATCGACATCCTAGAACATTTCCTAGAACTCCTTTGCATTAGGATTCGGATCCTCCGGATCAAAACAAGTCCCGATCGCAGCAAATACCATCTTCCATGCCAGGTTTTGCTGCCAATATGATCTCCAGGAGTGGACTCCCCGACCTCCGTATTAAAGATGACTGATATCGCAAAAAAAAAAGCTCATTGAGCCGTCTACTACTCATAGTTTTGTACAAAATCCTTTTTTTAGAGATGCTCCCTCACAAGCTCCACCTCTTGAGTGATCTATTATGACATTTGAAACAAGGGCACTTGATGAGCCTTCCATCCATAAAATCAGGTTAGCTACTGGCGTATAAGAAATTCCTCAACGCCTACCTTGAAATCATCAGTCAGACAAATCTTGCTCTCATCTTGTCAATTGTACATCCACGTACGGCCAATTAAGTATCAACTCTGCTTTCTTAGCCGTGAATGATTCTGCACTATATATATTTAAACAATATGGATTAGATACAAATTATGATTTTTAGATCCAAAAAATTATCTCATTACTTTAAAGTTATCCCAATTCTGTCTCTACTTCTAACTTAGTACCTAATTATAACCATATAAGTGTCAAAAGAAAAAAAAGATTCAAGTGATAATTTGGCTAACCTAGTTAAATTTATGATACCTAGAAACGGACTCACTTTAAAGTAGATGTGTAAGATGAGACAATTAAAGTGCTAAGATTATATATAAAGATTAATAAAATTAACAATTTGCCACATATACTTTTGTAGGGCCTAATGAAGCTCACTTGCCAATATAGCTTCTAAAATTAAACTCATTTATAGATTCTCCTTTAAGACCTCAAGTTGCCACATATACTTCTGAAATTAAGTTCACTTCTAAAATTAAGGTCACTCAAGATATTCCAATTGTTTTCCCTTTGAATTTCCTCCCTAAACCACACAAATATGCTACCTCTTTCTTTCCCTTTGATTTTAGTTCTTCTACCTAGTCAATGTTGCTTATGGAGGTGTCAATTGTTCTAGAAGCCTAAATGAAATCGCCTATAGTTGAAAACACCCCAACTTAAAGACTCTTGGGCCCCGAAAAGACCCAAAAATCAGAAGTTGCAATGACATCATGCTATCAAATATAAAATGTTAAACATTACCTACACAAACATAGATCTTAAAGATTAAAAAGAAATACTTTTTGACAGAAGAAAATAATGATCAAGAGTAGATAACTTATAAGTATGTATTAGACTTGATCGGTTTCTATACTACATTGTTATTGTTTTTTCTTCATTATGACAAACCTATTAAAACAACACCAATTTAGAAATTCTAAACAAAAGGGTATTAAATGATGTAACTGATAAACCTACATTATTCTTTATAAATAATGATAAAATATAAATACTACAACATTATAAATCCAACTCTCATGAGTAACTGATAAACCTAAAATTCAACCATACTAAACACCCATTTTCTTAAGAGAAATTGATAAACCTAAAATTTAATTCTCCCGTGTTTATATTTCAAACGTAAAATGGAAGAACACAACTTCTATCTAAAACATTTAAAAAAAGGGGAAAATTGAAAAATACTACCAAAGAGGTGGTCGAAGGAGGGAGGGCGGGTAGAAGGGGGTCGGAGGAGGAGGGGTCGAGAAGGAGGGGGTCGGAGAGAAGGGGGTCAGCTGTCATCGTCGTGCCTGGTTGGGAAAGAGTGCACCTTCGTCACTCGTCAGGAGGAGGAGGATGTGATTGTCCACGTACGTTGTCGACGCTGCCGCTTATGAGGAGGAGGAGGAGAGGACGAGGAGGGTCGGGGATGAAATTTTGGCTCGAAACAAATTTTTGGGCTCGATTTAGAAATGGTAAGAAGCTAATCGGGAAGTACAAAGTTTGATAGCTACGGAAGTGGTCCGTCGCTAGTCCATCGCTATGTATATTCTAACGCAATAGTGACAAAACTTGGGTCGTATGATTTATTAAGTAATTTTAGTCGCTAGTCAATTGCAAATCTATCGCTGACTAGCAACTGACCTACTTCTGTTGCTGCATTCCCTCGCTAATTTGTAGTATTTTTGTAAAGATTTATTGCATTCTCCAACAACTCCATAAAATTAACATCATTGACATTCAATGCCTCTTCTGCACCAAGACCATTCGGATCAAAATTAGGACTTGCAACATCAAAAACAATATCTAAAGTTTCGTCTGCCTCGTCGTCATAATCGACATAATCATCGATATCTATATAAGGTTCTGGTTTTGGTACCAAAGACACAAGCTCTCCGTGTGAGCTGCACTGGCAGTAATTCAATGTTAATCACTTTGTGCACATATGGAATGTCACATTAAATTCTTTACGATATTGTATATTGTGGGCATTTTACCCGTGGACACTTAACTTTGGTGTCATCCATGTACTTGGTGAAAATCTTAGAAAATTGTATGAATCCTTCTACCCCTTCCTTGAATTCTTCCACCATACCGTACTTGTCCTTAAAATAACGAGTGTACATCAATGAACGACGGCATAAGTAATAATTCATATCCATTTTATGGATATATATATATTTTTTTTACTTCTTCAATAATATATACACATTGTTAATTATGGACAGTGGTTAGCATATATAAAATATTTATTAATGTTAAATAGATAACTTATTGATATAAGTATCAATGGTCCTAATAGCATTTTAAGTATCATTCAATATATGTGAATACTAATAAAAGTTAAGCATCAATAGATACTGGTTACACCAATGATGCGTTAATACACCCAAAACTACATTTGTAATCCAATTTAATTCGTCAAGTTTTCTAAATCCCCGTGTAAGATACACACAAACTACAAGCATAATCATCATTAAAACTATCATACTTGCTAACCATCAATGAACTGATCGGATTAACCAACCAAAATTAGCTTTCCTTACTGTATATTAAAAAAGATGCAACGTCCTGCTCCTGGAATATGACGAGTCATATACGTACAACATCCCATGTCACGTTCCAACTTTGCCAAATTTATAAGTCATCACCGGGCATGATATCGTACAAGTCTAAGTTGCACTTGTACAAGACACGCTCGTGTATATTTGGATCCATCGAGGTTCAACCGAGATTTATAATAGAATTTAGGCAGTGAAATAAAAAACACAACTTGTCACAAAAATGATAACTTCTCTTTGATAATTTACAATCATTACAGATATCGATAGCGTAGTAAAGGTTGTCTTATTGGCTTACAACTTTACATTACAAAATAAGATACATTGTTCTATACATCATATCCTTTTACTAGAAATAAAAACATCTATACACCTTGACTTGAAACTTCCTTTGTACAACTGGAGCAGGTTTCGAAATGAGGAGAAAACTTTGGTGCGACTAGACGTCGCCTTCAGCCCCTCGACGTGCCTCCTTGGTTTGTGGCACCTGTGGAGACGTGGGTCTGTACATTATCGTGTAATGGTGAGTAACTATTTAAAATCCCACATCATCGATATTGTTATAGAATTTAGTGAAAGTATGAAATATTATAAGTGATCTTTCTAGCCAATTTTTGTTTAATTTACGGAGCATATGATGGAGGTAACATGACAATAAAAATATGATGATACTTACCCACGATATAATCCTTTCCTGCAATATAACTTACCATGTTATTTCCTGGGAACCGGATATCATTAGCTAAACAGTTTATATACATGAGGGTCACTAGCACCACAAGCCATCATGAAATATAGTTTGGTTAGATGCGATCCTTTCAGCGCGGGTAGCGAGCCCATTTGAAAGTTTTTGAATTACCCATGCTAGTGCATCAGCATAGCTATCCCTATTCATCCTAGGCCAAATTGGTCATGTAGCCTCGACAACCATTAGAGGAACTAAAATCATGTGCACAAGTTGTCCATGATCTGACTAAGAAACTTAGATATTCAAGCATAGTCTACAATATTATAAAAAAATGGCATTCTCGGTGTGTTCTACTATCGTTCCAGCAATCAATAGATATATCTATTTAGCACATTACTATAGTAGACACATCGTAAAGCAAGCATGCAACATTATCATAATTTTATAGTTCAATATGATACAGTTGTAACATTATCACAATTTCACATTTCTATACAATAAGCATGCAACATTGTATGTTCATTTCTCTTGAATAATTCTTATAACCAGTATTATTGATTGATTAAAGAGCAAGAGGGTCAAGGAAAGAAGTAAGCCACTCACCGTTGGAGAATTATCGAGAGAAAGAGGTCTTCGACTATTTGTTTAAGATGCACGTACGCGATCATCTGCATCCGCATCAACATAGGATCAATACTCTTCTTCTCTCTTTCTCCTAAAATTCGATATGAATGCATAAATTGATGAAAGCAATAATGAAAACCATTGGAAACATCCACAAAAACATATTCATAAAACCAACAACCTAAGTATGAGAAAACCAACAATAAAAGCACAGGAAAACCAACATTGAAAATGAACAGTAGAAATGCATGAGAAAGGGGATCTTATATAGAGCTCTTCTCCAAGTCATGATCTACTGCATATGAGACCTGATTTCGAATAGCCAATCCCCAAAAAAGAGCCTTAATTTAATATGTCCTGAATCAATCAATACCGATAGGATCGTCAATATAATATCTTTGACTAGGGAGCGAGGTACTACACTATAATCCACTAAGAAAATATTTTGTACTCGAAACTTAAGAGCAAGAACCCACCTTCATCGAATAGGAAATGGAACTTTTCTTTCACATCCGACTCCATTTCACAAGTCGACTCCTCGACAGAATGGTTCCTCCAAAGCACGCGATTCCTCAATACCTTATCTTTTCTGTCCAAGATTTGAATAGGCTCTTCCATATATGATAAGTCTACTTGCAGTTCCAGCTGACTGAAGTCTAACGTATGGCTTGGATCCGACATTTACTTTTGTAGTTGAGATACATGAAACACATCGTGCACCTCTTACAATGTCAGTAATAAAACAATTTGATAAGCTATTGGCGTTACTCGCTTGAGGACTTCGAAAGGACCAACAAATCTCTAACTCAACTTACCTCTAGCCCCAAATCTAAAGACTTCTTGCATCGGTGTGACTTTCAGAAATGCTTGATTGCCTATTTCAAACTCAAGTGATCGTCGATGAGAATCTATATAGCTTTTCTGTCGACTATGTACAATTTTCAATCTTTCACAAATCAAGCAAACTTTATGTACTGTCTGCTCGACCAATTATGGACCAACTATTTACCATTCTCCAACTTCGTCCCAAATATAGGTGAGCGGCATTTTCGCGTATAGTGCCTCGTATGGTGCCATTTGTATACTAGGGTGATAACTGTTATTGTATACAAATTCTGTCAGTAGTATGTATGTGTCCCAACTTGACTTCAAATCCTTTACATAGAGCCATAACTTATCTTCAAGAATTTGTTTCACTCGTTATGTTTGGCCATCAGTTTGAGATTGAGAAGTCGAACTGAACTTCAATTTGGTCCCTATAATCGATTCAAGACTACTCTAGAGATGTGAGAAAATTGCCCATCTCGATAAAAAACTATGGATATTGGCCCTCTATGTAGACAAATAATCTCGTCTAAGAAGATCTGAGCCAACCGGTTAATGCTCCAAGAAACTTTTATAGGAATAAAGTGAGCCGACTTGGTTATTCTATCCATGATGACCCAAATTGCATCATTCCTTCGAGATGTCTTCGATAAACCCATAATAAAATCCATAAAGATTGTGCTCCCATTTCCACTCTGGAATGAAGAGATGCTACATCTCCCCCTGGACCTATGGTGTTCTACTTTCACATGCTGACATGCCAAACACTGCAAAACAAAGAGGGCTACATCCTACTTCATACTGTGCCACCAGAAAGTTGTCGTAGATCATTGTACATCTTTTTACTGCTAGGATGCAATGCATATCTTGTATAATGGGCTTTCTTAAGTATTCTCTCCAGAGTGCTTCATCATTCATAATACAAATTTTTTATTTCAGTCGTAAGGCCCCATTTTCAGATTCTCTGAAGTTAGTTGCCTTTCCATCTTCTATCTACCCACAGATCATTTACAAAAACTTATCACTTCTCTGTGTTGCCTTGATTCTCTCAAGTAGACTCGGCTCGAGTTAGAGTTGGGGTTAACTGAACATTTGACCAAAGACCCAAAATTTAATTCCATATTCTCTATGTCCTTTAATATCTCTACTGCAATTGATAGAGATCCAACAAACTTATAGATCAAAGTATCTGCCACGACATTCACCTTGCCTGTTGTGTATGCGATGGTTAGGTCATAATCCTTGATAAGATCCAACTATCGCCTTTGTCTCAAATTCTAATTCTATTGCGTGAATATGTATATGAGGCTCTTGTGGTTCATGAAGATCTCGCAAGATGCTCCATATAGATATTATTTCTATAACTTCAATACAAACACCAACCTTGCCAGTTTTAAATTATGAGTAGGATAGTTCCTCTTACGTAGATTCAAGTATTGGGAGGCATACGAGATTACTTTACCATTCTGAATGAGCACACATCCCAAACCCAGGCCTGACACATCACTTTAGATCTGAAATCCTTCTATGCCATTCGGAAATGAAAGAATAGGGGCTAAAATAAATCGCTACTTTAATTCATGGAAGCAAGCCTCGTAGTCATCCGTCCACTCAAATGCGATACCTTTCTGGGTGAGGAGATTCATAGGCGTAGGAGCTTCAAAATGTCTTTCGCAATCTTCGATAGTAGCCCGCCAAGCCTGTTGGCCCATTAGTCATGGTCAAACCTGATTTTAATAATTGATCAAACTCTGTCTCGATATACGGAATAACTCAGATGTTTTCTCAAGACTTTTTGGACACTGCTCAAGACCGAAGTTATGTTTGCCACTCGAGACTGTATTTTTTTATGCAATATAATTTTTACTTTTATTTAGTCTAGGAATACATTGTACACCAAGTCGTACTGGCAAATAGGCTATCCAAAATCATTTTTAAAATTGACCTATATTTTGAAAAGAGCTATGTTTTGAAAAACATCTCTTATTTACAAAAGCTTATAAAGGATTTCAAAAAACCCTAAAATATTTTTCTTAAAATAAACCTGACCAACCCTGACAGAGTTCGGCCAGAATTCAGACATAATTCTATGTAACAAATCGCAACTGAAGGAAGACCAAGTTCAAAAACTAACGTTCATATAACATTCACCTTGGCCGAACTCTGGCCGAGTTCTGTCAGGGTTGGTCAGATTTATTTTAAGAAATATATTTTGGGCTTTTTGAAATCCTTCAGAAGCTTTTGTAAATAAGAGATATTTTTTAAAACATAGGTCTTTTCAAAATATAGGTCAATTTTGAAAACGATTTTGGATAGCCTATTTGCCAGTACGACTCGGTGTACAATGTATTCCTAGACTCAATAAAAGTAAAAATTATATTGAATAAAGAAATACAGTCTCGAGTGGCAAACATATCTTCGGTCTTGAGCAGTGTCCAAAAAGACTTAAGTAAACATCTGTGTTGTTCCGTATATCGAGACAGAGTTTGATCAATTATTAAAATCAGGTTTGACCATGACCAATGGGCCAACAATCTCCCCTATTTGATAATTGACAAACCTTGACCGATATAACATCTTTGGTCTTTATTGCGCTCTGGACCCTAGGCCCAAGTTTCTTAAGCTTTCTCGTCGTAGCATTGCCACTGCTCCTCCACCTCCTGCACCTGCTCCTACTGTACCTCTTCCTCCTCAGACTTACCCTATGACTTTTGAGGGTATTCATCAGCACCTCTCGGATCTGCAGACTTTCTTTGTTGACACTTCCAGGGAACATGAGTTCCGTGACGTGACTCAGTTCTAGGCTATTGCTAACTCATTTACCGATCTCAGATTTGCTCAGACGGGTCATTCTGCTAGCTCTCTTCCTAGAGACCCTTCTGTATCTGGTTACTGTATTGATGGTGGGGCGGTCCACTCTCTTTTTCAGCCAGGAAACGGTTACGATTGGTATCATACTTCTGGTGCTACTCCATACACCTCTGTAGCTGGCACATCTGGAGCTGGTCCATCCGAACATGGTGGACATGCTGGCACTGCAGATGATGAGGATGATATATGATTTGTCATACTTTTTGAGACTGGTGATTTTGTCTTTGTTTACTTGGAAATGCTCCGACATTTTAAGCTAGTATCAGTACTCTTATTTGGATATGATTTGTGACTTTTTTGTCTGATGGACATGTTATATGCCTTCTTCAGCATTTTATTCAGTTTAGCATTTCTCATAGCATTATCTTTTAATTATGCTTCCATTTACACTGCCTGTGAAATGTTCTCTGCTTACCACATTTCTTTCCTGACTGTGACATTTATACCATGCCTGTGATAAAATTTTTATATATCCATAATTTTGTGTTTCTTCACTGATTGTTACTTATGCATATATTGCGGGGGAGCTTTCTTTTTTGTAATTATTTTGCTAAGTGACAACGGAGGAGAAATAAGATCTAACATCTTTATGAGTACAGGCTATGAACAATCTATACAGGTTATGAACAATCTACAGGAACAATTTTTTCGATACATTATATCGGTGCAATTTTGATTTGATAAAGACCAAAGATGTTATATCGGTCAAGGTTTATCAATTATCAAAATGGGAAAGATTGTTGGCCCATTAGACATGGTCAATCCTGATTTTAATAATTGATCAAACTCTGTCTCGATATACGGAACAACTCAGACGTTTACTCAAGACTTTTTGGACACTGCTCAAGACCGAAGCTATGTTTGCCACTCGAGACTGTATTTCTTTATGCAATATAATTTTTACTTTTATTGAGTCTAGGAATACATTGTACACCGAGTCGTACTGACAAATAGGCTATCCAAAATCGTTTTCAAAATTGACCTATATTTTTAAAAGACCTATGTTTTGAAAAACATCTCTTATTTATAAAAGCTTATGAAGGATTTCAAAAAGTCCCAAAATATTTTTCTTAAAATAAACCTGACCAACCCTGACAGAACTCGGCCAGAGTTCGGCCAGAGTTTGGCCAAGGTGAACGTTATATGAATGTTAGTTTTTGAACTTGGTCTCCCTTCAGTTGCGATTTGTTACATAGAATTCTGTTCGAATTCTGCCAGAGTTCTGTCTTTGGAAAAACTATAAATAGAGAGGAATTCTGATCATTTAAAATCACTCATTCACTTTCATCTCTTTTCTTCAAAAGCTTACGTCTCTTCCAAAGTGTTTTCTAAAAGCTTTCATTTTTAAATCCCAACCCAGTTATAATTCTCTAGTCAATTTGCCGGTACGGTGCGGTCTAGAAAATTTCAGAAAAATTGTAATCAGAGGCTTGATTGAAGAAAGACTCTTCAAAACTGAAGTTGGTCGTGTTCTTCGTATCAAATCTCGCGTCTGTAGAAGTTGCAAGGACTTCATATAAAAACTTGCAGGATTTTCTAATAGTGGATTCAACTGGAAGCTAGAGTTCTTCCGACTGGACTAGTCCTCACAAGAGGGAAACCAGTATAAATCTCTGTGTTTGCGTTTGCGTTTGCCTTCTGAACTATTTTCTTTACAGTTATTACTTTATGATTATTATTATTTTTGTGATCTAACTGCTAACAAGTTTTTAATTAGCAATATTTCGCTGCCTACTCTATTCACCCCCTAGAGTATTCTGCTTTACGACTTCGTTCCTACAAAGCCAAGAAAACCTCAAATCTCCCTGGTGGACGAGGGTCTCTTCCAATCTACGATGACTTCAACTTTCTTCGGTCGATCGTAATACCTTCTACTGAGATAACATGACAAAGGAATGCCGTACTGCTCAGCCAAAATTTCTACTTACTCAATTTTGCATACAAATGGTGTTCTCGTAGAGTCTGTAACACATTCTCAAATTCTTCGCAGGGTCCTCTTTGCTCTTCGTAGACTTAGATATCATCGATGAATATGACCAAAAATTCGTTAAGAAAGATATAAGTATACTGTTCATTAAATCCATAAAGGCAACCGGTGCATTCGTCAAACCAAAATGCATTACCGAAAACTCATAGTGGCCATATTTTGCGCAAAATATGGACTTAGGTACATCTGCTGGCTTGATCTTTAACTGATTGTAGCTGTAACAAAGGTCGATCTTTAAGAACATTGATGCACCCTGAAGCTGATAAAAAAGGCCTTCGATTCTCGATAACGGATACTTATTTTTGATGGTGACCTTGTTCAGCTCATGATAATTGATATACAGCCATATCGATCTTTCTTCTTGATAGACAACACTGGCGCACCCCATGGAGAGATACTGGGGAAAATGTACCCATAATCTTGCAGTTCTTACAACTAAATCTTGGGCTCTTTTTAATTCTTTAGGGGCCATTTTGTATGGAGCCTTGTATATCGGTTGTGTATTTGGAAAGGTGTCGATGGTAAATTCACTCTCTCGATTAGAAGGCATGCCGGGTAGCTCATTCGAAAGCACGTCGATAAATTCTGTCTTAAATTTAGTCTACACTATTCATACGAGTATCTCTAACAAAAGCCAAGAATCCTTCACTGCCAGATGCATAACAACCTTCGAGGCAAAATAATAGAAAGCACTATAGCTGTCTTCGACTTCAGACCACACAAATACGAGAATTTGGGTTCCCCGGACAAGCAAAACACAAATCTTTTCCCCGAGTAGTCGATCGTCACAGAGCAAGAAGCAAGGCAATCCATACCCAAAAGATGTAAAACTCCTTAATTTGTAGAACTATGTCTTCTAGGGATAATATCCTACCTCCAATACTTAACCAACCCTCTTTACAGATTAAGTTAGCAGGCAAGTCCAGTCCATATGGGGTACTAACACTAAGGTTCATATCTAACAAAAACATCTCAAGCTTGTCCTTCTCAGCAAAATTTATGGATACACAACTATGGGTAGCACCAGAATCAAAAAAATTCGAGCTAGAATATCGTTGAATAATAGAATACCTAAGATGACAGTGGTCGAGGCCAGCTTCTATTCCCATATCATATCATAGACTCGTCCTTAATCACTGGGGTCGACATTCCTGGTTGTGCTACGACGTAGTCTGAGGAGCCCGTAGCGCCTGAGCACAATTCTGCTGACACTTCTGTTGTAGAGTATGCTGATTCAGTTTTATGCTCTGGCAATTACGTGCGATGTGTCCCTTACGACCATACTTAAAGCATCCCTGTCTGAAACTCGACAATCACTGGCCCGATACCTATTACGATTATATTTGGTACATTGACGTCCTATGTTCTGCCCTTAGTAGCCATCGTTGTTGTCGTTATTATGATGCATGTGTGCATTATTGCCTCATGAAATACTAGTGCGCTTATGATTGGTATTCTGCACAACACCAAAAGCAGCTAGAGGACTGGGGCTCTATGACAAGGGCATGGTTGAGTGACTCCCGCATCCTATGATATTATGGCACTACGACATGAGCTTGAATGGATGACCATACACCTTCTTCAAATCTTCAAGCACGGAATGCTGCATTAGGCATATGTGAGCTTACAATTTTGGCTAATCGGTTGAATTTTGCAGCATACTGATGCATAATCATTCTCCCTTATTTAAGGTGAACAAACTCGCTTTTCTTACGTCGGTGGATTGCTGAAGGAAGGTACTCCTCCTCGAAGGCCTTCTTGAACAAAGTATAGGTAATCTTCCCGTCTTTGTCGTCCCCAATAATGGATCTTTTCTGAAGGTTCCACAAGTCGTGCACGTTCATACGGAGTTGAAGTTGAGCGCACACTACTCGCTTCGACTCATGGATATCCAGTAGCTCAAAATGGTCTTCTAGCTCGATCAACCAATCCATGGCTACTGCAGGTTCTTCAGTCCCCTTAAATGAGGTATTGTACACCTTCTCGAACTCTGATATATCGAATACAGACTCCTTGTCTTTAGCAATCCGGGGGTTCTTCGCCTCAGTCTTCTACTCATTTTGCTACGATGATTATTGTCGTCGAGTGGTTATTAACCATGACCTTTTGCACAATTTGCTATAGCGTGCCCAATTGCTTTTGCTGTACTTAAAACTGTGCTTCAAATTGTGCCTCGAATTGTCTTTGCCATGTCTCAGCTCGTTTATGTTAAGCTTTGGTCTGCTGCTATCGTATTACCATCATGCATAATATTTGCATGCTCCATTAGGTCGATCGAGGGTTCGACCTTCGAGCTACTAGAGCCACTCGATGTACTTAAATTATTTTGGATTGCCATCTCTGTTGGCCCATTGGTCATATGGTCAACCTGATTTTAATAATTGATCAAACTCTGTCTGAATATACGAAGCTAGTCGGGACATCTCGGATTCTTGGACATGATCAAGAATGGCTATCCACTGAATTCAAGACCGAAGATCTGTTTGCCTATTCGAGTCTGTAATTCCTTATGCAATATATTTTTCATTTTATTTGAGTCTAGGAATATGTTGTACACCGAGTCGTACTGGCAAATAGGCTACCCTTAAATGAGTTTAAAATGTTTTTAAAATGACCTCTCAAAAAGGTTTACAAAAAGGTTTTCAAAAAGGTTTTCAAAAATCACCAAAAAGCTTTTTAAAACACTAACTAAACCCTGACAGAACTCGGGCCGAGTTCGGTCAGAGTTCGGCCAGAGTTCGGTTGGTGGCCGTTGTGATTTTGAATCCTTGTTACTTGGTCCTCCTGCAGTTGCAGATTTGACCGAGATTTTCTTAAAGAGTTCTGCCCGAATTCTGCCCGAATTCTGTCAGAAGTCTATCTTTGGAACTCCTATAAATAGAGAAGGATTTCGATCATTTCAACTCACTCATTCACTTTCAATCTTCTCTCTATCTAAAGCTTTCAGTCTTCCAAAGAGTTTTCTAGAGCTTTCAATTTCAGATCCCAAGCCAGTTACAATCCTCTAGTCGATTTGCCAGTGCGGTGCGGTCTAAAAGTTTCTGAGAGATTGTAATCAGAAGGCTTGATTGAAGAATACCTCTTCACATTTGAAGTTGGACGAGTTCTTCGTATCAAAGCTCGCGTTGTAGAAGTTGCAAGGACTTCGTAAGAAAACTTGTGGTATTTCCAATAGTGGATTCAACTGGTAGCAAGAGTTCTACCGACTGGATTAGTCCTCAACAGAGGGATACCAGTATACATCGCTGTCTTTGCGTTTGCTCTCTTAACTTTGCCTTTACATTATTTTAGTTGTGATTAATATTCTGTGATTGTGCTGCTAATATTTTTTAATTAGCATTATTCCGCTGCCAACTCTATTCACCCTCCTCTAGAGTATTACGCTTTACTATTTCGTTCCTACAATTGGTATCAGAGCGGGTGTTACAGGTAAAGCAAGGTAACAGTGCAATTATTTTTTTATTTTTAATTAACTGTTATATAGATCACAACACAACACATGGCAACTGTGAAATTCACAAGTGAAGGCCAGGCCACAAATAGACCTCCACTATTTGATGGTACAAACTATACCTATTGGAAAACACGGATGAGTTTCTTCTTGAAATCACTTGACTTTGATTTATGGTCCATTGTTCTTGATGGCTATCAAAAGCCACCTCGTATAAATGTTGATGGAGTTTTAGTTAAAAAACCCCATAGCAGATATACAGAGGAAGAAAAGAAAAGGGCCAGTCTTGACGCACGTGCCATTAATGCTCTTTTTTGTACTTTAGACAGAACTGAATTTAACATGGTGTCTATCTGCACAACGGCTAATAAAGTGTAGAAGCTACTTGAAGTCACACATGAAGGCACGACTCAAGTCAAAGAATCAAAGGTCAGCAGACTTACTCAAGAGTATGAGGTGTTCAAGATGAACCCCAACGAAACAGTTACTCAGATGTTCGAGAGGTTCTTGGATATTGTAAATCCTTTGTCCTCCCTAGGCAAAGATTACAGTAACCATGAAAAGATTCGCAAACTCCTGCGAGCTCTCACCAAGAACTGGATTCCAAAGGCTACATCAATAATTGAAGGGAACGATCTCACAACTATGTCCCTCGAAGTACTCATGGGTAAGCTACTCACTCATGAACTGGAGCTACAAGATTTTGAAGAGCCTGCACCAAAGGAGAAGACGATCGCTTTCAAGGCTCAGTACAGAAAAGCTGCTGAAGGTGACTCAGACAGCAGTAAATCTGATGCTGAAGATCAAGCACTCCTAGCAAGGAAATTCAAAAGATTCATGAGATATGAGAAGAGAGCCAAAGAAAACAACAGAAGCAACAACTGGTATCAAGATGATGCTGTCTGCTATGGCTACAAGAAGAAGGGACACATGAAGAAAGATTGTCCTACAAACTCATCATCAAGCAAGAAGAGCAACAGGTATGAAAAAGGGAACTTGAAAAGATCAACATCACGGAAGTATGCCAACACCAGCATATGGCATGAAAGTGAAGCCAGCGACTCAGAAGATGAACAATCAGAAGACGCTACAAACGTATGCTTTATGGCATCCGATCAGATACCTACTGAACCTGTAGTTGATACTTATGATGACTTCACCTTTGAGCAATTAGGAGATGCCTTCAGTTACCTGATGACTGATTACAGGAAACTGCATAGCAAGTATCAGACCTCTAAGAAGGTACTCAAAGAGTATAAAGGTGAAATAGGTAGACTTACCGACCTACTAGCTGAGGTTAGAAATAATGTTAGTGAGTCTGGTGAGCTTTCTTCTATAAAGCTCTTATTACACGAGACTACCAAGTCATCTGAAGTGAAAGACAAAGTTATTGACCAACTCAAGGAAGAACTTTCTAAAGAGAAGAAAAGTCTTCAAAGTGCACAAATCAGAATGGAAACACTCATTTCTGATTATACTAAGTTGTATGACACTTCTAAAAGATTGGAAATTAGGTTAGGAAAACAGCCTGAGCCTGCTGCTTCCTTCCCTAACACGTGTCACTTACCAAAAAATTGGAATATTTCCAAGCCAAACACTGTCAAACCTAACCCTATCAAACCTTTACCCCAAAAGGTTAAGCCCAAACAAGATTATAGGTATGCTTTCTTCTATACTAGAAAACCTAAACCTACCAATCATGCACACCACTCAGCTTTCAACACTCGACATGCACAATGTCATTATTGTGGCCTCATTGGTCATATTTCATCTGCATGTAGAATCAGAAAGCTTGTTGATTTAAATATTTATGCTTGGATACCAAAGGCTAACATTTCAGGACCCTATAAGAAATGGGTACCAAAAGTTTCATCTGTAAACTGTTTTGTAGGTAGAACACCTTTCATATGCTAGAAGCAAATGGATCCTCGACAGCGGTTGTTCACGGCATATGACCGGTGACGCTACATTATTTGCAACACTGTCGAAGAAAAAGAAGGAAGGCTATGTTTCCTTCGGTAATAACTTGAAAGGGTATATTATTGGTATCGGTGATGTTGGTAAGTCTCCCTATCCTGTTATTAAAGATGTCTGTCTGGTTACCGAGTTGAAACATAATCTACTCAGCATAAGTCATTTGGCTGATCATGGTTATGGCATCAACTTTGGCAAAGACAAATGTACTATAGTTGATAGCTCAACTGGTAGTACTATCTTTGAAGGTATCAGGGAAGACAACATATATGTTTTCTATTTGTTGGAAGAAACTAACATTTCAGGTAGATGCTTAATGGCTAAAAGCGATGAGAGTCATCTGTGGCATATGAGACTCGGTCACGCAAATATGGACACAATATCAAGATTATCCACAAAGAAGCTAGTACGCGGTTTACCGGACATAACATTCAAGAAGGATTCGGTATGCAGCCAATATAAAAAGAACAAAGCTACCAGATCCACATTCAAGTCAGTAAACACAGTATGTACTACTAGACCTCTACAATTGCTACATATGGACTTATTTGGTCCTAGCAGAGTTGCTAGCCTCGGAGGTAAACTTTACGCTTTTGTAATTGTAGATGATTTCTCTAGATACATGTGGGTATACTTCTTGACACGCAAGAATGATGCATTATCCGAATTTATCGCCTTTTGTAAAAAAGTACAGAATGAAAAAGGTTACATGATCACTCGTATTAGAAGCGATCATGGTGGCGAATTTGAGAATACAGAGTTTGAGCATTTTTGTGACACACACGATTTTGTACACGAGTTCTCCAGCCCTAGGACTCCACAACAAAATGGAGTTGTGGAACGTAAGAACAGAACTCTATCCGAAATGGCCAGAGTAATGTTAAACCAGTTTAGTCTACCCAAATATTTCTGGGCTGAAGCTGTCAATACAGCTTGCTTTGTTCTCAATAGAGTTCTAATTCGACCCAAATCGAAGAAGACTCCATTTGAGTTATGGTTTGATAGAATTCCATCAGTTTCTTATTTTAGAATATTTGGTTGTAAATGGTTTATTCTTAATACAAAAGACAATTTGGGAAAGTTTGACGAAAAGGCCGATGAAGGTATATTTTTAGGTTATGCGGCCAAGAGCAAAGGATACAGAGTCTTCAACAAACGAACCATGATCATCGAAGAGTCAATCAACGTCACCTTTGATAAACTGAATCAAATGACTATCGATGACAATGACGAAGATCCAACTGTACCAAGCTCAACATCAGCTGATTTTTAACCAAGCTCTGCACTAGCTGAACCTCCTAGAGAAGATCCAGGAACCAGCTACCTTCAGAATCTACCGAAAAGGTTGAAATTTACAGCTGATCATCTAAAGGATTTGGTAATTGGTGATATTACCAAAGGTGTAAGTACTCGTACATCCAGTAGAGATATTGTTTCTAGTATTGCTTTTATTTCACAGCTAGAACCTAAATCCATTGATGAAGCATGTAGTGATAGTTTTTGGATAGATGCTATGCAAGAAGAATTAAACTAATTTGAACGGAATCAAGTTTGGGAACTTGTTCCCAAGCCTATTGATCGTCCGGTCATTGGCACCCGTTGGGTATTCCGAAATAAACTAAATGAGAATGGTTTAGTGACTCGTAATAAGGCTCGACTCGTAGCTCAAGGATACAATCAAGAAGAAGGTATCGACTACGATGAGACTTATGCCCCAGTTGCGAGATTAGAATCCATTCGCATGTTATGTGCATTTGCATGTTTTTATGATTTCAAACTATTTCAAATGGATGTCAAGAGCGCTTTTTAAATAGTTTTATAAAAGAAGAAGTTTTTGTAGCACAACCACCAGGTTTTACGGATTTCAAAAACCCTGATCATGTTTTCAAGTTGAAGAAAGCCTTATACGGTTTAAAACAAGCCCCTCGTGCTTGGTATGATCGTCTAAGCTCTTTTCTACTTGACAACGGCTTTTCAAAAGGCAAGGTTGATACTACACTGTTTATTAAGTCTTTTAATGGCAAACTTCTTTTAATTCAAATCTATGTTGATGATATTATATTTGGATCCACTGATGAATCTCTCTGTCAAGAATTTTCTAAGTGTATGCAGAATGAGTTTGAGATGAGCATGATGGGAGAGCTGAAATTCTTTCTCGGATTGCAAATCAAACAAACTAACAATGGGACATTCA
Source organism: Iris pallida (assembly GCA_029216955.1). NCBI lineage: Eukaryota > Viridiplantae > Streptophyta > Magnoliopsida > Asparagales > Iridaceae > Iris > Iris pallida. The sequence goes on along the minus strand of JANAVB010027600.1, from coordinate 2,382,961 downwards.
TAAATCAAGCCAAGTACACAAAAGATTTGCTAAAGAAGTTCGATCTGGACAATGTCAAACCTATTGGCACTCCAATGGCAACTTTAACAAAGCTTGATTCAGATGAACAAGGCAAGCCAGTCGACACACGTAAGTATCGAGGTATGATTGGTAGTTTACTTTATTTAACTGCTAGTCGTCCAGATATAATGTTTAGTGTTTGCCTGTGTGCACGTTTTCAAGCTAACCCAAAGGAATCACATTTGTGCGCAGATAAGCGTATCTTTCGATACCTTAAGGGCACTTCTTCTGTTGGCTTGTGGTATCCCAAAACTAAGTCCTTTGACCTTATTGGTTATTCAGATGTAGATTTTACTGGATGCAAAGTTGATAGAAAAAGTACCAGCGGCACTTGTCATTTCTTAGGCAAGGCTTTAGTGTCATGGTTTAGTAAAAAACAAAATTCTGTAGCCCTATCAACAACAGAGGCTGAGTATATCGCCGCAGGACGTTGTTGTGCTCAGATTTTATGGATGAAACAAACCTGGGAAGACTATAATTTATTTTACACACATATTCACATTTTCTGTGATAACACGAGCACTATTAATTTGACTAAGAATCCAGTATGTCACTCTCGTACTAAACATATCGAGATTCGACATTATTTTCTTAGAGATCATCATCAAAATAGAGATATAGACCTTGTGTACATAGATACTAAAAATCAACTAGCTGACATCTTCACTAAACCTTTAGCGGAAGATCGTTTCAATTATTTACGTCGAAAATTAGGAATTTTGGACGTCAATAATATTAATTAATTTTATTTTATGATTATATCTCAATACGCAAAAACTGTGTTAGAGACAAGCCAATAAAGAGTCTGTCTGTCACCACAACTACGGTTGAAGCGAAGCGGTACTTAAGAGTTCCCCGGTGAACCTCCGCCAGCTGGGACAGTACTCCTACAACTAATCTGAGACAGTCGCTGTGTAACGACATTTAATTCATAAAATAAATTAATTATGTTAATTGAAGGCTAAAATAACTAATCTTTGAATTAAATATTTGAAATGAGACAATAAAAAAGAATGGCAAAAATCAACTATAAGAACCCTAGGCGAATTCGGCCAGAGCTCTGACCGAATTCGGCCCGAGTTCGGTTGAGAGTTTCAGGTTATATAGCCAGAGCCCGAGAGCCTTTCTTCTTCATTGCTTCCAAACTACATCATAACAGCAGCAGCAGCCGCGAAGAAGCCCCGAACCCTAGTTCTTTACCATCTTCTATCTTCTAATCCAAGTGGTGAAATCATTCAAAAATTTGGATTCGTGCGGTGTTCGTCGTTATCTTCGACATACTTTGATTTCGGGAGGTATAACCACATCCTTCTCCACTTTTCAATTAGTGCATTTTTACTTCAATTTGCACAAATGGCACCCAAATTCAATCCTACAAAGAGGAAGAAGACGACCCCCAGTGAGGAAGGGTCATCTTTGCATCCGCATACGGATTCCCTCTTCTCTCCGGTCCAAACGAGCGACGGCGCGTTCGACGGATTTTTCTTCCAAACCCTAGACCAAGCCCTACTGTGGTATGAAGATTCTCCATGAGATCCATATGCACAGGCGCTCCAGTCAAATGGACTGTATTTCCTGACCACCGCCATTTCTTTGAGGCATTAGGGTTACATCTTTTTGTTAAACTCTGTTTCCCTATAGCAACTAATGCCATTAGATTATTTTATTGCAATCTCATATTAAACACTTTTGATGTGAGCACTCGTGTTGGAGGTATTGATATCAATTTCGATGATGACCTCTTAGCGGAGATCCTTGGTATCCCTAACGAAGGTGAACCGCTAGTCGACATCACTGAATTTGATTTCCCCGAAGGCACGATACTCGCAAGTTTCAAAGCGGAACTCTGTGCACCTGATAGAGTACGCTCTGGAAAGTTCAAGGCTAATAATTTGAACTTCTTTAACTATGAATTGCATCGCATCATCTATTCTACTATCCTTCCAAAATCTACTTCCAAGGATGATGTGACTTCTCTTGAACTGTCCGCCATGTACCACATTTTTAAGGAGATTCGATTTTCTGTCCCTAAGACCATGATTCAGATGATGGGTCATTGTCGTACAAGAGATAGAAATCTCTCTTACGCGATGATTCTCCCACGCATCTTTCAGCGCTTCGATATCGATCTGTCGACTTGTACTCAGGACCCTGAGCCCAAGTTTCTTCAGTTATCTCGTCGTAGCATGACTGCTTCAGCTCCACCTCCTGCTCCTCCTACTGCACCTCCTCCACCACCTCATCAGTATGCCTTGACATTTGAGGGCATACATCAGCATTTATCTGCTTTGCACGTCTCGATGACGGACATGGCTCGCGAGCGTGAGTTCCGCGACCTCACCCGTTATCAGGCGATAGCAAACTCTTTAGCTGATCTTCGTTTCACCCAGACTGGTCATTCAGCCGGTTCCATCCCTAGAGATCCAGCTTTCTCTGGTTACCGCTATGAGGATGAGGCTGTTTATGCCTACTTCCAGCCCGGTAACGCCTATGATTGGTACCGTTCTGACCGTGCTCCACGTCGTGACTTTGTTGGTGAGTTCTATGCTGGCGCCCCTCCTCATCCTTTTGGCGCTGGTACCTCTGGAGCTGGTCCTTCAGGACATGCTGGTCGAGCTGATGATGATGATGAGGATGATGATGAGGAGATGTGACTATATGATTTTGAGTGATATTTTATTGGACACTTGGAAATGCTCCGACATTCCAAGTTATTATCAGTACTTTTTTGGTTATTATCAGCACTTTTAAGTTTGCTTCAGTACTCTGTTATTTTTTCATGGACATGATTATGCGTAGTTTATGGCATTCCTGTTTATTTTTAGCACTATGTTTCAGTTTCAGTTTATGATAACACTATCTCTTTATATTGCTTCTGTCATTAAAACTGCCTGTGAAATAACTTGCCTATGATACTATGCTTTTCTGTTCTGCGACAATACATGCCTGTGATATTTCTCTAGTTTATGCCTTATTTCTTTTATGTGTTTTCTCACTATTTGTTACTTATGCATTGATTGCGGGGGAGCCTTCTCTTTTGCAATTATTTTGCTAAGTGACAAAGGGGGAGAAAATTAACGATCTAACATTTTCTTTGAGATAATACAGGATATGAACAATTCTACTTTTTGATATTTTGAACAAGCTTAATGTTATATCATTCATAGTTTGTCAATTATCAAAATGGGAGAGATTGTTGGCCCATTGGTCATATGGTCAACCTGATTTTAATAATTGATCAACCTCTGTCTGAATATACGAAGCTAGTCGGAACATCTCGGATTCTTGGACATGATCAAGAATGGCTATCCACTGAATTCAAGACCGAAGATCTGTTTGCCTACTCGAGTCTGTAATTCCTTATGCAATATATTTTTCATTTTATTGGAGTCTAGGAATATGTTGTACACCGAGTCGTACTGGCAAATAGGCTACCCTTAAATGAGTTCAAAATGTTTTTAAAATGACCTCTCAAAAAGGTTTACAAAAAGGTTTTCAAAAAGGTTTTCAAAAATCACCAAAAAGCTTTTTAAAACCCTAACTAAACCCTGACAGAACTCGGGCCGAGTTCGGCCAGAGTTCGGCCAGAGTTCGGTTGGTGGCCGTTGTAATTTTGAATCCTTGTTACTTGGTCCTCCTGCAGTTGCGGATTTGACCGAGATTTTCTCAAAGAGTTCTGCCCGAATTCTGCCCGAATTCTGTCAGAAGTCTGTCTTTGGAACTCCTATAAATAGAGAAGGATTACGATCATTTCAACTCACTCATTCACTTTCAATCTTCTCTCTATCTAAAGCTTTTAGTCTTCCAAAGAGTTTTCTAGAGCTTTCAATTTCAGATCCCAAGCCAGTTACAATCCTCTAGTCGATTTGCCAGTACGGTGCGGTCTAGAAGTTTCTGAGAGATTGTAATCAGAAGGCTTGATTGAAGAATACCTCTTCACATTTGAAGTTGGACGAGTTCTTCGTATCAAAGCTCGCGTTGTAGAAGTTACAAGGACTTCGTAAGAATACTTGCGGTATTTCCAATAGTGGATTCAACTGGTAGCAAGAGTTCTACCGACTGGATTAGTCCTCAACAGAGGGATACCAATATACATCGTTGTCTTTGCGTTTGCTCTCTTAACTTTGCCTTTACATTATTTTAGTTGTGATTAATATTCTGTGATTGTGCTGCTGACATTTTTTAATTAGCATTATTCCGCTGCCAACTCTATTCACCCCCTCTAGAGTATTACGCTTTACTATTTCGTTCCTACAATCTCTGTCAAAATAATGCAACCTATATTAGTCTTAAATATATATGGACTCACTGTATAGAACAACTCATCTCATGGACATGAGGTCATGGGTTCAATTCAAGAAAACTTGTGTCGGGTTTTAAATTTAAAGACGAAAAGCCAAATAATATACAACCATGCTCTGATACCAAATATATCACGCCTAGATTCTGCCAAATCGATAAGTCTTCACTGGGAGTGATTTTGTACAAGACTAAGTTGTACTTGTACAGAACACGTTCGTGTACATTTGGATACATCGAGGTTCAACAAAGATTTATAATAGGATTTAGGTAGAGAAATTGAATAGCACAATTTGGCAAAGAAATGATAATTTTTTTTGATAATGTACAATCATTACAGATATCGAAAACAAAGTAAAGTGTATCGTGCTGGCTTACAACTTTATATTACAAAATGAGATACCTTGTTCCATACATCACATCCCTTTACTAAAAATAGAAAAAAAATGCATACACCTTGACTTGAAACTTTCTTTGTACAACAGGATCGGGGCTTCAAAATAAGAAGAAAGCTTTGGTACAGCTCGACGTTGCCTTCAGCTCCTCGATGCACCTCCTTGGTTCGTGACACCTATGGAGACGTGGGTCAATACATCATGGTGTACTGATGAGCAGCTAATTAAAATCCTACATCATCGATTATTGTTATATAGTTAGTGAAAGCAAGCAACATTATAAGTGGTCTTTTTAGCCATTTTTGGTTCAATTTACAGACCATACGATGGTAATGTAACAATGTAAATACGGTAATACTTATCCACGACAGAGTCTCCTTTCCTATAATTGAACTTACCATATTTTTTCTACGAACCATATATCGTTAGCTAAACTGTTTATATACATGAGGGTCACTAGCACCACAAGCCATCCTGGACTATAGCTTGGTTAAACGGTGATCCTTTCAGCACAGATAGTGAGCCCTACTGAAAGTTCCCAAATCACTCATGCTAGTATGTCAGCACAGCTATCCCTGTTCCTCTTAGGTCGAATCAGTCTTGTGGCCTCGACAACCGTTTGAGAAACTAAAATCTTGTGTACAAGTTGTCCATGACCATGCATAACTAAGAAACTTAGATATTCAAGCATAGTATACAAGATTGTAGAAAACTCGGTGTATCTAATACCATTTGAGCATTCACCCATTAATTCAATCTCTATTTAACACATTACTATAGTAGGCACATCATACAGTAAGCATGCAACATTATCAAAGTTTCACAGTTCTGTACGATAAGCATGCAACAATATTATAGTTTTATGGTTCTATATGATAAGCATATAAACATTGTCTGTTCGTTTTCCTTAACTAGTTCTTCTTATAATCGGTTTTATTTGTTGATTAAAGAGCAAGAGGGTTAAGGAAAGAAGGGTCAAGCCACTCAATGTAGGAGAATTAAGGTCTTCTACTATTTGCTCAAGCTACGCCTATGCAATCACCTACACTCGCAACAATAGAGGATCAATACGCTTATTTTCTTTTTTTTCCTAATTCAATATGAATGCATAAATAAATGAATGCAACAATAAAAACCATCGAAAATGTCTACGAAAATGCATAAAACCAATAACACAAGTGTAGAAGCATGGAAATTATGGGGTTCATGCGGATCACAACTGGCCGCATGAGTACTTTGGGCCAAACTGGTATGCATAAAGGAGAGCCGCATGACATATTCAGCACCCTATGCGGCCCGTCTGCAGCAGAAGGAAGACATGAGGCCAAGTTGATTAGTCCTTCTGATAAAGCTGACAAACTCTGTCAAAACTGACAAAAATGACAGCTCTGACACTCTGACAAAAAGATAAAACGTGATCAGAAAAATGTCATGTCAGGGTTCATGTGCCTAAACATAGTCATGCGACCAGAAGGATTGCTACCGGAGCCGCATGAACCTTATGCGGCTCAACCTATGCGGCCCTAAAGTCTCTAAGCTTCATGCGGCCAAGGAAGACTGTAACCTAAGCCGCATAAGCTTTATGCGGCCCAAAATACAGAATCTATACGGCTCAAAAATCTTTAAACTAAGGGAGACTGCGACCTAAGCCGCATGAGTCTTATACGGCCCAGCATGGACGAAGACTGAAAGACTCATGCAGCTCAAAATGACTCCAGCAGATTAATCATATCCTGCGAGAGGACCCGTGGTAGGCTGACCAAGTCTCAACCACCTAGATTTGCTGCAACAAAATCACAACAAATCACTAGCTGGCAGCCAAAGAGAGGGTCTTTACGTGATGATGAGCCACATGGCCACGGGCCAACTATGCAGCTCAAAACACATATCACTATAAATAGCAGGGTGCCACACCCCTACAAGAGGCTGGCAACCTATGAAGGGTAATTTCTTCAAGAGCTAAAGACTGCGTCGGATGGATAGTCCGAGGAGTAAGGCAGAGTTGATATACTTTTCCGAGCCTCCACCGTCACCCTCCAGAATTAAAAACTAAACAATTGTACTTAGATTGTTTCCTAGGATTTCTTTCTAGGCTTTTCTTTGTACAAGCGAGTTTGCAATCAATTTCAGTATTTCTGTAATACCTGTCTTTGATATTTTAATGGCAAATATGATGGCAATTCTGCTGGAGATGTCCTTCTCCTCTAATAAGAAGCTGGTGACGCAATCCGATGCGTCCAAGCTCGGCTCTACGTAGCAAATGCTTGTGGTTTGTTTTGACCAACAAGCCTTCGAAGAAATGCTCTCTGAAGGGAGCGCCAGCCCGTCACAGAAGCGAGCCAACCTAAAGAGAACTCACAGGACGTCGGCGCACAAAACTGTTGCCCCCGACCAAGTTCTCGAAGAAGCTCCTTCTGCGGCCTAAGACGGTGATCGAAGCTCTCATGTGGCTTTGCTTTCGACCACACAGGACCCCACTGTCCCCAAATCCAGCAAAGAAAAATACTACGATGCAGAGTTTTTAGAGGCACAAGGGAAATCCATGCGAACGAAGAAGAGGCCACATAAGAGAAATGGGTAGTCTGTCGATGCGGCAGCCAACTCTGGCCGCAGACAGACGGCCCATGCGGCAGCCAGCTATGGCCGCAGAAAGATGGCCCATGCGGCAACCAACTCTGGCCGTAGGAAAATGGCCCATACGGCAGCCAGTCCTGGCCTCAGACATGATATCTCATGCGACCCAATCAGAAGCTCTGTGTTCGACCGTCTCTCATACGGGCCCGATTCCATGTGGCCCATTGAGAATATGGAATATTCCAATCAGGACTCTTTTTACTATGTGCCTTCAGGTGCTAAGTTGAAAAAGTCTAGGACAGTACGGGCCCAACAAGCCCAGTCAACTTTCCAAGCTACTGACCTTCAGCGAGCACCGTTAATTGTTATACGGGCTCCTCATGGAAAGTTGTACAGAACCACCCACGTCCAGTCCCCCAGGGCTAACAGACAGGGTGGGTCTTTAAAGTCTATCTCCAACGATCGAGAGCAAGTAATTCTACTAGACTCGGATCAGAAAGCAAACATGATACCTACGCACTTGTGTGCTCGGGATACCCAAGTCCACAAGTTTGATGCAAAGGTAGATCAGCCTGCTATCGACTTGCGTGAGGTGATTACTCACAAACGTAAAGAGGCAACCTTGGCATGCGATGAGTCCCTCTCGGGACATCGTTGCACCCAAGTCATCATCAACTGCTGCTGCGACAAGTCGACAGCACCTGAAGATCGGCAGTCCGTTTTCCAACGATTGCAGCCGCCAGCACCTGTCCGACAACAACTCGAGAAACAGGTACAAATTTTGGGAGACTAGGAGTTGCCTTTCGCCTCCTGTAATTCAACTCGGAAGGTTCCTTCCGGCAGGGGAGAAAGAAGAGAGGCTTTTCCAGCCCGACAATCTCAGCCAGCACTGCAAGGAAACTCTCATCTGGAGGGTTGCCACCGACAGCCACAGAGGGTGTCTATTTAGGCACTCGATCCAAAAAAAAGCTTCCAGCACCTAGGGGTACACCTTCGGCCTCCTTAGGAGTAGATGAAGCTGGGGGTAGCAGTCCCCTCAATATATGCGACAACCCGATGTACCAAGAGCATACACAGGGGGTAGAGATTCCCCAAAATTTTGCAACAGTCTTAGACTTTCCTGAGGGCGACCGCCCTCGCCAAGACGATGTGGCTTCCTTCATATGGGGTAGCACCCCTTCTGAGTCCGAGGAAGATGACATTTTGATATTCCTCGACGATTTCTTTGTACGAGAATACGACACAGAGAGCACCTCTGCAACGGTCCCTTCCACTTCTATCCATGTACGGACAGTCTTTATGGCCGTCGATGATCATGAGGTGCCTACTGACCGACAACGTCTAGAAGTACTTGAAGCCATGCTCTTGTCCTTGGTCAAGTCAGTAGACGAAATCAAAGCTGCCTTGCCAACTCAACCAGCAAGGACATCCGGACAAACAAGCTTAGGACCCACAGTCAATGCGGACTCTAACATGACCGCCCCTCCTTTGGGTGATGATCCTTTAGGAGCATCCGTTCCTTCAGCTGCGGATGAAGCCAAGGAGGCAAGGAGGGAAGTCCAGGAGCTTCGAGCAATATTCAATGCCCGAGACTCCTGTCGAGACCTCAGAATTCGGCAGTCATATCCCGTCGCGTGGAGAGATGTTCCTTTTCCCCCACGGTACAAGCCGTTTCATATAAATTCATATAACGGAAAGACCTCTGCTAGTCGGTACATGACTTACTTTGAGGTCACAACCGACCACTTGCCGCATAGCGACACCATCCTCACACAATTATTCATCGGAGCATTGGCGGGGATCGCGTTCGACTGGTACCGCAACCTTCCCGACAACTGCATCCATTCTTTTGACGGCTTCAAGCATATGTTCCTGGAGAGGTTCTACGAAGTATGGCATGATATGGCAATGTCGTCTCTCATGGACGTCGTTCAAGGACAGAGAGAGGTAACAAGGAACTATATCGAGCGGTTCAGCCAAACCGCAATGAGATTGCCCCAAGGCAATCCCGAGAGCTCCTTGATTGAAATCTGCTAGAAGAATTTGCTTCCCGCAATTAGCCTCTGGATGGGCGACAATCAGTTCATGGATTGGACCACCTTCATCATAAATGCTATCAATACGGAGACAAAGTTGAAGGAGGCTCGCCAGTTGGGATTACACATCCCAGATGGAGAGGATAAGGGCAAACGTCCTGGTTCCACCTCCAGCAACAACAACAGTAGTGGCACCTCCAACCGGGACAATAAAGGCAAACAGGCCATGGTCGCTGATGCGACCAAGAAGCCTGAACAAAAACAGGCAGAAGGTCAATGGCCCAAGGTGAATTACTAATTTCGAAGAGGTTACTGTGGCTGTGAACATGGTATCAGTTCAATTCGGTGACTTCCCTTCAACAAATACTCCAGACGGGGTAATACATGTTTCTCGGGCAACGATAGAGGTTACTAATCTTCCACCCATCCGGAACCAGACATCTGGTTTGGTATCGCTCACCACATCGCAGGAAGAGATCATGTGGGTGCACCCGGACTTAGTGCCCGAAGTTACCCAGGCGGTGTCATCTCCTACCAACTAGAAGAAGGGCAGGATGTCTAGATCCTGTCATACAATTTCAGCTGAAGCTAAGGAAGCAGCATCCGTTGTTATCCGGTCTGGGGCAAAAGTCCAGCCCATACTGGGCAGTTCAGTCGAAGATCCTCAGCCAGCAACGTTGCCTGCCTCTGATGTTCCAAGGCCGTCTCAGCCTCCTTCGGCAGATAAGTCCAAGCCAAAGGAAACCCACTTCGACAGGCCACTCCATAACGATGCACCTCAGGGGCTGGAGAAACCTTACAACTTTGACATATTAGCATAATTGAATAATACGCCAACGAAGTTGTCGTTATACGAGCTCCTAAGGCTCTCCAAGGATCTTCGTGTCGCAATGAGCGAAGCACTCCAAAATGATGACGCCTACTTAGCCCAGGTCAAGTCTCCAGGGAAAGACCCGTCAGCAGATCTACAGGGCAGCAATAGCACAGATGCAATGTCCAACATCATATTTATCCCACAGGACATGTTGATCAAGTCAAACTTGTATGATCGCCCATTGTACTACACTGGATACATAGGCGACATCAAGGTGGATCGGATGCATATCGACCCTGGCTCGTCAATAAGTATCATCCCGAAAAGCTTGCTCCAACTTCTGGGCATCCCTATGCACCGGCTAGCGGCGACCAATACTGCCATCACCGGTTTCAACTCGGAAAGGAGCTATCCCTTAGGGAAGATCCGATTGAAGTGCCAGATTGGTGACCTGAAGACGAAGGTTACCTGCTACGTCATAGATGCAGACACGTCCTACAACATCCTCCTGGGACATCCGTGGATACATGACTATATGATCATACCATCCACCCTTCACCAGTGCTTCAAGTATGTCAGTAAGCACCGCTTCGTGAAGACTTAATTCGTCGACATCGATCCCTTCAAAGGGGTTGAATCATATTACTCTTCGGAGGCTTGTCTATATGACGAATCCAAGAAACATATAACTGACGAACTGGAGGCCATCACAGGGCTAGAAGAACCCTTGAGAATTTATCTCTAGGCCCGTAAATCGGGCAGAGCCGCACCCCTTGTCGCAACTTTACATAAAGAGGTGTCTGGTTCTCCTGCCTTACCTGCACAGTTGGATCCAATGATCATCCGGCTCCCGAGATCCAGCCAGGAGCCAAAACCCGTCATAGGGCCGATGGTGATTCGATTGCCGAAATCCAATTAAAGGCAACAGGAAGATGCGAGGCCCTCTGTGACGTCGATGGTGATCCGATTGCCAAAATCCACTCAAAGGCAACCGAAAGACATAAAGTCCCCTGTCGAGCCAATTATCACCCGTCTTTCCAAGACGAGCCGGCAACCAAGTGTCGATCCAACACCCTCAGGCAAGCCAATACCCCAAGGTGAACCCTTGGTGGTCAAGTTGCCCAAGACAGCATCTCGACCTCTGGGCTCGCAAGGGGTAGCCGAAGAGGACGTAGAACTCGCCAAGTACCTGGTTGCATAGGCGGATAGTCCCTCTCCTGATGATGTAATCCCTGTGGACAAAATTTCTTATTTCATCAATAAGAGGCTGCCGTTGGACTAAAAAAAAGATGAATACTGCCTAGAGTGTCGAGTTATGTACATCAGGTACCTCTGAACTTACACTCTGTTCCCTCCGAGGGGACTCACATTTTATCTCTCCGAGTAACAAGTCACGTATATTGATACCTCTGAACTTTCGCTCTGATGTTTCGATTGTCATATATCACGTCAATATTACCTCTGATATAGACAATCTCCTAACTTAACACCTGTACCCAACCCGGGATAAAAGATATGGTGTTAAGACCACAAAACATATCACGTCCATATTACCTCTGTTAGGTTTTGTCTCAAAATCTATTACCCGCACCACCAGTGCGCAGAAGAGTGATAGGTCCACCAAAGATTATGCTTGATTATCGTGTGTCACGCCCATATTACCTCTGATACCGATAGTCTCCTGAATTAACATATGTACCCAGCCCGGGATAAAAGACATGGTGTTAAGACCACAAAACCTATCACGCCCATATTACCTCTGATAGGTTTCGTTTCAAATCTATTACCCGGACCACCAGTGCACAAAAGGGTAATAGGTCCACAGAAGCTATCCAAATCTATTACTCGGGCCATTAGTGTGCAAAAAGAGTAGTAGGTCCACAAAATATCATTCAAATCTATTTGCTCGTATTTCCAGATGCACAAAAGGGCAATAGGTCCACAAAAAGTCCTCTAGTAGGATATTCTTTATCAAAATGCTGTATTAGGCCCTCTAGTACAAGCACCTCAGATACTACAAATAAAGAGTGGAGTGAATGTATTATGCTTATTCAAAATTAGTTACATTCATAAGACTACATCTCAAAAAAAAGGAAGGGGGAAATTCACTACTCATCAACAACACATAGCTTGATGAGAATGTCTTCCAGCTGCACAGTTGAGCGCTCAATTCTTAGTCTGGCTCGGCGGTCAGCTTCCTAGAATAGCTTTTCAGCATCCTGAAGATGTGCATGAGCCTGCCAATTCTCCTCTAATTTCTTCAGGGCACCCTCTAGAGCAGCAGAGGCTCGTGTAACTTCATCAGTCTCCTTACAGATCTTCTCTCTCTCCTGACGAGTGGCTTGGAGCTCAGTCCCCAGGGATGTCAGCCTAGCCTGGAGCTGGAGGAGCTGCTCATTAGTTTTGGTCATAGCATGAACGGTGGTCTCCTCATGAGTCAAGCAAATCTTTTCCTCTCGGCTCAGCTTGTCAGATTTAAGAGACAGCTTATGGAGGTCCTTCTCCAAGGTGGGCTTGGTCGTCTCCTGAACAGCCTTCACCTTTTTCACGGCTTTTATAAGGAAAGCATGCTCCTGCTCTACTGCAGCAGACACATCGACTTGCCGTAGTTTCTACAACTAGATTAGGCACTGATCAGCCTCTGTCAACTTGTGCTCCAGAAGGACGGCCACCCCTTCTCCACCCGAAAGCGTCTTCAGTAGGTCAATCTGGCCTTGGACACAGAGACGGGCCACAACAAATGAAGTCCCTCTCCTTGAAGTAGCTTCAACCCCTCGTTTTAGATGATGGTAGAAGCTCTCAACTATATCCCTTGACGATTCGTCCAGATTCTCCAAGGACGACCACGTCGAAAAAATATCAGCCAAGGAACCTGAAGCTATGTGAGAAGAAGGCATAGTGGAGCTTGACGACCCTGTCAGAAGGGAAACAAACTCCGAGCGACGAGACACCCGTACGGTAGCAATCTCCTCTTCCGCAGCCCGAAGAAGCTGAAGACTAGGCAGAGTGGAGAGTTCAAGCTCGGGGAAAGAGGCATCTTCAATCAACCCTGCATCCACCAATGCTGGTATAGAAACTACCGCCTCTACCATCGGCACTTCTGGTATAAGCGGCTCTGAACTCGGCTCAGCGGGGTTTTTTTTCGGTTTGAAGGAGAGGAGGTCCATTTTTTCTCTTCGGTAAGAGGTCCGCCCCGACGTCGTCCACTATCTCCTCCTCCGCGGCTATGTCCACCAATGACAATGAAGGAGCACTGCCTATAGATCCAGAACAACCGACAATCAGCTTGACTCGAAGGATATGAAGAAAGAGCGAATGAACCTCCTTGTCGGTAAGAATATGACATAACTTACTAGGGAAGGACGGTAGAGACCGTGGCTCGCTCTAGACAGTCATAATCCCTTCCATTGCCCCCATATCCTCCTCTACGGCAATATCCGAATCACCTGCATCTATCACTCCAGCCCCGGTCAACCCAAAAGGAGGTGTAGCTGGGTCGGTTGCGACCAACTGAGACCATGCAGCCTCGATATTTGATTCTGTAAGACTTGCACCTTCTTCGACCAGGGTACCCGTAATTGGAGGAATCTCGAAAGCAGTATCGGGCTCCGAAGGGTTTATGTCTTCCAAAGCCTGCACAAAGGAAAAAAAAGAAACAATAAGATGAAATCCTAAAAGTCATATGGTGGTCGACCAGAACGAAATTTACCTCCGGGAGGATTTCGACATCACTGCCCTCTTCGGCGAGGTCAGAACCTCGATTCCTAAACACAACCCGTTTATGAGAACGAGGCCTATCAACAACGGAAGGTCCACACTTACTTCGCTTAGGCGAAGGATTCGGCATAGGAGAAGGCAAGCGCGTCACCGGAGTACTTGTAGTGGGCAACAGATCGTTGTATTCATCCTCCTCTTCCGTATCAGTAGATTCGGAGTCAGAGACTTCAACGGCCTTCGCCTTTCCTGCCCTGTTTCTCTTTTTGGGCTTCTCGCATTTTTTTGCCAGCTTATTACCAGTTATGAAACTGGTACCCACATCGAAGTCATGGGGAGGCCCATTCACAGAGACATGGTGGAGGGCTGCCATGTACGAGATGTGCATCAAGCCCCCGGTATCAGGAAAAGAAAAGATGGTTTGGGTACAGACGACACTGTAGTAATGCCAGGCTCGGATACCATCTAGGACGCCGCCCTCATAACCCAAGCAGGGACTCGGGTTGTCCAAAAATAACTGGCAGTACCCAAATTCTCTAGAATATCGACTGGGCAAGTGCGGTTCCAAGAAGACAACGTTACGGTTGTGGTACACCAGATGAGCAGGACGAATATTCTACAACCAACGGAACATCTTCTTAGATAGAATCTAGGGTGCGATACTGCCATCAAGATAGAGATGCCTTATTTCCTCATCAGTGAAAGGCGAGACCGACACATAAAAGAAGTAGATGTCTACCTGTACGAGCGCAACACGGTAGTCGAACATGGTCGAACAAGTCCAAGACATATCATGATACTGATAGATGAATGCATCATTAACCGTCGCGTTCCCCTCAGGGCCCGGTCGCATCAGAGAGGGACAGTGCATTAGCAGGCACCCCATCAGGTAGGGGTAGGATAGCTCAATTCAGTTGATCCTTCGTAATATCACGAGCTATGGTTTTGGCCGTAAAGATAAGAAGGCCCCAATGGATTCTGTACACCATGGCTGAGAGTAGAGCTAGCCTGCCTCTGAAGACTAACTTGACAGTAGAAAGGATTAGGTTGTGACTGATTCTCTCAATTGAACCAGAACCCCCCGAGACCACACAGATCCTCAACCATATCATCAGAAATCTAGCCAAGATGGCCTTATTGGACAAAGGTTGGTTATCTTGATAGAAGTAGCTGAATGTGTCGGACTGGCTTCTAAATCTGTCACCAGAAGCTCTGGTCCTCTTGGCGCTTTGCACCTGAGCATCCACCCCTGCTTGAGTCTGAGGGCTCCGAAGGACAACCCGGCCCGAGGCACCAAGGTCGAACAAGTAACTGACCCAAGCCTTGGTGTGAGGAAGGGTCTCCTCAGAACTTTCATCTTTCTTCTTTGACATTTGTTGACAAGTTCTATGATGACATAACACCTCCCGGTAAACGGTAAGGAACCCGGAAAACTGCCGCTCTAATTCCTCAAACTCCTCATTCGTGGGGGTATACTCTTTATAAACTTCGTCTCCTAGGGCAACTTGGAGACGTCATGCATCTCGTGAAGGATGAGCCCCATCTCCCAAGCAGGTGTAAAAAAGGTCCATGTACGACGATTGTACATCTCAAGGAGCGCTATGAACAGCCTTCTGTTCTTAGGAAGACCATAGCAAGTGCCCCTTATGGCATAGTAGAGGCCGAGCTGCTGTAAAGTATCCCCATAGGTCGATAGAATCCAGAGTGTCAAGTTGACCCACGGAGGGGAATGACACATCCAATTATGCAGCAACAGTCTGCCCGTGGGATATGATCCTTTGCGGGCAATCTGGTTTAAGAAGGTGTCGGCCTCAGAGAACCGGTTATTGGGCCTCAGGTCATTTATAAAACTACCGGAGGCTAGCCCGACGACAGAACAACTGACCGACTCCCTGGTCGCAACCGCTGACCGCACTCGTCTATTATAATAGATATTGCTTACGAAGATTGCTTGTCGGTCCTGAGTTATGGGGTCCGCCATTCGTATCTCGATAGGCACCACGTTGAAACTTGACAGAGAGAAATAGCGTTCTATCTGAGGAAGGTGAATCGATATCCCATTGGAAAGGAAATCCCAACTCTCAGATAGCTCCAGTGTTCGGGGGTTCAAGACAACTATAGCATCTCTGAACAAGAACGCGGGCTTCGGATGAGTGTCCCCTAGCTTCCCGGAATTCATCATACTGAGTAAGTAAAAAAATGATTGGTTCCTGATCTCCCTTAAGCGGCCTCAGGTTGATTTCGGGTGATCTGAGTCGACACGCGTTCGACTATCTGGTTAAGTCGCACATCCAACGCAGATTGGGCATATCTTATCAAGAGCTCCCCTGATGGAGCTGTGGGCAAGTTTACTGCAAAGGACAAAGACGAAGTAAAATTAGAAGAAGTTTATTCTTCAGCTATGCGGCTAACCCAAACAGAACCTATACGGCCTAGTTATGAGGGATGCATGGCGGCCTATAGAACATGAGACACATGCGGCTCGGTCATACAGTGCTCATATGACTCAGTCATGAGGCACTTATGCGTCTCAGTCATAAAGTGCTCATGCGGCTCAGTCACGAGGCACTTATGCGGTTTATGCGGCTCAGTCATGAAGTGATCATGTGGCTCAGTCATGAGGCACCTATGCGGTTCATGCAGCCCAGTCATGAAGTGCTCATGCGTCTCAGTCATAAGGCGCTTATGCGGTTCAGTCATGAAGTGCTCATACATGTTATGCGGCTCAGCCCATGCGGCCCTACCATACAGAACACATGCGATCCAAATAAGATAGGGCATCCATCGACCAGGCCTAAAGCACAGATGCGATATATGACAGGCCCGCGCATAAAATATGCGATATGGCTATTCAAAATTTTAGTCGTCGCCTTCCCACCGTCCTTACCCTTGATAGGGGGTTGCACGTCGGAATGGACGGAAGGAGAGTCCACTGCTCTCGACAGAGAGGCAAGTCCCTTTCCTTTGGCTGCAGCACCAGTCGACTTGGAAGCTTTTAGAGCCATGGCTAAACTGAAGACGAAGGAGAAGAAGGTGAAAGAGAAAAATCTCTCTTCGAAATGACCCCTATTTATAGAGTTTCTGAAAAGTACCTCTTCGATTTTTGAAGATCATTAAAGATAATGACGATGTTTGGGGATTTTATCCCTAGTAACCGTCGGCTTTATCTCAAAAAAGAACCCAAATCAAGAAATTAAATACAGCAGTGACAACTGGCAGACTGGATGGGGTCTCTCTGTGGCTCGAAATTTTCCTACGACTCAAGATCTACATGCGGCTAAAGGTCTTTCCTGACTTGAAGACCCCCTACGGCTTGACATATTTCCATGCTTTTTATTCAAAGTATTCTAAATTTGCAATTTGAAAATTTTGAAGGGGGTCTTATAGAAGCATAGAAAATATAGGGTTCATGCGGATCACAACTGGCCGTATAAGTACTTTGGACCAAACTGGTCCGCATAAAGGAGAGCCGCATGACAGATTCAGTACCCCATGCGGCCGGTCTGCAGCCAGACTAATTCGAGCCGCAGAAGAAAGATATGCGGCCAAGTTGATCAGTCCTTCTGATAAAGCTGACAAACTCTGTCAAAACTGACAAAAATGACAGCTCTGACACTCTGACAAAAAGATAAGACGTGATCAGACAAAATATAATGTCAGGGTTCATGTGCCTAAACATAGTCATGCGGCCAGAAGGATTGCTACCCGAGCCGCATAAACCATATACGGCTCAACCTATGCGGCCCTAAAGTCTCTAAGCTTCATGCGGCCAAGGGAGACTGTAACCTAAGCCGCATGAGCTTTATGCGGCCCAAAATACAGAATCTATGCGGCTCAAAAATCCTTAAGCTAAGGGAGACTGTAACCTAAGCCGCATGAGTCTTATGCGGCCCAACATGGCCGAAGACTGAAAGACTCATGCGGCTCAAAATGATGCCAGCAGATTAATCCTATCCTGCGACAGGACACGTGACAGGCTGACCAAGTCTCAACCACCCATATTTGCTGCAACAAAATCCCAACAAATTGCTAGCTGGCGGCCAAAGAGAGGGTCTTTACGTGCTAATTAGCCACATGGCCACGGGCCATCTATGCGGCTCAAAACATATATCACTATAAATAGCAGGGTGCCACACCCCTGTAAGAGGCTGGCAACCTATGAAGGATAATTTCTTCAAGAGCTAAAGACTGCGTCGGATAGTCCAAAGAGTAAGACAGAGTTGTACACTTTTTCGAGCCTCCACCGTCACCCCCAAAATCAAAAACTAAACAATTGTACTTAGATTGTTTCCTAGGATTTCTTTCTAGGCTTTTCTTTGTACAAGCGAGTTTGCAATCAATTTTAGTGTTTCTGTAATACCTGTATTTGATATTTTAATAGCAAACAACAAGTACGAAAAAACCAATATTAAAGACGTACAATAAAGATGTTTGAGAAAGGGACTCCTATATAGAGATCTTCTCCAAGATATGATCTACTGTATATGAGACCTGATTTCGAAGAGCCAATCCAAATAGAGGAAGGGTCTTAATTTAATATATCCTGAATCAATCCATACTGACAAGGTCATCGATATAGTATCTTCGACTAGGGAGCGAGGTACTATATCCCAGGCTATGCGCCCTACGATTACCTATGTATCCATATCGCAATTGTCGCATGTAAGTTCTAGTAATAGAGTATAGTATCACGCAACTATCACAGACTAATTATGTAACTTTCTAATTTACATATCATTTCCATATATTACGTACACAAGATATAAGTCTTATAACACTAAATTATATAAATTTTCATAAAACATAGAGCATCATTAACAAAATGAAAGGTTCCAGGTTCAGTCCATCGATCTTCATTCTTTGACCTCGTCCATATTGTACAGGGAAAAAGTATCTTCTGGTTCAGTATCATCTCCTAGTGAGCAAATACTAGGTCATCAAACGATATACAAGCCTTTAGATCAGGGGAGGTGATGAAAATATGAAAATATTAAGAACAATTAGATTATCAAGTTCAAAGTGATGGAAAGGAGTATTTAATTTCTAAGGCTCGTTATTGTGTTAACTTAAAATATGATAATATGATATTTCCTATCATATTCTACTTAGTGTCCTAAAGCAAATCACAACAACTATTAAATAGACAATTCGGACAAAATATTAATGATTATGCAATTAGATAACACATTTAACCACATACAACATATTTTTCTAGAAATAATCTCATTTACCCGGGATCATGCTATTTATGGATGGGTACGGTGCTTTAGATCTGTCAACTTACATTATGGGTACAAAAAACTTATAAATTGTAACTTTTAAAATTTTCTTTTATTTTAAGAATATATGGATTCTGAAATCTCTATTGTTGAGCTAATTATTTTGTGTCCTAATCTGCTTGATGTGGTGGTCAATCAATCGTGAAATCGAAATGGGAGTTTGAATCAAAGATTGAGTAAAATATTTCTTTATTGGTCAGGTGGTTGAGGGAGGAGTATATTTTTTAAGTTTCAAAAACAATTTTTTTGGATGGTGTACTATATGATGTCCCACTCTGCACAGTGCATTATGCTGGCTTGTTGGCTCGAAGGGCCTAGTTGGACTTGGATTCATGCAGATGAATCAATCAGAGATCTTTGTGATTGGGATGAAGTCGATTCGTCAAATGGTAGATGATTTTGATCATTCTCTCCTTTATTTTCCCACTTATGAAAAAAGTTTTTTTGTCATGTTTCTATGTTCCATATGACTATTACTTCTAAGTAAAAGAACCAAGATAGAATAGAGTAATCCGATTGTTGTTAACTTGTCACTAACAAAATAAGACACTTTCGTGCGGATAAAAACGTCGCTAAAGTGTACATAAATGTCGCTATTCAAGATTAGTGACGTATTTAGTGACAAAAATCTTTGTCGCTAGTCATCGCTATTGTGACGCAGAGTAGCGTCGTCAGCACGATGGGAATATTCTAGTGAATAACGACGTGTAGCGACAAGGTGTTGCTAAGTCGTAACATCACTTTTCGTTGCTAAATATTACAGATTTTTTAGCAATTAGTGACGTCCTTTGTGACGTTTAGCTATGAAGTTTGCTGACATGGTAAAAATTGCCATGCCAGCCACTTAACGACTTTTGGCGACTGTTTGCGACATCTCTGATACATGTTAGCAACGTTCCGATACACGATTAGTGACGTTCTCACTCGTCGCTAGGCGTCGCTGAACATCACTAAACGTCGATAAACTACAAGAGAAAAAAACAAAATCCTATTTGTTTGTTTTCCATCCAGAATCTGCCTGCAGTTTAAATCACAGTTTATAAATAGTAGACCCGGAGCATCCATAGAATTCCCTAGGTTCGCCGACCCCTTCAGTGGAACACTCAACGTCGATAAAAAATAAGACATATAATGTCATCCACACAAACAAATAAGACATATAATGTCATCGGTGATGGCTCATCATGAGGAGGAGGAGGCAGTGGAATCGATACAGTCGATATCGACGCCGATGCACGATCAGGAAACGTCTGCTTTATGGCTAGCAGTCTAGAATTGCATGAATTTACAACACCCATCAGCCTCGAAAGCTGATTGCCCGTGGCTAGCTGCGTCCCCTCCACCGCCTGAACGACACGATCTGTCCTCTCTCTCATCTCCTTTATGGTCCCCTGCATCTTCCTCATGGTGCGCTCGAGTATATCAAATCATACGGTGAGTACCGCATCGTCCGTCTGCGGCTGAGGTTGGGGTTGTTCTGCAATCCTCAGTAGCATCTCGTTATGCTGCTCAACAACCTGGTGATGCAAGCTTTCCTTGACTCGGGCCAATTCTTGCGAGGGTTGTGGGGAATGAACACTACCAGAAGGGGCCTGGATGACTGCGTCGCCACAAAGGTGTTGTAGGATCCCGTATCATAGTACGTAACCCTCTGAAGACCATAAATGACGGTCATCCAGAGATCGTCCTCTGACTTAGGCAGAGACGGCTACGAGGAAGTACCAGCTCCTCCTTCTGCAGGTGCACTAGCACTCACACGCTCACGTAGCCTAAAAAACTCATCCTAGAAAGGTATGCATCTCGATAATCATAATATTTAGTATCCAATCGTCGTAGTTGCTAATATTTAAGGTACTTATTAATAACCATATGGATATCTATTGCATATTTCTTAATTGTATTAAAGTTAACAAAACAAAAAGTAATACTTACATAGCTATGCGTGGCCCTCTCATCGATGAGCTTTTCGTCCTTTCATTGGGTGGCCAAGAAGACAGTTACCATGTTGGCGTCCTCATTCCTCTGTATATGTTAAAATTAATTTATTTGTTATTAAAATTGAACACATTGTTCTAACTTTTATTAAAATAATATATATTAAATATAATACATACCAGATGACATAAATGTTTTGTCATAGGAATCGAGCCACCACACCACTTCCTTGCCCTTGTCCTAGCCGCCTTCGCCTTCTTCGACCTTTTCTTGTACCTGGGATCATCGAATCTAGCCCACATCGTATTCCACTGCTCGGACGTGATCCAACCTTGGATCAGTCTTCCGGAGTGCTCTCGAGCCTTCTAGTCGTCGATCGTATCACAGATCGACTTGTCACTACCATATTCTAGAGTAGGGGTATTTTAGACTTTTATGTGATATGAATATTTAGATCATTTAATTAATTTATTTGTGATGGTGCCATAATTATTATAAACCATCGAGCCATTTTAATAGTTTGGACTAGAAGCTTAGCCATGACCTTAGTAGACCTAACTAATGAGACTAGACATTAATCAAACTCATTTTATTAAGTCTAAGATTTGACTCTAGTTAGACTATCTAGTCATTTAGAATTAGGCTAAAAATCTATTTAGTAGAAGGCCCTTTTGTTTAGAACTTGTCATGACAAGTTAGAGGAGGGCTTCTTGAACTTTCCCCTAATCAAACCCTAACCTAAACCTAATTTCCTTGGTCGGCCAAGCCTTCCCAACTTCCTATTAAAGGAACAACTTCTTCCTCCTTCCATTTTATTTCTAACCCTAATTTAGAAAGATCGTCCCCAAATTCCTTTTACACTCAAATTGTCTCCAAATTAGTCCAAATTGGTCTCATTCTCTTTCCTTTAGATATGAGAAGGCTGTAGTGGCTAGCTTGGAGGGATTGGAGAACTTGGAGCTTGAAGGACTTTTAGGTCTTGGGACATTTGTATTGGAAATCTATCTTCCAATAGGTATATGCAATCTAAACCCTTAAATTTCTATTAAATTAGTGTAGAGGTATAAATTAGGGACCCCATGCATTAGGGTTGCCATTAGTGAGGAGTTTAGACTCTTCTCTTCCTATTTGAGGGATTTTCCCTTGTATTTGGCTCCAATTGGGGGAATATCCGAGAATAGAGATTTTTAGGGTTTTGAAATTGATTATTTAGGTCATGTTAATGATTTAGGACATGTGAGTGAGCTTGGGGTCAAGTTTGAATCTATTTGAAGTGCATATCATGGACGTGTCACCACGTATTGGATACACATGCCAAGTGTTTAACAAAATGGCCAAAAGGGCACCCAATACTATAATTTCAGTTTTGACCATTAAATTAGGAGTGTATTAATGTAGGTATGTTGTGAGCCTATCTAGTGAATTAAGAATGTAATTGGTATGTTTGAAATAATTTGGGGGCTTGGGAAGCATGTAGACAATTGGTTGATGTGGAATGTTGTGTTTAACTGTGTACTGATGAATGGGGATTTGCATTTGGTTCAATCATCTTTACCACTTGACTCATTCCACAGTTACATATACTACACTCCTTGTACTCTACACTGTTCAGTCCATATTCCACATGTTCTGTCTCTACTAAATGTAATATCAGCCTTTGGGATGAGTTGTATAAATTCATATTATTCTGTCCTTGGATGGTTTGTGCAGTATCGCCTAAGTTCAATCCCATACTGAACTTAGTGTTCTGTCCTATTTTCATATAGAACCAGTCTATGCCCTATTTTAGCTCATGGTTCAGTCCAGTTTTCCTATTTGTTTAGTCTACTGATACTCCTTTGAGTATCAGTCTCTTTTCATTATCTGTTCTGTCCTGTATATTATATGTTCAGTCGGATATTGGACTGATAGTATCAGTAATATATTTTATTCAGTCTCTTGTGACAGTCTAAGGTTAGGATATTTTAGTTTGTAAGTTATTTGGTATCAGACATGAGTAGGAAGATATACGGAAGGGAGTATATGCTCGAGTGTAGTGCCTCGTCCCGCTTAGCTCAATCGGAGGAATCGGAACGCCGACGGCATTCGGACTTAGCCATGCAATGGCTTACTCGAAGTCCCGCTCGGTCGAGGCAACTTCTCGCTCAGGTGGGTGGCTTCGGTGAACTTGCCTCAGCTTGGCCTTCGTACTAATAAAATGAAAGTTTTCAATGCACCGTAGGCTTGACAATAAAAGAGACGAATCCACATAGCTAAGGAAATAATCCCAAGTTGGGTCAATGAGTTAGAACATGGAAAAAGGTCTCACGGTCGGCTTAGAAGCGATGCACGATGGCTTTTAAAATGACACTCGGTCCTTCGTCCCATGACTTGGGAGAAGAAAAAGTTTATCTTTGCCGCAAAGCTAAGAGTTAGCCTAAGTCATAGGCATCGCCCGCATAATACTTGATAAAGCATGCACGGTCCCATCGTCCAAGGCTTGGCATAGCATCTGCTCGCCCCACGGGTTAAGTTGTATTGTAGGTCTTGTGGCATAAGTCTAGGCACCTAAATTACTTGGTTTCACGACCGTAAGGCCCATCGTATAAAGTATGACTTGCGTGGTAGTAACGCACAGAACACAAGTTGGCTTAATGCACGATGTCACGGACTTAGTGTTTAAGGCATGAACCACGGTAGGTTCAAGATGAGTTTGGAAAAGGGCTATCAAATAGGCATTACTGAGTTGTATAAAATGATAGGGCAACAAGGAAGAATACTCGCGACCATGGGTCCTCGTGGAGGTCTCAAATGTTAGAAGTCTTGAACTTGGTCCTGAAAGGATGGTAACATTGGAAGAAGAATGACCGTGTGAGACATCAGTTCGAGTCGAGTCTTGCATAGTCATGGACAACTTGTCGACAAGGGCGATGGTTCTTCGAGCGACAACTCGGAGCCACGGGACCGACTCGGCCTAGGAGGAAACAGGGTATAGTCATGCAAGGATGATAGCACAGGTTAAGCGGAGACTTACAACGGGGCTAGCTACTTGTGTTGAAAGGACCCCAACTAACAAAACTATACATCCAAGATAGCTTGTGATACTAGTGACCTTTCATATAGATGGGTCGGCACGGGCGACAATCTGCAGGTTTGCCTTTAGATTGAGTTGAGTTGAATAGGTGCACGATTCAGAAGACAATATTTGGGGCCTAAGATTTGGCTGCAACGTAGATATCGTGCTTCAGCACGGAGATATGGCGTCGAGTCTTAAGTTGTTGGCATATAGTTGCATAAATTGGAATTGAGTCATTTTGAGTTTAAGTCAGTGTCACTCCCGTTTTCCGATATACATATTTCCAGTATACGTGTACGGATGTCCGACCCGTATTTTGATTTGTCTAGATTGGCTTGGCTTGGTCTTGGTATAGCTCGACTTTGTTTATTTTGGCTTGGTTTGGGCCAAGTGGTTCATCATGGTAAACCCCCCTTTATAACCCAACCCCCTTTTCTCTCTCCTCCTTTACTTTTATTTATTTCCCTTATCCACTTTCTTCTTCATTAATTCTCTCCCAAACCCTTAGGAAAGTGCAACTTGCTTCATGGAGGAACTCTATTTTATTTGTTCTATTGTCTTTCCTACAAGCTTCTAAGACTATTTAGTACTTAGCATTTTTTATTTTGGAGGATCAATTCTTGTAGATCTAAGTTTTCTTAAATCTTAGTTTTCTTGGGTTTTGATCCATCAAACTTCTTTATTTTCAAGTTTTGATTATTTCATGTTCTAGAGAATTTGATTTTACTCAAAATAGACCTTTGAAAACTCGAATTTCGATTTGTTTTGAGTGATTTGTGAACTTGGAGAGTTCATGGGTTCCATGAACTTATCTTCTCGGGTTGGAGAAGAAGAATAGTATAGGCGCATGGCATTTTATGTACCCACAGTAGCTTTAGCCTTGGGCGCATAGCCCTATATATGCGTCCAAGCTACATGCCCTCTTCTGCTTGGGCATATAGCTTCTATATGCACTCACAGTTCTTTCAATTTGGGAGCATAGCCTCTATATGCGGCCAAGTGGACCCATGTTCCCTGCTTGGGTGCATCATTTTCCTTATGCGCCCACTTGTCATGAAAGGTGGCCTCCAAACTTATCTTCCTAGTACACCCTGACTCCACCCTTTGGGCGCATAACTATTGTTATATGCCCACTTGGCCAGTGAAGATAGTCTCCAGACTTATCTTTCCATGCACCCTGCCTCACTCATGTGGGCGCATAGACCATGCACCCTGCCTCACTCATGTGGGTGCATGCATGTGGGCGCATAGACCATGCACCCTGCCTCGCTCATGTGGGTGCATGCATGTGGGTGCATAGACCATGGGCGCATAGCCCTGGGAGCATGCTCTCCATGTCACCGCATTGATCCCTTGTGCCTTCTCTTGTAATTATCTATGTTTGTCCCCATAGTCCTTAGTGTGAGTTGTGACTTTTCTTATACTCTTTACTTGACTAGGTCCTATAATATTATTTTCCATGTTGCACATATACTCTGAGTTTTAAACACGATCTTGGTATGGCATGTACACTCTCTAATAACTCCTTGATAGTGGCCCGCCGTGGTGTACTTACATAAACACGACATGACAATGTGACTTTACATGATAACTTTTGATAGTGACCCGTCGTGGTGCACTCTTGACAAGCAACATGACATAAAATAACCTTGATAGTGGCCTGCCGAGGCATACTCTTGACAAGTAATCCTGATAAGTAACCTAACATAATAAATCTTGATATGCTATTGCGATGGCTATCTTGACTTGCTAACTAACTCTTGTCTTGACACCGTGGGTGTTTGTGCTTGTATAAGCTACATGTCTCATCTTGCATCATGTCTAGGACTTAGATTCCTGGTTACCACAGTCAGGGATTCATACTGAATCAGACTAGGATAATATCTAGATTGATGAAGTAGTTCATGAAGAGATTTCTCAGCTACAGGCAGTCCCGTTATCTGGGCGCTTTAATTGGACTTGTAGCCTACCGTCGAATAGGGCACATTTCCAGCACACTGTCATGTGTTGCACCCTTAAGTCACCTAATCCAACTCTCTCAACTTGCAACTGGATAACCTGGATTAAGTCTACAGGACTTGTGGCTGTTGGAACATCTCGATGCATCTTGTTAGTAACTAGGCTTGTGATAACCCTAGTTAGTTAAACTATCAAAGCGTACTCCTTGCTTGGCCGTGATTGATGAATGGAGTCCCGTCTAGTCAAGTTTAGTCTTGTCTAGGCAAGGCCAGTATATGGTTACTTTAGCACGTTACTGTTATGCTTTACTTTATCGATAATTAGTTAGAGACTAAGTTATGTTCCGGAGAAGGGTTACAACCCCGGTCCTTGTTTGGTTTACAGGGTTGTAACTTGGTTACTGGAATAGTCCTTTAGTTATCTTATCGTTTATCACCCTGTTTTCTCTAACTCATGTTTTTCGTTATCCTTTATGTATCATGTGCTAATATACTGGTTTTAGTTCTTAAGTGAAGCCTCCATTGTGGCACTTGCTCTTCTGGGTTCTGACCCAGCTAGTTTTTTATGTCCAGAATTCGGAGTAGCGTCCGAGGATCTCCCAGCCTTCCAGCCAGATGGTGAACACTAGACGCAATCCTGGCAATGAGTGGATTTTATTTTGCTCTCCCACTGTAAGCACCACTTTTCTAAAATGAGGGTAATTTTGAACTTTTACAAAATTGATTATTTAATAATAGGTTTAAAACATGTTATTGATTTATTGATAAATTTTAATTATTTTAATATAATTAAATTAGTATTTTGTGATTTTGTTCTTTGGCTAGTGTAACCTTAGAGTTGCTTAGAATATAGACTAACCTTGACCATGGAGGCCTAACCCATGTGAATAGTTTAGCTAATTAC
The DNA here is from genome assembly GCA_029216955.1 of Iris pallida. Lineage (NCBI taxonomy): Eukaryota > Viridiplantae > Streptophyta > Magnoliopsida > Asparagales > Iridaceae > Iris > Iris pallida. Next base: position 2,355,938 of record JANAVB010027600.1, on the reverse strand, counting down.
CACTTTTCCGGCTAAGGGTATTTTGGTCATTTTGTGACTTTTGAATTATTTAGGATTTTGATTAATTGGTGAATTTTAGATTATTTTAAATATTTAAATTGATGTATTGTAATTTTGGTCATTTTTCATATTTTAATATTTTAGGAATTTTTATATTTTAATATTGATTTTACGGGATTTGTTTAGTCGAGTTTGAGTTTCGTTTCGTTTCGTTCCGACTTGTGTTAGTGACCCGGGTAGCTTAGACTCTAGACGGGACCCCAAGATTAGTTAGTCATGGCCCACAAATCCCACAAATTAAGTTAGTGTCATTAGATTAATACCACTTGCTTAGAATGGTTAAATTAGAGACTTAAACTTGACCTTTTTGACCACAAACCTTGTCATGACTTAAGTTGACCCAAAGGAGACTTGTAGGGGCATCTTGGACATTTCACATAGGCCCATTAGGGCATTATGGACAGCCACCTATAGGGGGAGAGGTGTCCCTCTCTTTTATTTCACACTTGCCTCTTTTTTTCCCAAATTTGTTCTTTCCAAACTTGAGAGCTTCCCTCTTGATTTTGATCTCCAAATGCCTCCATTCTTCTTCCAATCTTTCACCATTTTTTTCTCATTCAACCAAGGAGGAGGTGCTAGTAAGGATTGGGAGCAAGGAGCAAGGAAAGGTGTCCATTTTGGATGAGCTTTCGTGTCGAAACCGTATCCTTTGAGTGTATCATTGGGATCCCACTTTCAATAGGTATAACCATCTCTCTATTTTAATTTCTCTTGCATTTTAGTTAGATTTGAATCCATAGGATCCAACCCCATGCATGTACAACCATTAGATTTTAATTTGAGGCTCTTTGGAGTCCTCTTTAGGAAGTTTGAATAGGTTTGGTGTCCTACTTGTGGAGTTTCCAATATAGGACACCCCATGTGTTTGTGTTTATGTAAATAGGCTATTTGTGGTTTAATTTCAGTTTTAGGATGGTTAGAGAGTGGATTGATCTTAGTTAGGATGGTTAGAATAAGTTTTATTTAGATAGCTATGTTGGTATCCAAGTATCTTGGCCTACATGTGTTTCTTTTGTTCAAAACAACCCAAATTCGTCATAATTTTTATCCACATTTTTAGTAGCCAGACCAACTTAAAAATGCCATAACTTTTAGCTCAGAACTCCAACTAACCTCCTATTTTTTTAAAAGAACCGTATCGAAGTTAGCTTTCCAAATATATATATTAATAGGCCAAATTCATTCTAGAACTTTCTGTAGAATTATTTGAGTGTCAGCTGTACGAAAGATGAACGCGTTTCGGTATTTTCGCGATTCCGGGAGCTTCCGGACACGAAAATGCAATCCGTTTGAAGTTTCGGAAAGCTAACACGAAGAGCTACAACATACTTAAATCCTAGAATTTAGTGAAGGTCCAATTGGTACAGTATTGATTTTAAATAGAAGATTGACTATGCGACGTAGGCATTTGGTGTAACCTATGAGCCTAGTATGGATATCATATGAATGTAGGTATCGTAGATTGTCAAGAATATGTATGATAGATAGTACATATATGTATATAGATATATATATTATTGTTATGTAATATATGTTAGTATAGTGTTGGTGTTTGATATTGTATAGATGGTAGTGTAGTGTGTGTGTTGTGAAGGTGAGAGAGTTGGGAGGATCATGTCATCCTATTTGACTTGAGGCTAGTGTGGTTTGTTGAGTGATTTGTGTTTTGGTTGAGTGGTAGAGTGTTTGTATATAGATGTGTGTAGGTGTGTTAGAAGAGAAGGGTGGAGGATTTGGTATATGCGTTTGTGTGTGTGTTAGTATTGGAGTGGAGAAAAATTTAAATATTGTATGTATGGATATGTTAGTATGTTAGTGGTTATGTTAAAATCTATGTAGAGGTTAGAGATATCTTAGAAATTAGATGGTGATAGCTTGTATAAGTTAGATAATTAGTTGTGTTAGTCTATGTTATTGTTAGTTAGAGATGACATATGTTAGTTGGTTAGAGTTAGAGATGGATATATATACATATATGTTATGGTTAGATATTAGTTAGTGGATGTTAGTTGTGTTAGGTTTCTAAGTTAGAATAGATGGTTAGAAGATATATGTTAGAGTTGATTAGTATCTTATATTAGAGGTATAAGTTAGGATATAGAGTGATATCTTGAGATACGATAGTGGTATCTTAGGATATTTTGAGTATTTGCCTAGTACCTTAAGGTAATGTATTTACCTACAAGGTAAAGGGGACTTACCTACAAGGTAGAGGGGGTTTATTTTATACTAAGGTATTAGCTACTAAAGTATTGTCTATCTAATAATTAGGGTGAATGGTTAGAGGCTAGATATTTAAGGTATTAGTATTAGAGGTTAAGGTTTTAGTTTCCAACCAAGGTAATGGTTTATCTTACCTTAAGGTAATGGGTTTACTTTATTACAATGTAAGGTATTGGGTTTACCTAGATAACTAAGGTTAGAAATATAAGTTATTGGTTAGCTAGTAGCTTATAATAGATATTAGATATCTAAGATTGGTATCTTGGTAGTTAAGGTATTTATACATAGACTAAGGTATTGGGTTTTCAACTAAGGTATTGATATTAGGATATCAATAGGGCTAAGGTATATAGTATCTTGGGATAAGATATAGGTTGGTATCTTACTAGTATCTAGTATCTACGTTAGTTATCTTAGGATGTAGATGAGTGGGTATCCTAAGATACAAATCAGTATCTTAGAGGATAAAAGTAGGATTTTGGGGTAAAGTCTAAGAAGGGATTTTCATTGTTAAGATGGGGTTAGAAATGGGTGGTCTTGATAGGTAATGGTTAGATATGGGTAGTTTAGTCTAGTTTTGACCCCCGTTGACCAAGAGTTGACTTTTCGACCAAAGTCAACTACGAGTCAACACTTTACCTAGAATTGACCCAAAACCAAACCAGAGTTGACCAGTTAACCGAAAGTCAACTGTTAGTCAACATTTGCCTTGTTTGACCTAGGGTTGACCTAGCGTTGACCAGTTAACCAAAAGTCAACTGTAAGTCAACCTTTGACCCAGATTGACCTAGTTTGACTTGGATTGACTTTCTGTGACCTTGTTTGTTCTAGTTTGGCTCAGTATGACCTAGTTTGACCTAGTTTGACTTAGATTTGTATATCATGATTTGATTAGCTTTTCTTTCATTATTAAATCCTATTTTGACTTATGATATCTCATCTTTAGGTCTGTGATTACTCTGAGCATCTGTTCACCTTATCAGCTCAGGACCGCAGGCGAGTACATTCACTGATAGTTTTCATTGTCTTGATATCTACTATATCTGATTCAGTTGTAGTGTCTTACTTGATTCTCGATACGATAGTTCACGGACTAGTATACGTCGGATCCTGTCATGAGATATTATTCCTAGATTTTTCTTGGTATATTGGTGTGTGATATCCATGTTTCATGTACTTATATAGACATTGATTTGGGAGTGGGCTGATCACCTGCTTTTGAATCCGTGTCATAACGTGCCATGTCCGGATCCATGATACTATTCGGGGATGGGGGAATTATTAGGGGTTATGTGATCAAAGCCTCCCTGTCACTATTTTGCTAGCGCCACCCTCACCTCACGTAGGGTGTAACAGATACCCTATGTCCATGTTATCCAGGTTCGCTGGCATGACCCTTTCAGATTTTTATGTGATTGTCGGGCCAAGTGGATAACCCTACCATGACTCCCTAGCCGATCATATATCGTTCTAATAATTTAAATCACATTTTACATTTATTGTCGTATCTTATATCCAGTTCAGCTTTACTTTTTGTACTTCTCACCATGCTATGATTTTATTTACTCACATGCTCTACATGCCTTTATACTGTACCATGATTTGAGACTAAGTCATGTTTGAAAGAAGGGTTACAACCCCGGTCCTTGTTTGGTTTACGGGTTGTAACTTGGCTTTCGAATGGTTCCCAAGTTGCCTATATCTTTGTCTTGTATTTCATTATACCGTCTCTTATAGTATTTGTCAATTCATATGGAACTGCTGTTGGTGTTTGTACTTGCTTATTTTCCTGACAGGATATCGTTGATAATTTTACAGATGATTCTGAGGCTGATTGCCCGACCTATTATGGGGACGGGTTAGATGGAGTAGACTTGGACCGTGGCTTGATAGCAGAGCCACTAGACCTTGCTCACCCTGAGTAGTGTAGCTTAGTTAGGTTTGCCGGGCCTGCGAGCCAGCTAGTACTTTTCAGACTGTAGTATTATATTATATTCTGTGATGTTATGTTTAGTTTTGGACTTGTGTGGATCTCGAACTTATTTCCTGCTTTCATCTATCGTATTTCCTTTCGTGCTATCTATCCTAGTTTGTTTTTGTGATTGAGACTATATTGCTATGTCACCTCTACTCGGAGTGTATATACTGTACAGGTACCTTTATCTGTTTAGTTGTAGTATTTATAGATGACCTAGACAGTGTTCTACCGCCGATGCTGCGGCGTAGGCTGGACGTAACCACGTACTCGTGCCCCTAATCAGGGTACGGGTCGTGACACATTTTTGTGGTGGCCTATGCAGGTCAGAAGTCGCAATTAGTGCGATGTCGTAGTGGTGCTCGACTTAGAGTGCTGCTACGAGCCTGCTATAGGTTTAGAAGATATAGGCTATAGGCTAAGGTTACTCAATCACAATTAGGACTACTTGAGAAGATTCCTGAGTTGACCCTTGAGAATCTCATTATAAACTATCTCGAAATTCGTTTCTGACAGTTTCTGTCTACTTCCTTGTTCATCGTTGAATTTGATTCTTGGTATTCATTATTGACTTGATTTTTGCCTCAGTCATGGAATCTAGAGTCTTCTACAGCCATATTAGCTGGTTTGGCGATGAGATAGAGTCTGATTTTAGATGTATTTCTCGGGTGTGGGAATTTAAAGTTTTCGCAGCCAAGCTAGCGGCAATGCAAAAATTTTAAATACCATGATTCTAGAGTTATGTACATTAGTTGCAGACTCTATGGATTATCGCAGCCATACTTGCTGGTATGACGAGGATTCTGGTAACATGGTTCTGGATAGACGGGTATGATTATCAGATTGCAGAATAGATACCATATAGATGGTGCCCTAGTATAATGGAGTAGAATATCAGTGTGGATATTACTTGAATATGATGGATTAGATAGAGAGCTAGGCCACCTGTAGCGCAGCACCGTGTCCCGCATCATCAGAGGGATATACCCCAGAGGGGCAGGGCTTTTGCGCTGACAGTCGAGTAGACCGACGCTACGGGTGACGGGTTAGCATGTCTTTCCTTTCTGTTTTTCTTTCCATCTTGTTGTGTGATTCCATTAGTACCTGTCAGGATGTTTTGTGCTGTGATAGATAGTATAGTGACCCTGATCAAGACCGTGATATCACGACCAATATGACCACAATTTGCATGTTTTAGATATAGTTTTCTTGACCTTGATTGTTGGGGGTTTGACCTAGAAGGAGTATGGCCATCTTAATTTCGAGGACGAAATTTTTCTAAGGAGGGTAGATTTGTAACCACCACTTTTCTAAAATGAGGGTAATTTAAAACTTTTATAAAATTGATTATTTAATAATAGGTTTAAAACATGTTAATGATTTATTGATAAATTTTAATTATTTTAATATAATTAAATTAGTGTTTTGTGATTTTGTTCTTTGGCTAGTGTAACCTTAGAGCTGCTTAGAATATAGACTAACCTTGACCATAGAGGCCTAACCCTTATGATTAGTTTAGCTAATTACCACTTTTTCGGCTAAGGGTATTTTGGTCATTTTGTGACTTTTGAATTATTTAGAATTTTGATTAATTAGTGAATTTTAGATTATTTTAATAATATTTAAATTGATATATTGTAATTTTGGTCATTTTTTATATTTTAATATTTTAGGAATTTTTATATTTTAATATTGATTTTACGGGATTTGTTTAGTCGGGTTTGAGTTTCGTTTCGTTCCGACTTGTGTTAGTGACCCGGGTAGCTTAGACTCTAGACGGGACCCCAAGATTAGTAAGTCATGGCCCACAAATCCCACAAAGTAAGTTAGTGTCATTAGACTAATTTCACTTGCTTAGAATGGTTAAATTAGAGACTTAAACTTGACCTTTTTGACCACAAACCTTGTCATGGCTTAAGTTGACCCAAAGAAGACTTGTAGGGGCATCTTGGACATTTCACATAGGCCCATTAGGGCATTATGGACAGCCACCTATAGGGGGGTAGGTGTCCCTCTCTTTCATTTCACACTTGCCAATTTTTTTCCCCAAATTTGTTCTTTCCCAAACTTGAGAGCTTCCCTCTTGATTTTGATCTCCAAATCCCTCCATTCTTCTTCCAATCTTTCACCATTTTTTCTCATTCAACCAAGGAGGAGGTGCTAGTAAGGATTGGGAGCAAGGAGCAAGAAAGGGTTTCCATTTTGGAGGAGATTTCGTGTCGAAACCGTGTCCTTTGAGTGTATCATTGGGATCCCACTTCCAATAGGTATAACCATCTCTCTATTTTAATTTCTCTTGCATTTTAGTTAGATTTGAATCCATAGGATCCACCCCCATGCATGTACAACCATAAGATTTTAATTTGAGGCTCTTTGGAGTCCTCTTTAGGAAGTTTGAATAGGTTTGGTGTCCTACTTGTGGAGTTTCCAATATAGGACACCCCATGTGTTTGTGTTTATGTAAATAGGCTATTTGTGGTTTAATTTCAGTTTTAGGATGGTTAGAGAGTGGATTGATCTTAGTTAGGATGGTTAGAATAAGTTTTATTTAGATAGCTATGTTGGTATCCAAGTATCTTGGCCTACATGTGTTTCTTTTGTTCAAAACAACCCAAATTCGTCATAATTTTTATCCACATTTTTAGTAGCCAGAGCAACTTAAAAATGCCATAACTTTTAGCTCAGAACTCCAACTAACCTCCTATTTTTTTAAAAGAACCGTATCGAAGTTAGCTTTCCAAATATATATATTAATAGGCCAAATTCATTCTAGAACTTTCTGTAGAATTATTTGAGTGTCAGCTGTATGAAAGACGAACGCGTTTCGGTATTTTCGCAATTTCGGGAGCTTCCGGACACGAAAATGTGATCCGTTTGAAGTTTCGGAAAGCTAACATGAAGAGCTACAACATACTTCAATCCTAGAATTTAGTGAAGGTCCAATTGGTACAGTATTGATTTTAAGTAGAAGATTGACTATGCGACGTAGGCATTTGGTGTAACCTATGAGCCTAGTATGGATATCATATGAATGTAGGTATCGTAGGTTGTCAAGAATATGTATGATATATAGTACATATATGTATATAGATATATATTATTGTTATGTAATATATGTTAGTATAGTATGTGTGTTTGATATTGTATAGATGGTAGTGTAGTGTGTGTGTTGTGAAGGTGAGAGAGTTGGGAGGATCATGCATCCTATTTGACTTGAGACTAGTGTGGTTTGTTGAGTGATTTGTGTTTTGGTTGAGTGGTAGAGTGTTTGTATATAGATGTGTGTAGGTGTGTTAGAAGAGAAGGGTGGTGGATTTGGTATATGTGTTTGTGTGTGTGTTAGTATTGGAGTGGAGAAAAATTTAAATGTTGTATGTATGGATATGTTAGTATGTTAGTGGTTATGTTAGAATTTATGTAGAGGTTAGAGATATCTTAGAATTTAGATGGTGATAGCTTGTATAAGTTAGATAATTAGTTGTGTTAGTCTATGTTATTGTTAGTTAGAGATGACATATGTTAGTTGGTTAGAGTTAGAGATGGATATATATACGTATATGTTATGGTTAGATATTAGTTAGTGGATGTTAGTCGTGTTAGGTTTCTAAGTTAGAATAGATGGTTAGAAGTTATATGTTAGAGTTGATTAGTATCTTATATTAGAGGTATAAGTTAGGATATAGAGTGATATCTTGAGATACCATAATGGTATCTTAGGATATTTTGGGTATTTGCCTAGTACCTTAAGGTAATATATTTACCTACAAGGTAAAGGAGACTTACCTACAAGGTAGAGGGGATTTACTTTATACTATGGTATTAGCTACTAAGGTATTGTCTATCTAATAATTAGGGTGAATGGTTAGAGGCTAGATATTTAAGGTATTAGTATTAGAGGTTAAGGTTTTAGTTTCCAACCATGGTAATGGTTTATCTTACCTTAAGGTAATGGGTTTACCTTATTACAAGGTAAGGTATTGGGTTTACCTAGATAACTAAGGTTAGAAATCTAAGTTATTGGTTAGCTAGTAGCTTATGATAGATATTAGATATCTAAGATTGGTATCTTGGTAGTTAAGGTATTTATACCTAGACTAAGGTATTGGGTTTTCAACTAAGGTATTGATATTAGGATATCAATAGGGCTAAGGTATATGGTATCTTGGGATAAGATATAGGTTGGTATCTTACTAGTATCTAGTATCTACGATAGTTATCTTAGGATGTAGATGAGTGGGTATCCTAAGATACAAATCAATATCTTAGAGGGTAAAAGTAGGATTTTGGGATAAAGTCGAAGAAGGGATTTTGATTGTTAAGGTGGGGTTAGAAATGGGTTGTCTTGGTAGGTAATGGTTAGATAAGGGTAGTTTAGTCTAGTTTTGACCCCCGTTGACCAATAGTTGACTTTTCGACCAAAGTCAACTACGAGTCAACACTTTACCTAGAATTGACCCAAAACCAAACCAGAGTTGACCAGTTGACTGAAAGTCAACCGTTAGTCAACATTTGCCTAGTTTGACCTAGAGTTGACCAGAGTTGACCAGTTAACCAAAAGTCAACTGTAAGTCAACCTTTGACCCAGATTGAGCTAGTTTGACTTGGATTGACTTCCTGTGACCTTGTTTGTTCTAGTTTGGCTCAGTATGACCTAGTTTGACCTAGTTTGACTTAGACTTGTATATCATGATTTGATTAGCTTCTCTTTAATTATTAAACCCTGTTTTGACTTATGATATCTCATCTTTAGGTCAGTGATTACTCTGAGCATCTGTTCACCTTATCAGCTCAGGACCGCAGGCGAGTACATTCACTGATAGTTTTTATTGTCTTGATTTCTACTATATCCGATTCAGTTGTAGTGTCTTACTTGATTCTCGACACGATAGTTCACGGACTAGTATACGTCGGATCCTGTCATGAGATGTTATTCCCGGATTTTCCTTGGTATGTTGGTGTGTGATATCCATGTTTCATGTACTTATATAGACATTGATTTGGAAGTGGGATGATCACCTGCTTTTGAATCCGTGTCATGACGTGCCATGTTCGGATCCATGATACTATTCGGGGATGGGAGAATTATTAGGGGTTATGTGATCAAAGCCTCCCTGTCACTATTTTGCTAGCGCCACCCTCACCTCACGTAGGGTGTAGCAGATACCCCATGTCCATGTTATCCAGGTTGGCCGGCATGACCCTTTCAGATTTTCATGTGATTGTCGGGCCAAGTCGATAACCCTACCATGACTCCCTAGCCGATCACATATCGCTCTAATAATTCAAATCATATTTTACATTTATTATCGTATCTTATATCCAGTTCAGCTTTACTTTCTGTACATCTCACTATGCTATGATTTTATTTACTCACATGCTCTACATGCCTTTATACTGTACCATGATTTGAGACTAAGTCCTGTTTGAAAGAAGGGTTACAACCCCGGTCCTTGTTTTGTTTACGGGTTGTAACGACTTTCGAATGGTTCCCAAGTCGCCTATATCTTTATTTTGAATTTCATTATACTGTCTCTTATAGTATTTGTTAATTCATATGGAACTGCTGTTGGTGTTTGTACTTGCTTATTTTTCTGACAGGATACCGTTGACAATTTTACAGATGATTCTGAGGCTGATTGCCCGACCTATTATGGGGATGGGTTAGATGGAGTGGACTTGGACCGTGGCTTGATAGTAGAGCCACTAGACTTTGCTCACCCTGAGTAGTGTAGGTTAGTTAGGTTTGCCGGGCCTGCGAGCCAGCTAGTACTTTTCAGACTTTAGTATTATATTATATTCTGTGATGTTATATTTAGTTTTGGACTTGTGTGGATCTCGAACTTATTTCCTGCTTTCATCTATCGTATTTCCTTTCGTGCTATCTATCCTAGTTTGTTTTTGTGATTGAGACTGTATTGCTATGTCACCTCCATTCGGAGCGTATATACTGTACAGGTACCTTTATCTGTTTAGTTGTAGTATTTATAGATGACCTAGACAGCGTTCTACCGTCGATGCTGCGGCGTAGGCTGGACGTAACCACGTACTCGTGCCCCTAATCAGGGTACGGGTCGTGACACACACTCTATTGTAAATTATTCTTTTGAGGCGTTTAGCCGTCGAGCAAGTGTTAGCTCGTGTTGAATTTATATTCCTGTCTGCCTAAGGGCTGTAACATGAATGA
>JANAVB010027600.1:2322996-2340496 GCA_029216955.1 Iris pallida | reverse complement strand
TCGCGACCTATGATATTTCCAGGAAACAGAATTTTCAGATGAGAGCTTCACTGATGTGGACAATAAATGTTTTCCAGCATACGGTATGCTGTCGGGATGGAGTACTCACGGCAGGATGTCTTGTCCAATATGCATGGAAAATAGTAAGGCGTTCCGCCTTAAGTATGAAGGAAAAACTTCTTTCTTTGACTGTACCGTCAATTTCTGCCCGCGGGTCATCCTTGAAGAAAGAACAAGGACGCGTTCAGAGCTGAAAAACAAGAATTTTCTCATCTGCCTGCCAGATTGTCGGGATACGATATTTGGGATGATGTAAAGGACTTGCCCTCCGTAATTGAAGATCCATCGAACAATTGTGTCGAGGGGTTCGGACAAAGCCATAACTGGACCAAGCGGAGTATCTTTTAGGAATTGCCTTATTGGAAAGATAATCTTATAAGACATAATATTGATGTCATGCATATAAAAAAAATGTGTTCGATAATGTCTTCAATACCGTCATGGATATTAAAGGAAAGACGAAGGACAATCCAAAAGCAAGATAAGACATTGTCGAGATATGCAAGCATCCTCATCTGAACTTGATACAAAGGGGAGCTGGTGGACAATTAACTAAGCCGGTAGCACAATACACATTGAGCAAGGAAGATAGATTAATAATCTGCAAGTGGATATCTACTTTAAGATTTCTCGACGGCTATGTGTCGAATTTGTCTAGATGCGTTGATCTCAATGAACGAAAGCTAATGGAAATGAAGAGTCACGACTGCCATGTGTTTATGGAAAGATTACTGCCTATTGTGTTGAGAGAGTTGTTGCCTTCTTCTGTATGGGTTTCGTTGGCCGAGCTATCTACATTCTTCAGGGATATCTGTTCAACTAAGTTGACGGTACAACACATGATTGAACTTGAGGAGAAGATTGTCTTAACAATTTGTAAGTTAGAGAAAATATTTCCTTCGGGCTTCTTCGACATCATGGAGCATCTACCGATTCATCTAGCATACGAAGCCCGTGTCGGTGCACTTGTTCATTATCGATGGATGTACCCATTTGAGAGGTACATAAAAATCGATATAATTTAAGTTAAATTTAATTTTTAACTACACTGATAATTTCTCTCTCTAGATACCTACACCACTTAAAGAAGAAAGTTAGCAACAAGGCTCATATAGAGGCTTCGATATGCGAAGCATATCTAATTGAGGAGGTATCAAACTTCTGCTCTATTTATTTCGATACTCATGTTAAGACAAATCAAAATAGACCTCAAAGGAATGACGAGGACGTTGAGGATGGAGGTATATTTAATGTAAGGGGCAAGCTTATTGGGGCTAGTAAAAAATGGTGGTTGACTGACGATGAGTATGATGCCGCTCACCGATATGTCTTGTTAAATTGTGACATACAAGATGTGAGAGATTTGGAGAAGTAAGTGATTACACTTACACTCGTTATAATCTCTAATTTGGTGAAGTAACTAACTACACTTATTCTGACTCTCTAACAGTGTATTTAGAGATGAAGTCCAAATGAGGACACCCGATATTACCGATGAAGGACTTCAAAGAGAGGTTGATTGTACCTTTCTGTCCTGATTTCGCAAATACGTAAGTAACTGAGATAATAATTTATGTGGCTACCATTAAAATATATGCATCTAAATTATTTAAATTATCAATATTTGTTTACAGGTTTTATTGCCTGAAACAATACTCACAAATGATAGTATTCGTTATTTGGCATTGGGACCGAAGAAGCTTGCAAAGACTTGGCCATGCTATGTCGTTAATGGCTTCAAGTTTAAGGCAACTCGGAATGCTATAAATGGCAAATTTCTCAATGACGGCTTCAGTACCAAAAATTCTGGTGTTTGCATAAGAGGCACCATCTATGACGACGAGCCAGACTTTGACTATTTTGGAGTGCTTCGGGATATTATAGATTTACAATATAGTGTCCCATATGATATGCATATTGTGATGTTCAAATGTGAGTGGTTCGATACGACACCAAATATCTATTGGAGAATCGATAAACAATTTGGATTCGTCGATATAAATCATCGCAGGAGGTATAAAGGGTCCGACACGTTTGCGATAGCAAGTCAGGCTGTTCAAGTCTACTATACAAGCTACCCAAGGCGTCATAGAGATCGATTTGACTAGTAGGCAGTATACAAGATTAAATCTAGAAATACATTCAACGTTGGAGACCCAGCATACCAAGAGGACCAGATCAAAAAGTCCTAATACTTGGTACAACATTCGTATACCATGGATGTTGAAAATATTGTTGAGGAAAATAGAGGGGAGGAAGAGGTTGATACACAAGACTTAGCTATCAACCAGGGAAGAAAGAGATGTCTTGTCCCAACTATTGAGGAAGAAGAAGAAGAAGAACTTGATAAGGATAAGGATACAGATAAAGTCGATGATGAGGATGAGGATGAGGATGAGGATGAGGATGAGGACGAGGACGAAGATGATGATTAGATTAAATATCAGTATATATTAAAAATACTTTCAATTACGTAATTTTAGTTTGACCCCATAAAAGCACTTATAACTAACTTATATGAATTCAGTTTAAACTTCTGCATATTCTTGTTGCAGATGGCACTCATAGTTGTTCTTGTATTTACGGCGTCACTCGTCGCCCTGCCGATGGCTAGCACTCGTCGTACTGGTGGTGTGGGCTGTGGTGGTGCAGGTGGTACTGGCCGTGGTGGTAGTCGTGGTCGTGGTGGTGATCGTGGTCACATTCAGCCTTCCTGGACGGTGTCCCCATCTAGCGAGCCCGACCCGAGGAGTACCTCGGGCACAGACTCATCCCGCCGTCGATCTACCCAGGGGCTATCGACACATTCGTCGATGGGGTCTCCATCCGCTAGTGGATCTGTTCTGCCAGCGAATCCACCAGCGGGTGAGTGACAGTGGGCCCCGGAGTACCCCCACATTCAGTTACATCCGATAACTGGCGAGTACATGTACAGAGTCGCAGATCCTCCGATGCCACCAGAGAGGCCGATGGGCGAGTTTCGACGAGAGCTATGGCCCGCGAATGAAGCGTAAGTAAATTTAAGTTAATTTAATAAATTTGTTTCATTTATTCAAGTTAATAATCCAGTCGTTGCTTCTTTGTAGGTTTTTTTGTGGGATGCTACCAGGCTTCTAGGGCAGATTATCCGGGCTAACTACCATGGCACCTACCTCAATTTTTCTGAGGTGCCCCTAGACTTGCAGTACCGCTGGCTCGACGAGATGAGGGTATATATATATATATATATATATATATATATATATATATATATATATATATATCTTGTAATTAATTATTAATTACTCTTTAATCAACTATTTTTTTAATATCATGATAATTGAATTTGTATGTCAGAGGACCTTCTGGTGGCCCCCCCATCGCGAGGAGGCGATCCGCAGGACCTATAGAAGCACCGTCGGAAAGAAGATTCGGGATGCGATTTATGACCTTCGAACGGCGCATTCGAAGAAGGAGTGGATCCGACAGGACTACTATGAGCAACTCTTGGAGAAGATGGATGCTCCTGCCTTCAAGGAGAAATCAGAAAAAATGAAAGCGAACCGACGGGTCGTGGGGCTACATACAAGGGGATCAAAGCCCCACGCAACGACGCTTGCAGATCTGGTAAGATACCGCAAATTTATTCACTATCTAATTCGGTACTATTAATATATTTAATTAATTAAATTCTACGAATATTTCGTATGCAGATCCAATAGGCGTTGAAGGAGGGAAAACCCGCTGACTCGGTCACCATGTACGATGTATTCCAGCATGTCCACAAGAGACGAAAGGACGGGAGCTTCATCGACGAAATGGCCAAGGCGATGGATGTAAGTACTTACGTTTATGAGATTTATGTTAGAATTATAAGTATTCAGACAATGACTTAGGTAAACTTAGGATTCAGACAATAACTTATTATGTAAACTTAGGATTCAAACTATAACTTAGGGTAACATAGGATTTAGATTATAACTTAGGTAAACTTATAGTATAATAAACACATTCATTTCATAGGCTGCGTATCGTGAGGCCCTTAGTCAGATTCAGCCATCTGCTACGAGGATATCGGCAAAACGACGCCCGTCGGGACGCCCTCTTCTACGACCACTCGCTACGACGACTTATTCGTACATACCGTCGGCGGGTATAGGAAAGGGCACTTGTACGGAGTCGTCTCCCTGGCTAATTTGTACTCGGCAACTCTGAGATTTCCACCTCCCCCGCCTTCTCCTGCGGCCCCGGCAGACGATAATGTGAGGTCCCAGCTTGCGCATCTGAACGAGACGGTGTCGAAGATTCAGACACAGTTGTCTACGTACCTGCGTCCTTTTACTGGTGCTGCCGGTCCTTCTAGTGCTCCCGGTCCTTCTTCTGCCGAGCATCTTTCTTTTGACCCTACTGCCCCTATCATACCGCCTCCTACTTTGACGGCCCACCTTGACATGATGACGCCAGAGCAGCTGCGCCATCTTCCAAGCCATGTCTTGGAGGGATTGCCACCGTACTTGGTGGAGGAGTATATGAGACGGTCGCAGCAGAGAGTACCACCACCAGCGGACGATCGCAGCCTTCGTCGTTGATGTTTGTATTTTTGGGATTATTTTTTTTGTAAATATTGAATATTGAATATTTGTGTTTAACTACTGAATATTTGTGTGAACAATTTGAATGCTTGGGATTATTTGTGTGTTTTGTGTGTTTATTTGTGTGTTGGAATTGTTTGTGTATTTTGTATATTAGAATTATGTATATTGGAATTGTGTATATTGAAATTGCTTGGGATTATTTGTGTGTTTTGTATATTGGAATTGTGTATATTGGGAATGTCCAGTTTTATGCTGTTTTTTTTCAAAAAATTCCCAGATACCGACTGACTAGCGACCAATTTCCGACGGACTATCCGTCGCTAACTGGGAGATTTCCAGTTCGCGACGGATGTGCGACTAAACGCCGACGGAATATCCGTCGCCAAGGTTTTAGAATTATAAAAGATTCACAGGATAGGACCGACGGATATTACGTCGGTATACCGTCACTAGTAGTCGGTAAACCATTAGCGACGGATAATCCGTCGCTATAATGCCGACCTATTGGCGACGGTCTAGCGACGACGCACGACGGAGTAACGACGGATTATCCTTCGCCAATGTTCTGAAAATATGAATAATTCACAAAACCGTGTCGACGGATATTCCGCCGGTATTCCGTCGCGGCTTAGCGACAATTCGCGACTGATTGGCGACGAATTTTGCGTATCAGAAACTCTCTGATACGCAATTACTGACCACGTAGCGACAGATTTGTCCATAGATTTGTCCGTCGGTAAGTGATACGTCATTACTTCTTTTGATACGTGATTTGACGGTAATCCGTCGATGAGTCGTCGCAAACTTCACAAGTATGGTTGACGACAGTCCGTCGCTAATTCGTCGCTGGACGACTACTTGCCGACGGATTGCAGTTAGCGACGAGGCTTTTCCCGACGACCTTTTTTAACCAATATCCGTCGACCATCCGTCGGTAATTACATTTACCGACGGATTTTGGACGGATATAGCCATCGCTAAATCAATGAATTTTTGTAGTGGACCTCAATATAGATTTGTACCACGGTCACTCGAAAATTGTATACTATCGTGTAGTTACGTCTCTGAGTATGGACCGAAAGGCAAGCACGACTTGATAAGTTGACATCGTTGACACGTGAAGGGTTTAGAGGCAAAGTATCAGTAAGTTGCTAGTTGCAAGGCACGGGATGGTCTAGAGACACAAAATAGGCTGAGAGTCTATGTCCTAAAACTGATCCTAAGGCAAGAGTAGAAAGACAATCGTAAAGGCATTATGTTGTACAAAGTAAATGAACGTGTTAGTTTTGTATGGGTGGGCGAGGAGCTCATTCCACCTGTACCGTTGAGTACTGACACCCACACAGTTTTTATATATAGGAACAGGTAGAAGCTCGTTGGCGCGGAGCTCGCTTGGATGAGTCAAGGCATGGAGTTTCCTTGGCGTTTCGAGGCGTGCGGCCGCATGAAGTCTGGACTTATACGGGACATAATGTATGGACATCGCCTATCTGAAGCTTACGCTGGCCAACTCAAATTGTATTGAGAGACGAGAGAGAGCAGAATGACTTGTAATGTGAGAAGATTGAGCTTGAGTATTTGTAATCTCGGCCTCGTGCCATATTGTAATATTTGTTTCAATATCAATAAGGAGTATTTTGAATGACTTATGTTTTGCTTCAAATTTTCGCTGCTAATATTCAATATTTCTGCTTGGGACTTCTGTGCGACGACCCCGTCGCTTAGCCTATAATCGACCGTTATGAAACATGCCTTGCGTGAGCACAATCTAGGCTCACGTGGCATCACGCCTTAGCGAAGACAATCGCTCCTACGGGAGCGGGACGTGACATCGAGTATGGTAAGTTTCAGTCCCTTTTTATTTCATTGTTAGTCCCATTTCCTTCATGATTCAGTCACCCTATTTTAGTTCAGTCCCTATATGCATGATCAGCCCCTTTACCTATCTGTGCATCCCATTATTTGGTATTAGTTATTGCATTAGCCATTTGATTACTGTCTATATTCTTAGTTCAGTTATCTGTTTAGTTGGTAAGGTAGAATATTAAGGATTGCCAACCGTTCAGTCTATTTAAATGTCCAGTTTTCTATACTTGTATCAGTTTAGGATACTAGTTCACTTTCTATTTTATCGTTCAGTCCACACATTCATAGGGTATCTGTACCCAGTTGGGGGAAAACCTTAGTTATATGAATTCAACACTCTTCAGTCCTATTTTGGTTTCACTGATTCAGTCCATACTCCCCTTTGAGTATCAGTCAAATGGGAGAGTAGGGCTTTACTTATGGTTCAGTCCACTTAAACCGTGTCACGCCCCAGAACCAGAATACTGAAGAACGGGGACGTGCACAGCCAGCTACGTATAACGGAACGGCAACCATCCCGCTATACGGTCACGGCTGTCTAGCTATGTGAGGGTACGCTACAAACCATCAGTCTCTTAAGGTCAAATCAAGCTATTGTCTCAATCTCAACAAGTAATGATAGTAACAAGATATCAGACCACCAAATATACAATTGTAAGGCGTCCCAAACATTACATATCCAGATGATCATGAAGCTAGTCGTACAAAATGTAAGGACTAGCAAGAGTTAAGTCATACATGATCAACCTCGAGTTGCCAATCATGATTACAGCCCGTAGGCAGACAGAAAGTAAAGTGCATCGAGCTAACAAGTGCTCGTCGGCTAAACGCCTCAAAAGAATATCAGTTAACAATACAGTGGGAGAAACAAAAAGAGAAAACCCACTCGTTGCCCGGGTTCCGTCTAGTGTTCACCATCGGGCTGGGAAGCCGGTAGATCCTTTGCTGCTGCTCCGGTATCTGGCCATACAAAACCAGCTGGGTCAGACCCCAGAAAGAGCAAGTGCCACAAAGGAGGCCACGAAATAAGAACAAAAGCCAGCAATCAGCACAATAATATAATTACATAACAAGAGACAGTAATTTAAGAAAAGGCATGATAGTTAGATATAAAAGACAAATCTTGTACAGAATCGATAAAAGACAGAACATATGGAAAGGCATGACAGGATGATATACGATGAGATGACCATGGGACTATTCAGATAGCCAGGTTACAACCCGTAAACCAAACAAGGACCGGGGTTGTAACCCTTCGTCTGAACGGAACTTGGTTTCTCCCACCATTTATCGGCAAGATAAAATACGCGAATTCAAGACTTGCAATTAAACATGATTAAGGTAAAGCACGAGTAATCATGTCATGTCATGACCTTGCACAGGATCAGGACAGGACAAGAGGGACTAGACTCCATCCAATCAATCACGGCCAAGCAAGTACTACGGCTTACTACTTTAACTAACTAGGGTTATCACAGACCTGATTACTAACAAGATGCAATGAGAATTCCAAGTCCGGTTACCTGTTTGTTACTACCTGAATGCTCCCAGCAAGAAAAGGAAAAGATAGCATGATATAGCAGACACACTGTAGTAAGATACATGTGTCCTAAGGTACCACGCTCGACGGCGGGCTGGAAGTGCGCTCATCTCGACGGATAGCAACAAATCCCATGTATATATATAAGGCCGGGACCAAAGGGGCAACAGGTAACTGGGAAATTCTCCATGAACTAATTGATCAATCTAGTCATTAACCTAGCCAGATTCAGTATGAATCCCTGACCGTGGGAACCAGGAAGTCACATCCTAGACATGATGCAAGACAAGACGAGTGGATTGCACAAGCAAGCAAGCAGGAACACCCACGGTGTCAAGACAGGTCAAGCTAAGTTATCAAGTCATGTCAAGTCAGGAGTGCGCCGCCACGGGCCACTATCAAGTTATCAAGATAATTCATGTCAGGATACTTGTCAGGAGTGCGCCACGACGGGCCACTATCGAGTCAGGTTGGTCAAGTCAGGAGTGCACCATTACGGGTCACTGTCATGTTATGCTAGTTCCTTGTCATACCATGCTGTGTACAATAGTTATTCCAAACATATTAAGCAAAATCAAGTTCATGACAAAAGGCGTAAGGATATAAAATGGGCATAAAATACCTAATAAAATACTAATATAAAATAGGACTATAGAAGAGCCAAGATCAAGAAATAACAAATTCATCATAGACAAGTAGGTTGTGCAAGAGGGTCAGGGGTTGGGCTGCGCAGGGTATGCACTGCGCATGGAAGAGCTGCGCAAGAGTTGCCTTGCGCAAGGGTTACCTTGTGCAAGGGTAGACTGCGCATGGGGTCAAAGGGCACAGGGTTAAAGGGACACAGGAGATGTACTGCACAATGGGTCATTGCGCATGGGCCAAGGGTACAGGGGCTGCCTTGTGCATTGATTGGATTGCGCAAGGGAGGATTGCGCAAGGGTAGACTGCGCAGAGTATGGACTGCGCAAGATCAGGTTGCGCAGGAATGGATGGCGCAGGGTCAGATTGCGCAGAGTATGGACTGCGCAGAAGTGGATTGCGCAGGAGCAGATTGCGCATGAGCAGACTGCGCATGGGCAGACTGCGCATGGGCAGACTGCGCATGAATCCATGCGCAGTCGGGTTGAGCGCAGTTCGCCAAGGGGCAAGCTGCGCGGTCGGCGCTGCGCTAAAGAGCGCTGGCCGAGGGGGATGCGCAATCCAGCACTGCGCTAAAGAGCGCAGGCTGCAGGCTGCTACTCCAGGCCGAGAAGAACACCAAGAACATCAAAAATTCAAATTTTCATATCTTTGTCAAATCAAAGCCAAATCTAGATTTTCAAAGTTCTAACTTGAGTAAAATTGAATTCTCTTCCACATGGAAGCATCAAAATCCACAAAAATCCAACCAAAATAGATCAAAACTATGTAAATCCGAAAATAGTTAAAACCTAGATCTAGAACAATGGAAACTCCAAATCACAGAATGTCAAGTTCTAATGTTGATCTCCATGGCCTAATCTAGCTAATGGACAAATAAAAAGTGGTTCTCATATGGTGGCAAGGTGCACTTGCCTAATGGGTTGGAGAGTTGTGTGGAGGAAGAAGAAGAAGAATTAATGGAGGAAAATAATGAGGAGAGAGGGTGTTAGGTGGGGATTTTAATGGGGGAGGATAAGTTGTGTTGAGGGTGGAGGTTAGCTAAGATGGTCCAATGCATAATAAACCAAACCAAACCAATTCCTTCTCCTATCCAAATAAAACCAAGCTCCATTAAATCAGAATTAATCCAGGAATGATAAATGACAATTAAACTACAATGCTAAGTATGAAATATACCACAACTTAACTGGTCAAGAAAATGAAAAATACTGGTCAAAAATACGATCACGTATAAAATACGTATCACGAATTTCGGGGCACTACATACTTCATGCTCACTCTATGTACTGTGCAGTCTCTAATTGACTATTCTTGTTCAGTCCTTTAATATTTCAATCCCTATCTATTGGATCAGTTCTCATCTCCTTAGTTCAGTACCATTATTGGTTCAGTCCAAGTCCATTAAGTTTCGGTCCTTATTTTGTTCAGTCACATATATTTTTAGTATCAGTCATATGACTGATATGTGGGGCAATATTGAATGAATGGGGATTACCTCTTTGAATTCAGTCCCCTTACTTATATACACTATTTAGTCTATACCCCACATGGTAAATCCTAATGTGAGTCAACTTGTTCAACCTTAACCTTTGCATTTGATTTCAGTCCAATTCATTATGTTCAGCACTCACTTGGAGTGTCAGTCCCTACCTCATTTTTGTTCAGTCAAACTGAACATAGTGTCAGCTCTTGGGATCCATCAACACTTCATATGATTTTGTCCCCATTATTAGGTGCAGTCTCTATTTGTTTGTCCCATTATTGTTCTGCCCTATATTGTTTCAGTCCTAAGAATATTACATCAGGATAGCAGTTCTTGTTACTCATCTCTTTATATATGTGAGTGGGAGGGGAACTTGAGTGTTATAGCTATAGTTAGTATATAGTAGTAGTATATACTTATATATATATATATATGATGTTTAGTAGCTAGGTAAGAGTTTGGGATATGTATTGATACCACAATATCCTAGCTAACTAATATAGCCTAGAATGTTAGAGTAGGGTTCCATAAATCCTATAGTAGATTCATTTAACCAAGTTGACCTAGAGTTGACCAGTTTTGAGTAGAGTTGCCTAGTTTGACTTCTCTGACCTATAAGAGGCCTAACCGCATATAAATAAAGCATTTAAATCTATGGTTTACTCTAAAACACTTTGTAATCCTGTAAATTCATAATAGGTATTTGTAACGCTAGTTCAGATACCGATACACAATCGTTGCTCAGGATATCAGGCGAGTACTTCCTATGATTGTTTTCATCATGATAGTATCTATATTACCTGTTTTAGACTACTTTACTTGATGCTGACACATTGTTAACACGGATTGGTACTACATGGATATTGTCAGGAAATGTTATCCCTTATTGGGTACATCGGGTATTCCATGTTCATGTACTTTATCATGTACATCGTGTACTCCTTGTATTCCTAATTATTCATGTACTCTCATGTGCTCTCATGTACACTCATGTGCTCACATTTGCTACTAACAATCATGTATATAAAGTGTCATGATCGGATCCATGTGTATTGATTTGGGCGGGGGAGTAGAATACATCCTCTAGTGTAGATCATGTGTATGTCGATTATACACTCACGTATAATCGAGTTACCGTAGAATAATCATGTACAACCTAAACCAATCACATAACTAACTTTTGCACTTAATCACTTGTGTTCATTTCTAGTTAACTTGTTCTCTGCCTTGCTCATGTACTCAGTCTGGTATATCTTCATGATGCTATTTCTCTATTTCTATGTATTTCTATTCTAGTATATCATGTATTTTATTCTATTATGAGTTATATATTTTCTACCATATAATGGAACTACTTTCAAAGTTTAAGTGCTTCGCTCCAATCATGACTGGATATATTTTTTAGAGCACTTGGAGGATTTCTGCATGACCTATTATGGAGCAGGCTTAGACGATACTTGTGACTTGGATCACCAGGAGGATCCAGCTAACCTATAGGAGACACCAGTAGTGCCTAGATTAGACTGCTAGGACATTTGTCCAGATTTGTCTCCAGTTATTTTCTGAGATGTTATATTATTTCATATACTCTTTGAGATGTGTTGATGACACTTAGACTTATTTCTATTTGGCTTGTATCGTACTTACATTTATCTATTTCCATATCGTGCTATATTTTCTTCTTAGCTATTGTGATTGAGTTGTACCTTTCTGAGTTATCCTCCAAAGGGAGAGTATATATATATGTTTGACAGGTACATTATACTGTGTATAGTTTATTGAGACCTAGGACAGCGTTCTATCATCGACACTGCGGGATAGGCTGGACGTATCCACGGTCTCGGGCCCTTATACTGGGTGTGGGTCGTAACACACTTTTAGTGGTGGCCCATGCAGGTCTGGTTCTGAGTTTTGTCTCAGTTCTGTAGTAGTACTCGGACTAGAATATTACTACAACCGGTAGTAGGATATAGGATATAAGCTATAAGGTACTCAATCACAACTAGAAAAAACTCCGATCTAATATTTGCCATCTTAAATTCTATGGATAAACTGTCTTCTTTGAGATAATACTGTCCTTCGATAATATCGTTTCCTGCTCAGTATTGACTTCCTTGTTTGATCTGTCTTCAGGATGGTGAAGACTAGGTCACATCGCTCCGATCCAGCGGATACCACCGAGAGGTATACCACCTCTCGTCCGGTTCAGCAGGCTGCTGGGACTG
This sequence comes from Iris pallida, assembly GCA_029216955.1. Taxonomy (NCBI): domain Eukaryota; kingdom Viridiplantae; phylum Streptophyta; class Magnoliopsida; order Asparagales; family Iridaceae; genus Iris; species Iris pallida. The sequence goes on along the minus strand of JANAVB010027600.1, from coordinate 2,328,106 downwards.
CACCACCTCTTACTTCTACTCACGTAGGAGTATCTGCTGCTTTTAGGGTTCCTTCTCCACCTGTTCTGAGGACTACCCCGGTTAACCGAGATGTTCTTCAGCCACCACCACCTCCTGCGCCAATGGATGCAGCGTATCTATTCACACTTTTCTGAAAGATGATGGACGCACAGCACCATCAATTTGTCGATATAAGACAGGGCATTGAGAATGCCCACCATGTGGCCATGGCAGCAGTTAAAAGGGTGGCTACAACTCATCCACAGGGAGGACATACACAACACCCGAGGTCGGGTACCATTATAGACTTTCAGAAGATGCGACCCAAGGACTTTTGCGGCAGAGAGGGTATCATGTATGCAGATGACTGGATTGAGCATATATAGAGGATCTTCCGTTTGGCGCAAATTTCGGACAGTTTACAGAATGAAGCGGTGGGCTGTCAGATGTTCGACCTTGCGTTGACATGGTATCGTACCGATCCGAGGGTCGGAGTTGAGGGGCAGACTTGGGAGGCTTTCAAAAAGTTTTTTAAGGAAAAGTTTTTCCCGGATGTGGCTCTTAGTACTTTGGAGAGCTAGTTCGAGGGCTTAGTCCAGGGGAACCTGACAGTGGAGGAGTATGCTATAGAATTATGCCGTCTGGGAAAATTTGCGGAGGGGCTAAGTGATGCAGCAAAGGCGAGGAGATTTTGCAAGGGCTTGATCAAGGAGGTCAAATCATTGACCAAGAGTGACCGCGATGCTACCTTTGAGCAGATTTTGGCAGGCACTTTGGAGCTGGTAGAAGTACAGGCCCGACCAAGAGGCCCCATATCCAGCATCAGCAGCAGAGGTCATTTCAGCACCAACAACATCAGGGTCAGGGTCGTACACCTTTCCAACAGGCACAACAGCAGCAGAGACAGGGCTATCAACAAGCAACGAGGCAGGCGTAGCAGGCCATTACTTGTCCCTTCTAAAAGAAGCCAGGGCATGGATAGAATGACTGCAGAAAGAGGTTGGGCAAGTGTCTGCTGTAGAAGCATGAAAATAAGCACAACAATCACATAAGCGCAGATAGCAATAGATGCTGCCTATAGTTCACAAAAGTGCAGAAGATAATGATTGTCTAAAAGCGCAGACAAGAACAAGTCACAAGAAATGAATGAAGACAGTGCATAAAGTAAAAGTTCTTTAGTAAAATCATGTCTACAAAGATCTATTACAGATTCTTCATGATTACATATAAAGACTAAAATACCTAAAATCTACAAATGGGTAGTCTTTAGAAAGTGCGGAGCCCTCCAAATACGCAGCAGTGTCAGAGCGAATCACTTTTTCGTCAAAGTAAGCTATTTCCTAGCAGGCGCGGAGGAACTTCAATATGGCTAATGAAGCATATCCTGGCCCGAGCAAGAACGCATCTCTTGCTTGCAATGCTACTGCGACTCTTGAGCAGGGCAGAGCACAACCTGTGGCTCTTCGGTTTTGCAATAAATCCAAACCCAGTAGCTTGGACTCCGAAGACCTCCAAGATATTGTTCATATTCGAACTCCTTATGCCAAACGCTCAAGTGCATCTCAAAACCCAATAGTCGTTCTTCTACAAGGATACAACTTCTTTGAACGAGGAGATCCACAACCAACAGTCGAGTTGTGCAAGACCAACGGCCATTTGAAGCTAAGTCGGGATCGACAATGACTGCAGGAATGCTAAGAGACAATGGACGTAGCTCCTCAGAAAATCTTTCCTTTATATAGGCTGAGTGTGGTCAACCCCAAACGCCACGTACCATCGATCAAAGGCCCCCAAATTAATAGGATGAACCTAGGACTCAGCCCAATGAATCTCATTTAATAGGTTCATTTGACAGAATCCTAGGCCACAAACTCATTAAATTCCCTAAAAACGGCGGTAATTAAAGATATGTTGACTCAACAGACACAAAGGGGCGGCATTAACCACAAAGAGCTCTCAAAAAGTCCTTAAACATTTCGTAAAAGCGCAGTGGCTTAACAAAGCTCTCAGAAGTCCCTCATTGCTTCGTAAAAGCGCGGTGGCTTCAAAAAACCCCACCAACAGTCTTTTTGTCACCCAAAAGTGCAGTGACTCAGTTGTCTTTGAAACACAGTTTTCTCGTCGCCTAAAAGCGCAGTGACTCAGTCGTCTTTGAAAAACAGTCTTTCCGTCACCCAAAAGTGCAGTGACTCAATTGTCTTCGAAATACAGTCTCCTCGTCACCCAAAAGTACAGTGACTCCGTCGTCTTTGAAACACAGTCTCCTCGTCGCCCAAAAATGCAGTGACTTAGTTGTCTTCGAAATACAGTCTCCTCGTCGCCCAAAAGTGCAGTGACTCTGTCGTCTTTGAAATACAGTCTCATCGACGTCCAAAAGCACAGTGACTCAGTTGCCTTCAAAATACAGTCTTCTCATCGCCCAAAAGCGTAGTGACTTCGTCGTCTTCGAAACACAGTCTCCTCGTTGCCTAAAAGTGCAATGACTCAGTTGCCTTTGAAATACAGTCTCCTCATTGCCCAAAAGCGCAAGTGACTCCCTCGTCTTCAAAACACAAGTCTCCTCGTCACCTAAAAAAGTATAGTGACATCGAAGCCTCACCCGAATTACAGCTCGCATAGATGTGCAGTCCTATGAGGTAGCATTGTTCCACGTATATCTTTTTAGATATTACCCAATAGGTTTATTTAAACCACCGCTCCAAAAATAGGAATGGAGTTTAGTTCTGTTGATAGGAGCAATATCCAATCGGTTTTGTTTAAACCACCGCTCCGAAGATAAGAAATTTTTTTGGTTCTATTGATAAGGGCAATATCCAATCGGTTTATTTAAACCGATGCCCCAAAAATAGCGACAAGACTTGTCCCTTTGGATATGAGCCAAACCCGGTCAACTTTATCTGAACAAAAAGTCTCAAGCAATGGATGTACACCACGTGCCGTCTATTCGGTTATGCTGATAACCACCCGAGATCTTGATAGAAGAGAATATCAACGTCCGCCACATGTCAGCTCAGCAGCAGCCCTCACCGTGCAAAGACAACAGATTCTCTCATATCTTAACGTGCAGTGCTCCTGTACGTCTAACAAATCTCAAGCATATCGTATATATGCAAGGCCTATAAATAGAAGGAGTTCTCCTTCATTAAAAAGGTTGGCAATTTCTTGATTGGCAACCCAGAGTTCCATTCACGAGTACCAGAAAGTCAGAGCAAGTTTAACTCATCGTCAGATCGTCACCAGAGTAAAGGAGCAGCTGCAGTACTCGATCTCCACCATCACACTTCTTTAGAAATTCTTGTACTTAAATCTCTTGTTCAGAAGTTCTTTTTATACTTTTTACACGTTTGAATACAAAAGTTTGTTCAACTCTTTGTCATGGCAAACATCTGCTGTGTGGTTCCTCAGAGCATCAGTTGAGGGACTGTATCCAGGCTTCCGCTCGTATGGCTCAGGGCGGTGCCCCTATCTAGGAAGGAGCAGCTAGAGCACCGGAGGGCTAGCAGAAAGGACTACCACTATAGATCCAGCAGCAGAGATTTGTACAGCAGGCCAGAGGAAGCTAGCAGGGGAGAGCTTTCACCATGGCAGCGGACGAGACCGAGCCAGTCGGTGATCTGATAGCAGGTTTCGTCCTTCTTGATTTTATTCCAGCATTTGCTTTACTTGATTCTGGGGCTTCCTACAGTTTTGTGTCTGTACCTTTTGCTATTAGATACCATCTTGTATCTGAACCTCTGCCTAGGACTTGCAAGATCATGACTGGGGGTGGTATCATCCTAGTCAGTGATGTTTGCAAGGATCGGAGAGTTATTTTGTGTGGCCGAGAGCTGCATGTGAGTTTGATCATAATGCCACTACCGAATTATGATATTGTACTCGGGATGGATTAACTGAGTAGACACAATGCCAGTATAGATTATCGTGGAGGAGAGTGCTTTTTTGATCGCTAGGAGAGCCAGAGTTCGAGTTCGCTAGAGGAGAGGCGTAGCAGAGGGGTTTTTTTTATGGAGCCTTAGCAGAGGAGCAGAGTTTGCCACATCCATTGATAGCCGAGTTCATAGATATTTTCTCGAAGGAGTTGCTAGGGTTGCCTCCAGACAGAGATGTTGAGTTCTCTACATATTTGCTGCCAGGCGCAAAGCCGATATTCCAATACGTCTATAGAGTTAACAACAGTGAGTATAGGCTCGAGTATGGTAAGTTTCAGTCCCCTTTTATTTCATTGTTAGTCCTATTTCCTTCATGATTCAGTCACCCTATTTAAGTTCAGTCCCTATATGCATGATCAGCCCCTTTACCTATCTGTGCATCCTATTATTTGGTATAAGTTGTTGCATTTGCCATTTGATTACTGTCCATATTCTTAGTTCAGTCATCTGTTTAGTTGGTAATGTATAATATTAAGGATTGCCAATCGTTCAGTCTATTTAAATGTCTAGTTCCCTATACTTGTATCAGTTTAGGATACTAGTTCATATCCCATCTTATCGTTCAGTCCATACATTCATAGGTATCAGTACCCAGTTAGGGAAAACCTTAGTTATATGAATTCAACACTGTTTAGTCCTATTTTGGTTCACTAATTTAGTCCATACACCCCTTTGAGTATCAATCAAATGGGAGAGTAGGACTTTACTTATGGTTCAGTCCTAATATACTGTATGCTCATTACATGTACTGTGCAGTCTCTAATTGACTATTCTTGTTCAGTCCTTTAATATTTCTGTCCCTATCTATTGTATCAGTCCTTATCTCCTTAGGTCAGTACCATTATTGGTTCAGTCCAAGTCCATTAAGTTTCAGTCCTTATTTTGTTCAGTCACATATGTTTTTAGTATCAGTCATTTGACTGATATGTGGGTCAGTATTGAATGAATTGGGATTACCTCTTTGAATTCAGTCCCCTTACTTATTTATACTGTTCTGTCCATACCTCATATGGTAAATCCTAATGTGAGTCAACTTGTTCAACCTTAACCTTTGTATTTGATTTTAGTCCAATTCATTATGTTCAGCACTCACTTGGAGTGTCAGTCCCTACCTCATTTTTGTTCAGTCAAACTGAACATAGTGTCAGCTCTTGGGAGCCATCAACACTTCATATGATTTT
>JANAVB010027600.1:2285496-2320496 GCA_029216955.1 Iris pallida | reverse complement strand
GTGTGTGTGTGTGTGTGTGTGTGTGTGTGTGTGTGTGTGTGTGTGTGTGTTTTTGTGTGTGTGTGTGTATGTGTATGTGTGTGTATAAATTAATATTAACTAATTAACTTTCTTTGTAGGCCCGTCAGACCAAATCTCCATCATCATCTCGTCCAGAGGCGCGCATGAGGGATCGCTCTGATATGGAGACGGAGTAGGTTCGGCCTTCTTACATATTGTCCACCAGTCTAACCTCATTGTTTCCCGTCTAGGATAAGTAGTGAAGTAATTGAGCTTAGCCTGACTTGCTAGGAAAAATAGTTCGTATCCTTGATATCGATGCCGGTAGTTAATATCCACAAGACCATGCTTGTCAATTTTTTAACTTTGATCTTGGATCGGATCTAACCAATCACACTTGAATAACATGATCTTAGCCGGCTCTATGCCATAGTAATATGTCAACTCCACAATCTTCCGTAAGACGCCATAGAAATATTTCCTGGATCAACATCTTTGTAGTTTGTAGATTTGATACACAAATAACTACTTTTTGTGGAATCAGGATCCGAAAAGCTCGCTTTGATAGGAGCATTTATTGATTTGAACCTAAACTCATTCACATAATAGCTTGGCCAGATTTTGATGACATAAATTAGCCCCTTGGCTAAAGTTCTAATAGATTCATTCTCTAGTGTTGCGTCTAGACGATCGACCTAAATACCACAAGATAAGAAATTAAATTCAATGTTCCGTTAATTACTGTGTAAAGTGCATATACAAAAAGTAATTACCGAGGTCCTTATATTTGCACTCAACCATGAAGGAAAATGACGTCTCATTTTCTGTTCTAGTTCTTCATCTTTTATGTAGTGTCTACTCGACCTCACATCATCATTAAATGTGCTGAAAATAATAGCACATCGACTAATTAGTATAATAATAATATTGGATACTATTACATAGATGATGTAAAAGTGGACGTATTAGTTACTAACCCCTCGAGCTTCTCCACTTCATTCTCGTCGCAGTTGAGTAATATATACAACTGAGTAGCCCTTAGTTCCTCGTCATCAAATATCTCTTCTTCATTTTCCCTGAAGGCTTTCTGAAAGCGTTGAAGACTTTAAGTATTGCATAATTAGATTCACGATATCCATCATCCTTTTTCGGAGCTCTTGTTCTATTAGTAGCAACATGTGGCTTGAAATACATCGAGCAAAAGTTTACAATCCCCTCGATAACATACACAACCAAAATACAGGCAAATAACGACTGAAAATTAGCGATGGCGTAATCCGTCGCCAATTAGCGATCGACAAGCGACTTACGGGCGACGGATTTTTTTACTTAAATTTTTTATAAGTTTAGCGACGGATCAGCGACCATTTAGCGACGGAATATGTCAACCGACTGATTAGCGACAGATATATACATCGCTAAGCTGCTGTAAATGTCGAAACGGAAGGATTAATTTTTATTCTAAATTTTTTTCATAAAGGTAGCGACTAACGAGCGACTACTTAGTGACATTTTTATGTACCGACGGACTAGCGACGAAAAATTTCCGTCGCTAATTTGCTGTGAAAATTTGAAAGTTACTTACATTTCAAAAATTTCCCAATCTCTCTCTCACTCTCAAAATCCTTCTCTATCATTCCCTCTCTCCCCCCCACCCGACCGGCGACCACCCCCCCCCCCCGACCGGCGACCACCCCCCCCCCCCGACTGCGGCCCCCTCCGGCGGCCCCCTCCAGCGCCCTCCCCCACTCCGCCCCCCTCCCTCTTCTCCTCCTCCGATCGAATCCCCTAACTGTAGAAGCATGAAAAAGAAGAAAAAAATGATCCATGCGGCCAAGGAGCCGCATGCGGCTCAGGAGTCCCATGCGGCTCAAACGCATAGGCAGCTCGAGCAGACTCCATGCGGCCCGCAGAAGGAAGCCACGTGTCTTTTCAGAACAGTTGTGCCTAGCGTCGTTCGAACGCAATTAATGCTCTGACGGCTGGCAGCCGACAGCTGACAGCCCTGACGTAAAGTAGTCATAATGGCTGACACAAAAGCACTATCTTCCTAGGGAACTGGAGAAAATCTTCACAGCTTCGAGGCAAGTTTATGCGACCAGATTAGACGAGTTCATGCGGCCAGTGCAGATAAATCTATGCGGTTCAATCATGAAGGTCCCCCATGCGGCTCGGCCATGAAAGAAATCCATGCGGCCCGGCCATGAAGACTCTCATACAGCTCAGCCATGAAGACCCCCATGCGGCTCGGTCATGAACATATTCATACGGCTCGGTCATGACAACCTTCATGCGGTTCGAGTATAGAGACTATTCATGCAGCTCGGTCATGAAATCTTTCATATGGCTCGGTCATGACGACCTTCATGCAGCCCAAATATGAATGCTCCTCATGTGGCTCAATAATGATGACATGACACGTGTCCTAAAAATAATCAAATTTTGGGTCAGATCCCAATGATTTGGGACACGTGACAAGAGAATGAATTAAATTGATTCATTTAGATTTGCGGATATCAGCAAATCATCATGATGGGGATTTATTGCAATCAATATTAATGACTGACATGATTTGGCATAATCCTCATTAAGGGCCCAGATCCTTCACGCTCAAGATTAATGGTCCAGATTGATCATTTACCAGGCCGTCGCCACTTTGAGAATTGGCAATTATTGTAAACCCTAATGAGGCTCCCCACTATTATAAATAGCAGGGTGCCATTCCCTTGCAAAAAAAGGAGAGATACGCACATACGGAGAGACGCTTACCCAATAATCAGAGAGAAAAATCCACAGAGATCAATCCAGAGAGAGAGAAGCCAGAAGAGCAATACGAGGAGAGCAAGAAGAGCATTTCTTCGTCAACGCCAAGCATCTCGTCACAGGAGCCAAGGCTACGTCCGACCGTCCAAGGAGTAAGACAGAGCTGCCGTCGCTTTCCTGAGCCTCTATCGTCACCCTCCAGAATAAAAAATAAACAGTTATACTTAGATTGCTGTACCTAGGTTTTCGTCCCTAGGCTTTCTTTGTACAAGCGAGTTTGTAACGTGAAGTAAAAGTCCAGTCCTCCCATAAAACTATTATGCTCTTTTATATTTCATGGCAAACACTAACCACCCCCTCTTCTCCTCCTCCGTCGAGCCCTCATCTCCGACGATAACCTCCCTCCGGCGTGCTCCCCCACTCCGCCCCCCTCCCGCTCTTCTCCTCCTTCGAAACCCGTACACCCTTCCTCTTCTCCTCCTCCGTCATGCCCCCCTCCGGGGACCACCCCATCCGTCGTCCCCCCCTCCGACGCCCCCCCTCCGACGTCCCCCCTTCTCCGAGATCCTCTCCATGACCAACCTCTTCAAGGTTTGAAACCCTAAACCCTAATTTGTATTTATTTTTATTTATGCTTTGTTTGTGTTTTCTCAACATGTTCTAGGATTTCAATTTCAATTTCGTGTTTAAAATTTATCGGTATAGTAGTGGGTATAGTAGATAAATTGAAATTTATCGATATAATAGTTTTAAAAATTTAATAGGACACGGACACGAAATAAATAGGTGTAGTAGTTTTAGATTACTAAGGTAATTGATTGATCAATGCGATATATACTTGAGTATTAATTTGATATTTGAGTATCAACATGATACCTAATTATACTAGGTTTGTTTTATGAGTGAATGTACATGAGGGATACGTCATACCAAGTTATACTAGGTTTATTTTATGATACCAAGTGATATATAGCATCTTAATTCTTGGTGCAGAATCATTCACATGGATTAGAACAATGAGTCGATACTTACTTGACCATTCGTGGATGTACAATCGGCAACATGAGAGTATGATTGGCTTGACGGACGATTTCAAGGCGGGCGTCGAACAATTTCTCATATATGCAAGTAGCCATGCCGATTTTATGGACGGAAGACGCATAAATTGCCCTTGTGTCAAATGTAAGAATATACCATTTAGAGAGGTGTCACTCGTGTGAGAGCACCTTTACAAGAAGGGTTTCATGGCGAACTACAACGTGTTGATTAAACAAGAAGAATCTCCGATTTCACAATCTCAGTCCTTCTTCAATACCGAGGTGAGAGATTCTACTCTCGGAGATCATTTTGAATATCGACAACCAACAAACTTGGCACGTGAGATGGTATTAGATTTTGCTGTGGCACGTGAGGATTCGAATCATGATGCAAAGGAGTTCTACGATATGTTCAAGCATGCTGATACTCCGTTATATCCGGGTTGTGATTCTCATTCGGTATTATCGGTGGTGATAGAGCTGTTGAACCTTAAATCTGATTTTAACTTACCGTAAAAATGCTATAACCGGATAATTTAGCTTGTAAGAGAGTTGTTGCCAAAAGGTTCAAATGATTTGCCTGAAAGCTTCTACAAGTCGAAGATGATGATGCGAAAACTCGGATTGGGCTACCAGAAGATAGACTGCTGTCAAAATGGTTGCATGCTACACTACAAGGAGAACAATGATAAAGACAAATGCATTTTCTGTGACGAGGACCGATACAAGCCAATCCGGGGCAAAGAAAAATCAATTGCCCGGACTCGGATGCTGTCACGCCCCAGATCCAGAATACTGGAGAGCGGGGGCAGACACAGCCAGCTACGTATATTGAAATAGAATACATCTCAACTATACGGTCACGGCTGTCTGGATATGAGGGTTTACTACAAGCCAGCAGTCTCTTAATGTCAAGCCTATTGTCTCAATCTCAAGCAATTAACAGAGTTACAAGATGTTAGAGCATCAAATATATATATATAAGGCGTCCCAAATATTACATATTGGATGATCATGAAGCTAGTCGTACAAAATGATAGGACTAGCAAGAGTTCAGTCGTACATGATCAACCCTAGGATTTGTTAATCATGTTTACAGCCCGTAGGCAGACAGTAAGTAAATGTGCATCGAGCTAACAGATGCTCGTCGGCTAAACGCCTCAAAAGAATGAATTTACATATAAGTGGGTGAAGACAAAAAAAAGAAAACCCACTCGTAGCCCGGGTTCCGTCTAGTGTTCACCATTGGGCTGGAAGCTTGGTAGATCCTCGGGAGCTGCTCCGAAATCTGGCCACACAAAACCAGCTGGGTCAAACCCCAGAAAGAGCAAGTGCCACAAAGGAGGCCACAAATAAGAACAAAAGCCAGCATATCAGAACATAAGAAATAAAGGAAGTACAAGTAATAAAAATACACAGAGCGATAAACGACTAGGGATGTAGAACCATTCCGGGAGCCAGGTTACAATCCTTAAACCAAACAAGGACCGGGATTGTACCCCTTCGCCTGAGTAGTTCACCGTCTCTACCCATTTATCGTTAGGGATAAGTAAAACAATCATGATCAAGAGTTCCAGGTGCAGGGGCTAGACAAAACTTAAACGGGGCTGGACACCATTCATCCACAATCGGCCAAGCAAGTACTACGGCTTACTACTTTAACTAACTAGGGTTATCACAAGCCTAATTACTAACAAGATGCAAGTGAGAAACTCCCAGTCCCAAGCCCTGCAGACCATCCAGTTATCCTTCCGCGGGTTGAGAGTATAGGTGGGTACATCGCCCGGGAGACAAATGTACCCTTAGGTGACTTAGAGGTGCAACACATGACAGTGTGCTGGAAATGTGCTCTACTCATCGGCAAGCTACAAGTCCATTAATGCCTCCAGATAACGAGACTGCCTGTGACCGGGAATTCTCCATGTTCTAATTTGGTCTACTCATTACCTAGTCCAATTTTAGTGTGAGTCCCTTGTCGTGGTACCCAGGGGATCACGTCCTAGGCATGATGCAAGACTGGACAAGTAGCTTAAGCAAGCACAGGACGCACACCCACGGTGTCATGTCAAGTAGCAAGTCAGGTGAGCCTACCGCAGTAGCCCAAATTATCAATTCATCAGGTCATGGTCTCTTGTCGAGTTACATGTTGCCAAGTCATGTTCAAGTCATCAGGTCGGTTTACAAGTTGCAGGTTGAAGAAAAATAACAAGTCACAAAAACTCCAATTTGTGTCCAAGCATGTCAAGCCCAATCAAGTGATGTAGTGGACATTAAACATCAAAAGCTCCAATAAAACCAAATGGAGAATCCCAGAGAAAACATTAAAATCACGGGGGAGTAAGGCAAACAGAAGAGCGCGCGCGTAAGGCCTTGGGCGGCTCGCGTAAGGGAACAGGGGCAAGCGCGCAATGGAACGGGAGAGGGACCCACATGCAAAATGGCGGCTGAAACAAGGGGGGTCCACACGCGCAGAGCGCGCGCGTAAGGCAGCGAGAAAAGGGGGGGCCACGCACGTGGACGTGCGTAGAGGAGGTGCTGCTCCCGCGCACAGCAAAAAAGGGGAGGGCCCCACGCTGGCGCCAGCAGCTGGGAACGGGAGAGGGCCCCACACGCGCAGAGCGCGCGCGCGTAATACAGCGAGAAAAAGGGGCCCACTGCTTGCGTAGAGGCTGCGCGGCTGCCGCGTAGAGCTAGGGGCCCGCTGCTTGCGTAGAGGCTGCGCAGAGGGGAAAAGGAGGAGGGGGCGCCCCCCACACGCGCAGAGCCGCTCGCGTAAAGCGCTGGCCGCTGGCAGCACGCGTAGCGGCTGCAACCGCATGGCGTAACACCACTGGTGTTGCCAACAAAGGGAAAGGAGGAGTTCTTCTCCTACCTCTAGCTGAGAGGAAGAACCCAACCCCTAAAACTTGCAAAATCCATAACTTTCTCATTTTAAAACGAAATCAGATTTCGTAAAGACTAAAGTTGTATAAAACTTAATTCTCCACAACATAAAAACCTCAAAAAAACCATCCAAATCAAAGTTTATTAAATGAATTTCAAGGAAAACCGAGATTAATGAAAAGTTAGATCTAGAGAGATCCATGCTTCAAATCAAGAAGTTCCAAGTTCTAATATTGTTCTAAACTAGCTAAACAAACTTTCGAACAAGAAGAATCATGGTTTCTTTTCTTTTGATGGCAAGATGCACTTGCCTATGGTGGAGTTAAAGGGTTTTAAGAGGAAGAAGAAGAAGAGGATGCTGGTGGTGTTGATGTTAATGAAGAGAGAGAATGGTAGGTAAGGTTATTAATGGGTGGTGGTGTGGTGGAGGTAAGGGATAGTGTAGGTTAAAGTGATCCATAGCAATTCCGACCAAAGCAAGCCAGGCCGAACCCTCCAAGGGCCCATCTCCTATGAAATAATAATAATAATAATAATAATAAAAAATTAAACCCAAATCCGTAATGCAACCCAATAAGTTAATAAAGTCGGCCCAAGGCTAAATACGAGAAATACAGGAAAATAATTACCAGAAAATTCAAGAAAATTCCAAATGCGCACAGGAATACGAAATACGGGAACCGAAGGTGACAACTCTACCCACCTTAAAGGAATTCCGTCCTCGGAATTAAATCAAGGAGTTAGAGATTGCCACGACAAGCTACACTAACCACAGACAGACTAAGCAGGCAATCATACAATCATACATTCAAGCAAGGATGGAGAAGGCGTAAGGCACAAGGAAGACATTATACCTTACGAGTCAAACAGGTAGGGATATCGCGATCGGATGTCGTCCTCACGCTCCCATGTTGACTCACCCAGAGAGTGATGACCCCAAGCGACACGGACTAAGTTAATAGTCTTGTTCTTGAGCGTCTTTTCTCTCCGGTCCAATATAGACACGGGCCTCTCCTCATACGAAAGGTTGGTACCAACAACCAATTCCGAATGATCTAGGATATGGCTCGGGTCCGGGATGTACCGTCTTAATTGGGACACATGGAATACATCATGTACCTCACTTAGCGACGGCGGAAGAGCGAGACGATAGGATACATCACCTACTCGCTCTAGAATATCGAACGGCCCTATATACCTAGGACTAAGCTTTCCCCGTACGCCAAAACGAATGACGCCACGGGTAGACGAGATCCTAAGGAATACATGGTCGCCGACGGCAAATTCTAAGGGACGCCGATGAGCATCGGCCCAATGGCGCTGGCGATCCTGAGCAACTCGGAGGTGTTCTCTGACTTTCCTGACCACTTCAACCGTCTGAGAAATCAGTTCTGGACCGAGCATCTGCCTCTCTCCAACATCGTCCCATGCTAACGGAGATCTGCACTTCCTGCCATACAGAGCCTCGAAGGGAGCCATCTGGATACTGGCCTGGAAACTATTGTTGTACGAGAATTCCACCAGGTGCAGGTGATCCTCCCACGAACCACCGAAGTCAAGAGTATATGACCGTAACATATCTTCGAGAGTTTGTATAGTACGCTCTGACTGCCCATCTGTTTGCGGGTGATACACTGAGCTGAACTTGAGACGAGTCCCCAAACTTTGATGAAGACTGCGCCAGAAGTGCGATGTAAATCTCGTATCCCTGTCTGATACTATGCTGACTGGCACTCCGTGAAGTCTGACAATCTGCCTGAGATACATCTCTGCTAGCTGTGCCGTCGACTGTCCAACTCTAAATGGAAGAAAGTGTGCCACCTTGGTAAGCCTGTCCACAATGACCCAAATAGCATCTCTGCCTGCCGGAGACCTGGGTAATCCAGTCACGAAATCCATGGTTATGTGTTCCCCTTTCCATTCTGGGATCGGTAAAGGTTGAAGAAGTCCAGCTGGCCTCTGATGTTCAGCCTTGACCTGTTGGCAAACCAAACATCGAGAGACATACCGGGCTATCTCCCTCTTCATACCATTCCACCAAAAGTGCTGACGAATATCTCTGTACATCTTCGTGCCGCCTGGGTGAATGGAGTACTGCGAACTGTGAGCCTCTGCCATGACTTCCTGTCTGATATCTCCACTGGGTACACAAAGACGCGAGCCGTGTCGAAGTGTACCATCTTTATGAATACATAACTCTGGCCTTCTTCCCGCTTCACACTCAGCTCTGAGCCGCTGAATCTTGGAATCTGTTAACTGTGTTGTCCGGATCCTCTCAACTATGGTGGACTGAATCTGCAAGCTAGCCATCATGGCCACATTGGAAGGGAGGACAACTTCAATTCCCATCTTCTGAAGATCTGCCAATAGATCTGGTTGTGCCGTCAGGAAATAAACTCCGGCTCTCCTGCTCAATGCATCTGCTACCACGTTGGCCTTCCCTGGGTGATACTGCAAGTTCACATCATAGTCCACAAGTAGCTCGAGCCATCTTCTCTGCCGCATATTAAGATCTTTCTGGGTGAAAACATATTTCAGGCTCTTGTGGTCAGTGAATATCTCCACTCTGTCTTCGTACAAATAGTGTCTCCAAAGCTTCAGAGCAAACACTACCGCGGCCAATTCCAAGTCGTGGGTCGGGTAATTCTTCTCATGATCACGAAGTTGACGTGATGCATAAGCAATTACCTTCCCATGCTGCATCAAAACACATCCCAATCCTCTGCCTGAAGCGTCGCAATAAACTGTGAATCCTCCGGTCCCATCTGGAAGTGTGAGAATGGGAGCCGTAATCAAACCTCGCTTCAACTTCTCAAATGATTCCTGACACTCTGCTGTCCAAACAAACGGCACATCCTTGCGGGTCAACTGGGTCATCGGCGCTGAAATCCTTACAAAATCTGAGACGAACCGCCGGTAATAGCCGGCCAATCCTAGAAAGCTGCGAACCTCTGCCACTGAACTGGGTACTGGCCATGACTCGATAGCCACAATCTTCTGGGGATCCACTTCCACTCCTCCTCTGGTAATGATGTGACCCAAGTACGAAATGCGATCGAGCCAGAACTCGCATTTACTGAACTTGGCGTACAACTGGTGCTCTCTGAGAATCTGGAGAACAACTCTGAGATGCTGCTCATGCTCTGCTTCACTCTTGCTGTAGACCAGGATGTCATCAAGGAACACTATCACAAACTGATCCAAGTAAGGCATGAAAATACGGTTCATGAGATCCATGAACACTGCCGGCGCATTGGTTGCTCCAAAGGGCATAACTAGAAACTCCCAATGCCCGTACCTAGATCTGAACGCCGTCTTCGGGATGTCCTGCTCTCTAACTCTGATCTGGTGGTATCCTGACCGCAAGTCTATCTTCGAGAAAACTGAAGCCCCTTTGAGTTGATCAAACAAGTCATCTATCCTCGGGAGAGGGTATCTGTTTTTGATTGTCACTGAATTCAAGGTACGATAATCTACACATAGCCTAGACGTACCATCCTTCTTTTTCACAAGAAGCATTGGGGCTCCCCAAGGCGATCCACTAGCACGAATGAATCCCTTGGTTCTAAGTTCTTCAATCATATTGTACAAGATCTCTAACTCTGAAGGTGCCATTCTGTAGACTCGCTCTGATACTGGTGCTGTCCCAGGAATCAAGTCTATGGTGAACTCGATCTCCCGTTCTGGCGGCATCCCTGGAAGTTCCTCTGGAAAGACATCTGGAAACTCTTCAACTATCCGGGGCAACTGTACTGCTGCTACTGCCATCCGCAATACTGGAGGAGATGGCTCTACGGCGCCTCTGGAAAAGGAGAACTCTGGCTCCCCGGGAATACTAAAGACAACTCTGCCAACATGGCAGTCTATCCTAGCATAATGGTTCCTCAACCAATCCATGCCTAGGACTACATCATAGTCTGCCATAGGGAATTCTATGAATCTAGCGGGGAACTCTCTACCGCTAACTACGATCCGACACGAGGAAAACACTCGATCTACTCCCACAAGACCATTACCAGTAAGTATATTGAGCTTCACTGATAATGACTCGGGCTCCAATCCTATCCGTGTCGCGAATCGTGCAGACATGAATGAATGTGATGCACCAGAATCAAATAATACAGATGCTGGAAAGGTGTTGACGAGAATAGTACCTGCCACTACCTCACCTGGTGCAACTTCTTCTTCCATGGTCATCATCATAGCCTGACCTCTAGCTGCGGGTCCCCTCTGCTGGAAACCTCTCTGCCTGCTCTGTACTGGAGCCTGGGTGAACTGCTGCTGGTTCTGCTGCTGGAAGGCCTGGGCCTGGGTCGCCAATGGCCTCGGGTACTGCTGTTGCTGCTGAGGTACTGGTGCCAGTCCTCTAACCGATGGACTGGTTAGGTTGGACGAGGATGAGCTACCCCTATTCGGGCAGGCTCCTATCTTGTGATCAGCCGCTCCACAAGCCAGGCACAATCCCTGCGCCCTCCGACACTCTGCCACTACATGGCCCGGCTTCCCGCAATGAGAACATCCCACCGCGGAAGACTGCTTCTGCTTCTGCTGCTGCGGGTACGTCGGGATCGAATGCTGAACTGACGTCACTGAGGCCGCCCGCCTCGGAGTTCCAATGGTTATACCCCTAGCTGCCGGGGTTGGGGCTGATGATTGGTGCATCTGACTATGGGACCGCTTCCTGCCTCCGGTCCTGTCCACAATTCTCTGGGAGGTGTACTCATGCCTCCTAGCCGCCCTCAATACTGCGTCGAACGTCTGGTGCTCGAACTGCTCAACTGCCAACAAGATTTCTAAATGCAGCCCCTGTTGGAACCGCTGGGCCTTATCATACTCGGTTGCCACCAAGGTGGGGGCAAACCTACTCAGTCTAGAAAACTCGGTCGCATAGCCATCGACCGTCCTGCCGCCTTGCTTCAAGTTGGTAAATCTGGTCTGCAGATCGTACCGAGCCACAGCATCAAAGTACTTCGTCTGGAATCTCTCTCTGAACGTCGTCCAAGTAACTGGTGCCGCCAATCCCATGGCCTGAGCTGCCCACCAATCGCGAGCCAAGTCTAACAACTGTAGCCGTACCACCGCCACCTTCTCATTCTCAGGTGTCCTAGCTGCTTCTAGAACCACCTCGGTATCCTGAAGCCAAGCATCCGCGGCAACCGCATCTTCACTGCCGTCAAAGAAGGGAGGGTTCAAGCGCTTGAAACTGTTGGCTGCCTGATTTCCTGGATGACCGCCTCTGGTCAAGGCATCTGCCACAGTCTGGTGCAAGGCGTCTCCGCGACGATCCTGGGAAGCTATCAAGGTTCTGATAAGGCCTACTAGGGTGCCATTATCTGGCTCAGCGGGCTGGACGGGCCGAACTGGTGACTCTCCTCCAGTAGGTATTACCCTGGAGGCGACTCCGGAATGCTGGGCTTGATCTCCAGGTTGCTGCTGGCCCACGGGAGGTGCTCCACCCTGTTGATTGGCGGGGTCAGGTACAGTGCCGCTGAAGAAGACGACACAGGAAAACAATGAGGAAGGACCAGGAAGGATCAATGAGACAAGCATGTAATCAGGGCAAGGATTTCAGGGATTTGAAAATACGGGTGGAGGTCAAGGACGAATACTGATTGAGACATCTAACGGTAAACCCTCACATTTCTTGATTGACAAGACCTGCATGGGCCACCACTTAAACCGTGTCACGCCCCAGATCCAGAATACTGGAGAGCGGGGGCAGACACAGCCAGCTACGTATATTGAAATAGAATACATCTCAACTATACGGTCACGGCTGTCTGGATATGAGGGTTTACTACAAGCCAGCAGTCTCTTAATGTCAAGCCTATTGTCTCAATCTCAAGCAATTAACAGAGTTACAAGATGTTAGAGCATCAAATATATATATATAAGGCGTCCCAAATATTACATATTGGATGATCATGAAGCTAGTCGTACAAAATGATAGGACTAGCAAGAGTTCAGTCGTACATGATCAACCCTAGGATTTGTTAATCATGTTTACAGCCCGTAGGCAGACAGTAAGTAAATGTGCATCGAGCTAACAGATGCTCGTCGGCTAAACGCCTCAAAAGAATGAATTTACATATAAGTGGGTGAAGACAAAAAAAAGAAAACCCACTCGTAGCCCGGGTTCCGTCTAGTGTTCACCATTGGGCTGGAAGCTTAGTAGATCCTCGGGAGCTGCTCCGAAATCTGGCCACACAAAACCAGCTGGGTCAAACCCCAGAAAGAGCAAGTGCCACAAAGGAGGCCACAAATAAGAACAAAAGCCAGCATATCAGAACATAAGAAATAAAGGAAGTACAAGTAATAAAAATACACAGAGCGATAAACGACTAGGGATGTAGAACCATTCCGGGAGCCAGGTTACAATCCTTAAACCAAACAAGGACCGGGATTGTACCCCTTCGCCTGAGTAGTTCACCGTCTCTACCCATTTATCGTTAGGGATAAGTAAAACAATCATGATCAAGAGTTCCAGGTGCAGGGGCTAGACAAAACTTAAACGGGGCTGGACACCATTCATCCACAATCGGCCAAGCAAGTACTACGGCTTACTACTTTAACTAACTAGGGTTATCACAAGCCTAATTACTAACAAGATGCAAGTGAGAAACTCCCAGTCCCAAGCCCTGCAGACCATCCAGTTATCCTTCCGCGGGTTGAGAGTATAGGTGGGTACATCGCCCGGGAGACAAATGTACCCTTAGGTGACTTAGAGGTGCAACACATGACAGTGTGCTGGAAATGTGCTCTACTCATCGGCAAGCTACAAGTCCATTAATGCCTCCAGATAACGAGACTGCCTGTGACCGGGAATTCTCCATGTTCTAATTTGGTCTACTCATTACCTAGTCCAATTTTAGTGTGAGTCCCTTGTCGTGGTACCCAGGGGATCACGTCCTAGGCATGATGCAAGACTGGACAAGTAGCTTAAGCAAGCACAGGACGCACACCCACGGTGTCATGTCAAGTAGCAAGTCAGGTGAGCCTACCGCAGTAGCCCAAATTATCAATTCATCAGGTCATGGTCTCTTGTCGAGTTACATGTTGCCAAGTCATGTTCAAGTCATCAGGTCGGTTTACAAGTTGCAGGTTGAAGAAAAATAACAAGTCACAAAAACTCCAATTTGTGTCCAAGCATGTCAAGCCCAATCAAGTGATGTAGTGGACATTAAACATCAAAAGCTCCAATAAAACCAAATGGAGAATCCCAGAGAAAACATTAAAATCACGGGGGAGTAAGGCAAACAGAAGAGCGCGCGCGTAAGGCCTTGGGCGGCTCGCATAAGGGAACAGGGGCAAGCGCGCAATGGAACGGGAGAGGGACCCACATGCAAAATGGCGGCTGAAACAAGGGGGGGCCACACGCGCAGAGCGCGCGCGTAAGGCAGCGAGAAAAGGGGGGGGCCACGCACGTGGACGTGCGTAGAGGAGGTGTTGCTCCCGCGCACAGCAAAAAAGGGGAGGGCCCCACGCTGGCGCCAGCAGCTGGGAACGGGAGAGGGCCCCACACGCGCAGAGCGCGCGCGCGTAATGCAGCGAGAAAAAGGGGCCCACTGCTTGCGTAGAGGCTGCGCGGCTGCCGCGTAGAGCTAGGGGCCCGCTGCTTGCGTAGAGGCTGCGCAGAGGGGAAAAGGAGGAGGGGGCGCCCCCCACACGCGCAGAGCCGCTCGCGTAAAGCGCTGGCCGCTGGCAGCACGCGTAGCGGCTGCAACCGCATGGCGTAACACCACTGGTGTTGCCAACAAAGGGAAAGGAGGAGTTCTTCTCCTACCTCTAGCTGAGAGGAAGAACCCAACCCCTAAAACTTGCAAAATCCATAACTTTCTCATTTTAAAACGAAATCAGATTTCGTAAAGACTAAAGTTGTATAAAACTTAATTCTCCACAACATAAAAACCTCAAAAAAACCATCCAAATCAAAGTTTATTAAATGAATTTCAAGGAAAACCGAAATTAATGAAAAGTTAGATCTAGAGAGATCCATGCTTCAAATCAAGAAGTTCCAAGTTCTAATATTGTTCTAAACTAGCTAAACAAACTTTCGAACAAGAAGAATCATGGTTTCTTTTCTTTTGATGGCAAGATGCACTTGCCTATGGTGGAGTTAAAGGGTTTTAAGAGGAAGAAGAAGAAGAGGATGCTGGTGGTGTTGATGTTAATGAAGAGAGAGAATGGTAGGTAAGGTTATTAATGGGTGGTGGTGTGGTGGAGGTAAGGGATAGTGTAGGTTAAAGTGATCCATAGCAATTCCGACCAAAGCAAGCCAGGCCGAACCCTCCAAGGGCCCATCTCCTATGAAATAATAATAATAATAAAAAAAAAAAAATTAAACCCAAATCCGTAATGCAACCCAATAAGTTAATAAAGTCGGCCCAAGGCTAAATACGGGAAATACAGGAAAATAATTACCAGAAAATTCAAGAAAATTCCAAATGCGCACAGGAATACGAAATACGGGAACCGAAGGTGACAGATGCGCCCGTACAAGTACATGTAGTTCTTGCCAATCACAAAGAGGCTGCAAAAGATGTATATGTCTGCAAATACTGTACAACATATGACATGGCGTAACAAAGAATGGAAGATGGATGAAGGAGAATTATCTCATCCTGCCGATGGAGAATTATGGAAGCATTTTGATCAGTGTCATCCTGATTTTGTTACGGAGCCTAGGAATGTTCGATTGGCTTTATGTTCTGATGGATTCACTCCATTCGGACAGTCGGGGACGCAATACTCTTGTTGGCCGATGATTTTGACCCTGTACAATCTACCACCGTGGATGTGCCTGAAAACTCCTTACATGTTCCTTACACTTATCATACCCGGTCCAAAAAATCCAAAAAAGAACATCGATATCTACTTGCAACCGTTGGTGGACGAGTGGAAACAATTATGGCAGTTTGGCATCCAGACGTTTGATATATCGATGGAGCAGAACTTTCATATGAGGGCAATGCTCATGTGGACCATCAACGATTTTCCAGCTTACGGGATGTTATCGGGGTGGAGTACTCTTGGTATTATATCATGTTCGATATGCATGGGGAAGTGTAAAGCATTCCACCTTCAGAATGGAGGAAAGGCGTGTTTTTTTATTGCCACCGCCAGTTTCTTCCTTCGTCACATTCGTGGAGAAGGAACAGAGATGACTTCAGGGCTGGTAAACGGGAAGTATCTCTTCCCCCGTTGAGACTAACGGAAGATGTAGTTTGGGAAGAGGTTCGAGATTTATCGACTGTCATGGAAAATTCGGGACCGGGCCATCACAATTGGACGAAACGGAGTATCTTTTAGGATTTGCCTTATTGGCCAGACAATCTCATAAGAAACAATCTTGATGTCATGCATATTGAAAAAAAAATATTTGACAACATATTTAATACTGTGATGGATATTAAGGGAAAAACTAGAAAATATTAAAGCAAGGAAGGACTTAGAAATTATTTGTAAGCGTCCAGAGTTGCATCTGTCGCAAAGGTCCAATGGTAACTGGGTGAAGCCTCCAGCACCATTTACATTGAGTAGAGATGATAAACTGATAATATGTAAATGGATTTCAAAGTTGAGATTTCCTGACGGTTACATATCGAATCTGGCGAGATGTATCGATCTCAACGAATGCAGGTTGATAGGGATGAAGAGTCATGATTGTCACGTTTTCATAGAGCGATTACTTCCTATCGCTTTTAGAGAGATGCTACCTTCTCATGTGTGGACTCCGTTGGCCGAGTTATCTATCTTCTTTAGAGATTTGTGTTCAAGTAAGTTGACGGTACAACATATGCTAGACTTGAGAAGAAAGTTGTAATGACGTTGTGCAAGTTAGAAAGGGTGTTCCCTCTCGGCTTCTTTGATAGTATAGAACATTTGCCGATTCATCTTGCATACGAAGCACGTGTCGGTGCTCCCGTCCATTATCGATGGATGTACCCATTTGAGAGGTATAAAATAATCTTCTAATTTGTAATTTTTTTATTTAAATAATTCTAATATTCAATATATTTTTATAGATATCTAGGTCACCTGAAGAAAAAAGTGGGCAATAAGGCTCATGTAGAAGCTTCAATATGCGAAGCATACATCATTGAGGAGGTTTTTAACTTCTGCTTGATCTACTTCGATACTCATGTCCGAACAAATCGGAATAGAGCGCCGAGGAATGATGAAGGTGATATCAATGCACCGAACGAAGGGATCCGTACAATCTTCAATGTGGGGGGGCAAGTCGACAAGTGCGATTAAATTACGGTGGTTGGATGACGATGAGTTTGAAGCCGTACATCGGTATATATGCCTCAATAGCGGTATCCAAGAGATGGAAGATTTTAAAAAGTAAGCGACACCATTTAGTCATTCTAAATTCGATATTTAGAAGTGTGCTAATGTTTTTCCCTATTATTACAGTACTTTTAGAGCTGAGATTAGAATGGAAAGACCTGATATTGATGATGATGATCTTGCTAGAGAGGTCGATATGAAGTTTCCGTCGTGGTTACAAAATTATGTAAGGATTATAATCATTAGCCATTCTAAATTCGATATGTTACTACCCATACTTTGTCTAATGACTTTTCTGATACTACCCACACTAGGTCTTCCGTCCTGGTACACAGTTGCAGAACAAAGGGCTAAGAGCAATTGCTATTGGACCGAGCAAGAAGGCGAAGTATTGGAGCGGATATACAATCAATGGCTTTAACTTTAGAACTACTGATAAGCCTATCAATCATTCATTTGTCGATGAGGAGGCTAATTATACCAAAAATTTGGGAGTTTGTGTGAGAGCCTCAGTCTACGATGTCGATCCCGAATTCGACTACTACGATATTCTAAGAGATATCGTAGAGATTGAATATTTTGTTGATACAAAGATTGTGCTTTTTAAATGTCATTGGTTTGACACAACACCCAAGCAAGGATGGAAGATTGAGAAACAATTTGGCTTTGTTGATATAAAACATGGAAAAAGATATGGAGGTTTTGAACCATTTGTGTTGGCTAGTCAAACCGTTCAAGTGTACAATACGAGTTATCCTAGCCGACGGTGCAGTACCCTGGATTGGTGGGATGTATGCAAAACCAAAGCAAGAAATACATATAATGTTGGGGATGTAGCCTACCAAGAGGAAGAGGTGGTCAAGCCTCAACCAACATATATAAGTTTGACTGGTGTTGAGAAAGAGGATTTAGAAGATATAGAGGTTGCGGTAGATGACGTTATGGAGGTGAACGTTGATGAAGAATTGGAAGATGTTGAGGAAGAAGTATTGGAAGATGAAGATGAAGATCATAGTGATAGTGAAAATGAAGAAGCAGAAGAAGACACTTCGGAATCAAGCGATGATTCAGAACACTCTTGGGAAGATGAATCAGACTAGTACATACATTTTAATTTAATATATGAGTTCCATTAGTATAATGACATGACAGTAGTTTTTATTTTTAACACATCATCACTTATTATTTCTTTCAGATTTTTCTATGGCGCCGAGAGGTCGACGTTCACGTTTGCAGCTTGGATCTTCATTAAGTCCGCCAAGAGGTCTTCATCATGCCCACCGAGAGGTTTCCATCACGCCCGACGACCTAGATTTATTGTACCAGTACTTTCTTGTATTAAAATATTTTGGATATGTGTATTAATATTTCTTATATTAAAACATTATTCGTATGTGTGTATGAAGCTAATTTTGGATATGTGTGTATGTGTTGTATTAAAACATTTAGGATACGTGTACATGAAACTGAGAATTTGCAGGAAACAAAAATACTGATACGTGTGCCTACTGTAAAACTGTCGACAGGGATAAGGACTGCTGGAAACACGAATACTGATATTGTATTTGGAAACTGTTTATATGACTGTATATTGTGTGTGTAACTGTCGACAGGGATGTGGAGTGTAGGAAACACAAATACTAACATGCAATATTGTATTTAGCGACGGAATGGCGACGGAAAAGCGACAGAAAACCTGGAACGTTGCAGTCTAGCGACGGAACAGCGACGATTTTTCCGTCTCTACATGCCTGAAAAATTTACTTTGCAGGCTACCGACGGAATAGCGACTGTAGTTTCCGTCGCTAAGGTTCTGGAAAATATT
This sequence comes from Iris pallida, assembly GCA_029216955.1. Lineage (NCBI taxonomy): Eukaryota > Viridiplantae > Streptophyta > Magnoliopsida > Asparagales > Iridaceae > Iris > Iris pallida. The sequence continues at coordinate 2,301,695 of JANAVB010027600.1, read as the reverse complement.
ATATTCCAGTATAGCGACTGAATAGCGACGTAAGTTTTACTTACTATTTCGTCGCTATGTTCCTGTCCGACACAAAAAGCGTACCGGAAATATCTTAGCGACGTAATTTTTCATCGCTAGCCCGTCGCTACTCTCATCCAGAATTACGCCACTGCGACGTCGGTAGTTCGTCGGTAACTATAGCGACAGAGTTTCCGTCGCTATTACGTCGTATTTTCTAATAAATAGCGTGTCGCTAAATGCGTCACTAATCAGTCGCTATTTCTGACAAACTAGCGACTGATTTAAATTAGCGACACGTGATTTCCCGATAAACTATTTTCATCGCTGATATGTCGTTATTTGGCTTTAGCGACGAAAAAATGACTTTTAGCGACGGATCCCGCCGTCGCTAAAAGCTTTTTTTTTGTAGTGATAGGCTTCACAAATAGAACCCTCGACCCGAGCCTTATTTTTCACCTTTCTCTTTAGGTAGCTAAAATGCCGCTCAAACACGTACATCTACCAATAATCGACGGGTCCAGCAACACGTGCCTAATAGGAAAGATGAATTGAAAACTGCTCCATGGAGTCGAAGAACCCATGAGGGAACACCATCTCAAGCTTGCATAGTACTACCGCAATATCCTTCTCTTGCTTTTCTAGACGATCGACGAGCAACTCAGTAGAACAAAGATCTATGAAGAGTATGCTCAGCTCTGTCAACGGATCCCAAACAACCTGCGGTAGTAATTCCCAAAATGTAATCGAATTAACCTCTCTATAAATACGTAACAGTCGTGGCTCTTCATATCCGTCAGTTTGTTCTCCTACGGGTCGATGCATCTTCTCAAATTCGACAAGTACCCGTCATAAAATTTTAGGCCATGAATCCACCTACAAAGTCTTCCTTTATTCTCCATATCCAGTGAAAAAATTGCCTTAGGCTGCTTATACTTCCCATTGCCTTCCTCTATCAAATGCAACGGAGGACGTCTGCATATATCTTCCAAGTCCAAGCTGGCCTTGGGATTGTCTTTCATCTTTTTCTTTACGTCCATCACAGTATTAATTATGTTGTCAAACACATTCTTCTCGATATACATGACGTCATGGTTATGTCCGATCATATTGGTTCTCTAGTATTGCAGATCCCAGAATATAATCCTCTTCGTCTAGTTATGAGTGCGACCAAGTCTATCACACTTGTACCCCTTTGTAGGCTCTTCGATAGCGCTTGAAAAATCTTTGACCTCCTCCCATATTGTGTCTCCGATCCACCTTGGTGGTGGATTGGCCATCTCCACAACGTCGGCACGAAAAGCATTCATGTTCCTCCCGAACTGATGATCCTTCGGCAGAAACTGTCGATGACAATCGAAAAAGCACAATTTTCCTCCTTATTTCAAACGAAAAGCCTTCTTGCGGTCTGTGCAATACAAACATGAGAGACGACCATGAGTGCTCCATCCCGATAATATTCTATAGGCCAGAAAGTTATTGATGGTCCACATAAGTGCGGCCCTCATCTGAAAGTTCTACTTTCTGGAAATATCATACATGTTGGCGCCTACTTTCCACAGCTGATTCAACTCATCTATCAACGGCTGTAAGTACACATTGATGTTCCTCTTCGGATTGTTCGGACCTGGGATGATAACATTTAGGAATATATAAGGAGTCTTCATATACATCCACGGCGATAGGTTGTACAGAGTGACAATTACAGGCCGACACGAATATTGGAAACTCGAAAGTCCGAACGGGTAAAAATCTTCGGAGGAGAGACCCAATCTTACATTATGAGGATCAGAAGCAAAATTTGGATACTCTCGATCAAAGTGCTTATATGCTTCTCCATCGAATGAATGATTCGATACTCCATCGATCTGTTCCCGCCTGTGCCAACTCATGTTTTTGACAGTCTCCTTCACCATAAACAACCTCTGTAACCGCACCATCAAAGGCAAGTAGTGCATCAAATCAGTCGAATTTCTTGTACCAGGAGTCCTACTTGTATTAGTTGTTTTGTAGCGATCAGCACCATAAAATCTGTACATGTTTTCATCTTTGTCGTCCTTGTAGTACAACATACATCCGTTGCAACGTGCATCAATTTTATCATATCCCATCTAGAGCGATCTCACTACACTTTTGGTCGGCAGAAGTCTGTAGGTAACTTGGCACCCTTCGATAAGATCTCTATAATCAACTCGATGATTCGGTTGTAGCATTCTTGAGATATGCTGAGATCGGACTTGATATTCAGCAATCTTGTAACCACCTCCAACAGTGAATGATCCTCACAACCAGGATACAAAGGAGTCCTTGCATTCTCCAGCATCAGCATTCGGTGCCTCCTCAGCCGCATCTTGATTGTTCGAATCAAAACTAGGCCCCGCAGCATCGAAAACCATGTTCACATATCCTTCATCGTAACTAGCGTGGTCGCGGACATCCATATACAGCTCCACATAAGGCTCTGGCTCTGATGCTAAAGGAACAAGTTCTCCGTGTGAGGTCCACTTATAGTAATTAGGTATGAAATCCCTCGAGTACAAATGACATGTCACGTCCACTTCTGGATGATATTTTAAGTTACGACATCTCACACATTGACACTTAATTTTGGTACGATCCATGTACTGAGGGAACATCTTGGCAAACTGCAGGAACTGCTCTACCCTCTGAATAAATTCATCCTACACACCGCACATGTCATTAGGATGACGATTGTACATCCACGAATGATTTCGCAGATAGTAATTCATATCCATTTGAAGATAATTTTGTAAAGATGGAAACACATTATTCGAGTATATTGTACAAATGGATGCATACATGGATACTCATGTTCATCAAAGTACCAACATACTTGACACTTGGTACCAACATACTTGAAATTTGGGTGTTGTCATGTGTTCTTTGTGAGCCATTCTCTGAAAATAAAATTTACTTCTGCAAGCCTTTTGAGGCTACTAGAGTTATACTAGGTTTTCGAAAAAAATCTATAAAAGACTAAGTTATTCGTCTTTTTTGGTATAACTCTAGTAGCCTCAAAAGGCTTGCATAAGTAAATTTAGTTTTCAAAGAATGGCTCACATGGACACTTAATTTTCGGCTAACACGGACACTTAACATAAAAGATAATGATATCTCTGTTATCATGTGTTCCTTGTGAGCCCACAAGGAAAACTTGACCTCGGAGTGTCCAAGCTAGGCTAGCACTTACATAGCTAGCACTTACCACGGAATACTTACCGATACCTAGCTAGCACTTACCTACATACCTAGTATCTTGACTTATGTCTTGACACTATACCCATCATACCTATACTTGACACCATACCATATCTTATAGGACTTTATTTATTTATTTACGATTTTTTTACTTCTTTCCTTCTTTGTATTTTCTTCTATTTTTCTGAAATTTGTAGAACTCTAAGAGCCTAATTAAGGCTTACAGAACTAACCTTCATATCCTAGTATACCCTTAACTATGGGTATGCTAAAATATAACTTGACATTATGATACCCACTACTCAACGATATTACCTAAGTATCTAATATAATAACTCCTTCCCAGAAGTAACCTTCAAGTATACTCTTAGCGATACCTAGTAACACTTACCTACATATCACCTTAACTCTAGGTATTTGTGTATCATGTGGATATCATGTATCATGGTACACAATATATCACATTGTTACACTTTTGTATCTTGACACTAGGATACAGTTTCAAATACCCATGACACTAACAATACTTGACACTAGGATACAGTTTCAAATACATTGACACTCTCTTGTATATTGACCGAGTGCCAATTTAAAATACACCCAAGACATATTTCTTTCTTCATATAGTATTGTTACAAATTAAAGAAAATATTTATAATAAATACACACATTATAACCTAAATTTTCATTCTAAGACTTATGAATATCATTGTAACATCGTGTCCTAATTACTTATGTCCAAATCATGTCTAATTTGTGTGTCCATGTCACTATATCCTCAAATACATAACTAATTCCTAATTATGTATCACAACAGAAATAATTTTTTGTGTCCAACTCAAAAAAAAGGTGTGCATGTGCGTATCTAACTCAAACATGTCTATGTCAGTGTGTGTGTGTGTCTATGTCAGTGTGTGTCTGTGATAGTGTGTATGTCATGTCAGTATGTGTGTGTCGTGTCAGTGTCATGTTAGTGTGTGTGTCGTGTTGTGTCGTGTCGGTGTCTATGCTATAAGAGAGAGGGGATTAGGGTTTATCGAGACCCGGTGGGGATGATCGGGGAGGGGGGTCGTCGGGGGGAGGAGAACTGAAGACGGAGGGGGGAAGGAGTGTCTGCATCGGGAGGGGAGGGGTCACGACGAAGGGGGGCTGGAGGCGACGGAGGGGTCTAGAGGTCGGGGGAGGGAGAGGGGAGTTCCAAACATTTAGGGGCTCGATTAAGTGGGGGGAAAGAAAACTCTATGCCATATATTAAAAACTTAGCAACGACTCATAGAAACGTTGCTAAACGTCGCCATTTGTTTAATATACGACGACATATATATATATATGCGGGAGTCACTAAAAGTCGCTAATGTAAAAAATATAGTGATGTTTATCGACTGCTCTGCAACGTTATCTTTCATGAAATTAAAGCCGATCGATAGACGTCGCTGGATGTCGCAAATAATATCGTATTGCGATGTCATTTATAGACGTCGCTAATGTGCAAAATATTCGCGAAGTTTGCCTTCAGAGTCACTAATTTTGCCGCTGATTTGACTTATTTTGGTTGTGTGTTATATAGAAGTACATAATATTATTCTGTTGTTAGATCGTAATAAAATATTGTTTTGTTGATATAGACATAGAATATTGTAATGTGGTTACATAGAACATGGCATTATGGATTATGGTTTGGGATTATTGAGTCGCCAAGGTAGAAATTCTTGGATTAGGAAGTAGGCAAGTATGGTAATTCCTGTATTGGAAAGTGTAGAAGCACGAGCGATGGCTCGAGGAATGTGGTAATAAAAAAAGTAATGTTTTGCATAGTTATTTCAATTATTTTATCATGACTGTTATGTTTCATAGCTAAGTTGCACATGCATATATAGTCACGGACAACTTGTGCACAATATTCAGTTGCTCAAATAGTATCTGGGGCACCGGATCGATTCGGCCTAGGGAGAACATGAATAGATGTGATGGCGTACTAATACGGGTAATTCAAAAACTTCCACTATGGCTCGCTACATGTGCTAAAAGGATCGTTGTCTTACCAAGAACAGTCCACTATGGTGTGTCACCAGTGACCATCATATAGTTAGACTGCGTACTAATGATAATATATTTACAGGGTTAACAAGTTTGTTGCAGGGACAAACACACGACACATATATTTTATGAATACTAACAATTGATGAAAGGGACACACATATGAAACAATTATATATTATGAATGTTAACATTGTTACAAGGAAGGATGATAGCCTTGGAATTTATCATGTCAAATAATATGTGTTTGTGCCCGCTCTTATAAATTGTTAACATATCCCAAGATAATAATAGAAAGACCACTTAATAATTTTATTTGTCCTCACATAATTATCATGTTGCTTTAGGTGAGTCGGGTTAAGGCCGCTTGTAGGACCGTTGAGCACCTCTAGAGGGGAGGGTAAATAGAGTGTGTGCGTGTGCAGCAAAAATAATCACCAACTAAAAATTATCTATGACAGGTAAATGACAGTAAATAAAATAAGGTAAAGTAAGAGACAAGAGAATCAAACTCAGTGACACAGTAATGTATACTAGTATCCCTCTGAGAGGACTAATCCAGTCGCGAGTACTCTTGCTCGTTGTTAATCTACTATTCATAAGCTAAATGAGAGCTTGCCGTCTCTTTACAACACTGTGCCTTGGTGACGAGCGCACGACCGACTCCAACAAAGTGATTCTAAAAAGTGGAACGTTTTCTGAATGCAACCTCTGATACAACTTTTATGAAACAAAATACTAGATCGAATAGAACTGTACTGTCTTTGGCTAAGAGTGGTATAGACGAGATTTTAAAGCTTTAGAGAGTTGAAAATACTTTAGAATAGATAGAGAGAAGAGTGGTTGAGTGATTTAGAAATATGAAAATCCTTCTTTTTTTATAGTATTTTTGGGGACCGAACTCGGGCAGAGTTCGGATGCTAGAATTTCGCATAGGAACGTTGGATGCAGATTTTTGGGAACTGTATTTCAAATTTACCCAGACCGAACTCGACGAACTCTGACCGAATTTTGACCGAGTTTGGGCAGAGTTCTGCCAGAACGATTTTGGGCCAAATTGGTTGGGTTTTGGGCTATTTTGGTATGTGGACTTTAGGATAGGTATTTGTGGATAGGTAGGCTATATATTTATGGACTGAAAATAGCTAAGCCAGTACCGATCCGATCAATCTCACATTTTTTCTAGACTCAATAAAAGAAAAAATACAGAATAAATATGAAAACCAATAGCCCCTTTGATGACGCCTCTCTCCTGACATTTGAGCATACTTGAAGACGCCTTTTTTCTTGACGACAGTCATCCAAAGATAAACTTATCTGGAAATCTAAATATCTTTCGGGAGATTCGCCCCCCGAACCCCTATAGGGGGCGCTGCCCCCCTCGACCCTCGTCCGCTGATCGGGCAGCGGAACCTCCGATGCGAGGCCCCGAATAGGTCGCTAGGTAGTTCAAAGAAATCTTCTTGTATAATGCCATCTTTGGTCCATCAATAATTCTTCATTACATATGTCCTGGTGTGATAATACTTACTGCCTGTCTGCAAGTACATGTTAGACGAACAAAATAATATGATGCAGTATGATACAAGCATAGCAATATGATATAGTAAACATTAGGACTATACTAAGTTTAAGTAGCAACATGGTAGTGATTATATGATTATTAGTGACGTCATTATTTTAAACTTAATCAATTAGCCATATTGAAAAATATGATACAATCATTGGGCTGACAATCTCTCTCTTTTTTATTATGGCAAATCGGTTAAGTTTAAGATAGGACGATAGATGCGTGTATCATTAATAAACACATATTATTAGAATATTGTGTGCTAACGTAAACTTATTTCTTCTCCGTTGACAAGATCAAAAATAAGCTCTCCCGTAATAAGATATAAAATGAAATCAATCATCACAGAAGGAAGGTAGAAAAATATTCATGAGCAACAATCATGGGAACAGTGTAACGGCAAGTTTAGAAAATAACACAACTTAAGTAAAAAAAACTTGTCAAAACACAAAATCGTTGGTTGAACTTTAAAAATCTGAAATCAAACAATAAATAGTTTACCAAGTAGAAATCGAAAATGACATTTAAAAGAATATAATGAATAAATGTTACTGTATTTTGAAATAGACCAATAAAGGATTTTAATAAAAGGTAGATATCAATAAAGTAGAAATCAATCATTGGTCGGTCATAAGTAATCCATGAGTATTAGAAATTCGTAGATCTAGTATACAAATAACATATCAAAAAAATATAATAAGACTTTTAACAATGATCACAGAAAAAATATGATTCCCACTTTGCCTATAAAAATTAGTGAATCACTTCAATAAAGAGTATAATCATTGAAAAGAAATCAAAATATATATACTAGAATCTATCTACTTACTCAAGTTCATGCATTTGAACTCAATTACCTTAGCATGATATATGAATATCTATTATAAACATGAAGGTAATGGAGGCAAAAATATTTGAGAAGAAAAAATTCAGTCGACTTGAATGCTACCCCGCAAAGTACATCTAGTCTAAATATAGATAATCATGAACTTTGAGATAAAACCTCGATAAAAAAAACAAAAATAATAATAACTCAATAATTATCAAGATAAGAAAATCAAAAAAAATATAAGAAAATTATAACTTGTGAACCCACGAAAATGAGAGAACCAAGAATTTTTTTTAAAGAATCATATATTCTCTCATAAATCTAAATATCATGAACAACTAAACAAAGTATTTAAATCAAAGAATATATGTCCATGATGAACTAGGTATACCACATAGTAGGGGTACAATTGAATTGAAACAATTACTTTTCTTTCCCTTAAAATATGCGTATCTAGTTCAAAAATATTTATATGCATAAAATAGATAAAATAATCACCAGATCTAAGGCATATCTGAGATATGCATCTTTCTTCCCTTTGATCAATGCATATAAAGTTCAAGCTTAAAGAAAGTATCATCTTTAGGCAAGAAATATCCAATAAATAAACGCTAAAAGATGAACAAAGAAAATATTTCTCCAAATAAAAAATATAAGAAATATTCAAATAATAGAAATGATGTCAAGACCATAAATGATTTTTGAAAACTGTCTTAATAAATGTTCGAATGCGTCCGTTTAGTCCTCAGATTGACAGCTGACGATTCAAATTTTTGTATCACGAAAACAGCTTTAATAAAAGATCCATAAATAATAAATAGACCACTTTGAACAAAATAAAATAAGACTAGCTGAATGTCCAAATAAATAGTATTCTAGATATATGGCATGTCAGGGAAATAATTAATTTGAAACAATTAACTGCTCCCCCTTTACATGGGTATATCCAAAATTAATAGTATTGACATATTTAAATTCCAGAAAAATATTTTCAAACTAGAAAACTAATTTATCAAAATATTAGATCTTCTTATCAAAGTTTATTTTTTTTCTTTTAAAATCTTAGCACGGTGTCCATCTGATAACCGTAGGCTTAAAGAAAAGAAACACTTTAAGAGAGAGAAATTCAATATGTTAACTTCTCTCCCGTAAAAAAATACTACTATAGACAATTAGTAACTTGAATAAGAAGAGAATAATAAAATCTTAATAAAACGAGTATCATGAATATTACACAATCGGAAAGAACATATCAGAAGAACATAATATTCAATGAGTAGTCATAAGATCAAATCAAGTCTGAATATAGAATAGCTTGACAGAAATATAAATATATCAAAAGATGACAAACATGAACCTATGGAAGATCAATGTATGTTACCTTTTGTGAAAGTATTATAATTAAATAATACTATCAATTAAAGCTAAAATACAAAGTCCATCAGAAAATAATTGCAAATTAGACCTCAATAAATTTAGTTTATAAAGATTTGATCAATCTTGGGTTAACTGTAGGGGCCGGTTCCCAGCTAGCGGTAGTCCGAAGACACTTGGCACCGTGTCGCTTAGGCTTTTATGCCTTGTTGACAGAAGGACCCTTTCGGCATGTACCCAAAATAAATATCTTCTTTAATAACCGAAGATTTAAGAAGAATTTATGCAATATGAAATCAATTCTATTATATGGAATTGGAAAATCTCAAAATAATGTAGCATACAGTATAAGGTGTATCAATTACATATATCCATAAGCGCGACAAAATTATTGGGTACCAATAAATATGAGATAGAAAATACCCAAAGGAAAATTTTATCAAGATCAAGATACTAAAAACTATTTTACAAAAAAGGTTTTCATAGTGCACAATAGAGATAAATATATAATATAAATGTGTGCACTAATAAAGTAGGTAAATTTTAAAAACAAGATAAAGCAAAATGATCTTGTGTTTCTTAAAATAACACTCACAAATAATCATGACCAAGATATTAATAAATATTTCTTCTCAAAGTTCCAACTAAAAGATATAAAACAAATAAATATCGAAAGTTAGGAGACTACTAATATATATATATATATATATATATATATATATATATATATATATATATATATATATATATATATAATGGCAAATATAAAATAATTTAAATATTATAGATTAAATAAGAGTCATGTATCCAAAATGCCAACCAAAAAGCCAAGAAACACATCATTAAGAGAGGCTTTGAGGAAGAATCAAATAAAGAGAAGAACACAAATTTACTCAAAGTAATTAATGAGATAAGCACAAGTTTAAAGATAACAAGTATAATTAAGTACTTTTTAAAATAATATAAAACTTGAGCTGAACTCATATGCCCATAAAGATATTTATAAAAAAATATATCATAAAAAATATCTGAGCAATATATGAATGACAATAAAGTATTCATGTATCCTTAATAAGCATTAAAAAAATATCATAAGGTCAAAAACATGTATAAATATGCTTTATTAGGCAAAGATGTAATTAATTCATAAGAAGTTAATCAAAATAAGATATAAGGATCAATAGTGAATATATTATGCAAGCACAAGGTTAACATAAAAGTATATGTATATACTTTTCAAGTAAAAAAACTTGTGCTAAATATGCATACTCACAAATACCAATTAAAGTAAATATGACATATTAATGACAAATCTGTAAGAAGTAACCATTTCAAAAATATTAAAGACGAAGAGTCAAAAATACATTAACAAAAAATTTTAGCTCCTATGGACTAGAGTGGTAAGCATGCTTCATAGATAAAGACTAAGAGTAAAGAGCATACATAGATAAATATGTCACACTAATAGAAAATGAGCAAACCACTATATAGTGTGAACTAATCATTTAAGCTAAACAACTAGTCATGCTAAGATTATATCTCATAATGATTTACACAATAAACAATTGAAAGATATCAATGAGAGCTAATAGCAAGACATCAATAAGAATATGCTAGATATTAAAAATTATTTAGGAAGTATGTTACCGAAGTGGTTCAAACGACCACACTTGTGTTGGTACAATTGCTTGAAAAATGACCTTTGTAGATTTGTAACCACCAACACGTTCCATGGTTCTATGGTTCATCATAAGTAGCTCCACCTGAGATATTAGGCGAAGACTTTGGTATCCAATACTAGGATCCATATTTGTTAGCTTTGGGAACCCATTTGCACAAGTTCATATCAACTAGCTTTCTAATCTGACAATGATTAAAATTATGTCCATTCATACCACAATAATGACAGAAAGTATTAGCATTAGTGTTATGTGCAGCAGTATGAGAATGTGCAGTGGTGTAGTATGATGTGCATAGATACTTGTAATAGAAAGCATGGTTACGTAAAGTTTTAGCTTTGCTTGCTTCCTTTATAAAAGATCTGTCGTGTATGACTTTGTGATGTGTCACATGTCTTGTGTTAGACTGAGTGATAGGTTGTACTAACTGTTTTTCCAGTTTAATCTCTAACTTTTTAGAGTTAGCACAGATCTCATCATATTTTACAGAAAGAGTATCAATTCTACATGAAGCAATAGAATACTTCTTCTTTTCTGATTCTAATTCCTCCTTAAGTTTATAATTTTTTTGAGTGCTTTTCTCAATGCAATCAAATACATCATGCAATCTAAACTCAAGTGTGGAAATATCATTAGAATTATCAGAACTAGAAGTGTTTCTAGCATCATTTAATAAGCAAGTAAACTTTTTATTCTCACGCTTATATGATAGAATATCTTTTCTAGCTTACATATACTTATCTAATACTTTCTTGTGTTATTCTAAAGGATCACTGAAAGTATCAAATAATTCATCACATGAAAATTCACTCTCTTCATAAAGAGAATTATTTTGTACCTCGTTGGATAATATTATCGAGCATATATTTACAGCTTGACAAGGTCTCTCTTCTACTTCGGAATCGTTTGCTTCGCTTTTACACCATATGCTTGTGTTAGCGTACTTGTGTGACGACAATCGTTCATAGTGAATCTCCTTTTTAGTGGCAAGACCATCTTCTTTGATGTGACCTATCTTCTTACAGTTGTCACGTACAAGCTCTACTTCATATAAAGGGTTGTGTTGAACCTTAAATCTCAGTGCCATTGTAAACCCCCATATTTTTAATTGATTTTTTATGAATTAATTAATGTTTTATACATTTTATTAGTTATAAATATTTGATACTAGCTTATTAGTATAAATAATGTATGTGAGTATATGCATATTATATTATTATATGTGTGCATGAGCGTATTCTTAATAAATAAGGAATATAATAAATCCTAGGATTTTAGGAAATTATTTGTAAATTTTTAGAATTTTTTACTAGCCTAATATATATATATATATATATATATATATATATATATATATATATATATATATATATATATATATATATATATATAATTGTTAATAAAAAAAAGTAAAAAAAAAAGAAGGTTAGATGCGGTGGTCGGCCCAAGGGGGGACCGACCACAGCATTGTTACTAATGAAGAAAGAAAGAAAAAAGGAAAAGAAATAAATAAATAATATATAAACCCCACCCACTTAAAAGGGGGCAGGCCCTACTCCCTTTTGAGTGCTGCTCTACCGCACGCTTAATTCCGAACCCGAGCAATAGACTCATTAGCAAATCCATTAGGATTAGATGTTTGCCACAAGTTGTTATAAATACATCTTTTTCCACAAGCCTCAAAACCCTAAACTTCCAAAACAAAAGTTGAGGCTGATCATACCCTCTTCGCCTATGAATTTGTTTCACCAGCGACGGAGCTTTGTGCGCGACGAACGGAGCATCGGAAGTCAGTCCCGTGTCACCTACGGAGCAGTTTTCTAACTCAAGGTACCCTACTTCCCTACGACGTAACTTTTTACTCGTAGTACCGATTTTCGATCCGTAAGATTTTTTGGAAAGTAGACTTGACCCTCTTTGAGATCCTCCAAGTGGATTTCGAAAACAACCCATCGAATTGCTCGAAAAATCGAGACGAAGTTGAAGAAAAACCTATTATTTGTAATACTAAAAACTGTTTTGAGACGACAACTTGTCGGTCAATTTTATTGCTGTGCAGTAAAGTATTGTAGAAAATAATCAAAACCAGTAAAAGACAACGTAACCGAAATCGCAATACATCTTTTGGATCGTCGTTTCGATTTGCTTGTAAAAAGTAGATTGATGTTGAAGTTGAGGAAAAACCTGTATTTAATTGTATTAATTTTCTAAATTTTGTCCGATATGGCGTGCGCCCCGACAAACCGGGCGACGTGGTTGCATGCTATATGCATTAAAAGGCGCGTATGGACGTTGCGGACGTGTGGGAACTGACGGAACCAGTTTCGTTGCGTGTGCGCGACGAAATCAACGCGTATCCGTCAAAATACCCCGTATCGGCGTTTTGCAAACTTGCCCATAACTTCGTGTACAGTCGTCGATTCGAGACAAAACTTACGCCAATAGGTCCGAATCAAAATTTTGGTCCTGTGTGCCAAGTTTGGTTCGATTCTGAGAAGGTCGAATCGGAACCCATTTTTGGCGGGCCCGCGACCCACTCAAACGGGCAAATTTGTACACGGCTCAGCGGAATCCAAAATTGGACATACCGACATGTAGTTTGACGACTTTAGAGACCATAGACTTTGGCACGCATTCCGGTGCAAAGTGGGTCCAACGACGGACATCGTTTTGACCCAAAATTACGATTTTGCCTCTGTTCCAGAATTAGACTTTTTGATAGTTATTTTCTGGGTATATCTTTTACACTGAGTGCATTTTTTTATGTTTGTTTCAGCGTCCGGAGTTGTTTGGAGATTGTGACGTTTCTTAGCTGACATTGTGATTACTTGGGCTTGCCACTTTGCACCATCAGGCAAGATACCTTGCCACCTTATTCTGTGATTATTATACTTCTTATTTTCAGTTGTTATTTTCAGCATTTTGTTTCGTGATATTTAAACTGTGCGTCGAAGTCACACTTGGGTGCAAGCGACTCCATCGGTCGTTTACCTCGCCTTATTTATTTCTCTTGTATTGACTTAGTCTAGTGACCACCCATTGATGTTGAGGTATTGGTATATCTCATACGGCCTTGATACTTGTTGTATCACGTGATGTGAGTCACATGTAGGACACGTACCCGTGTAGTCGGCAGGCCACCGATACGTATGGAGCGTACGACGGATAGGAGTAACTGCCAATAGTATTGCATGTTAGAAGACTTGGCGGTTACTAGAGATTCATATCAGTCATGGAGATGATGATACTAGGCATTGGATGGGGAGAACAATACCTGACGTATGGACTTCTTTGCACTTCCCTGATTACCTGTGCGCTCCTCCGGAGACGCAGGCTCCAGGCGCCCTCTGACGTCTCCCAGAGCGTTATGGACGTAGCCCTTGCACATGGTGCCCTCTGACGCTTCCAGAGCGTTATGGACGTAGGCCCCTGGTGCCCTTTATGGGAACTATGTCGATCTCATTTACAGCCAGGGCTCATGCGTCGAAGGATTGTATCTCAACTGCATATTCACAGTAGAATGGTCAGGAACCTTATTGCATGCATATCTTTTTGTCTTATTATATTATCGCAGTTTATATGGCATAGTATTTTCTTGTATCTTACTATGTCCCCTGAGGACCTGGTTATCTCTCCAGGTTTAGACGACTTTCCACAGGAGTACGGAGCGGCATTAGAGCTATCCTACATTGATGACGAGGCAGTGCCTTTTGATTTCTAGACTATTTCTTATCTGAGACAGTTGTAGACATTATTTTACATCTTTTTTCTTTCTATTTTCGGAGGTTGGACTCCGATCTTGTGAGACTATTTTTCATAGCTGTTTGGAGTGAGTATGTTCACCCGGCTATCTTTTGATACTTTTATCTATTCATTTGGACTCTATTATCTTCTGTGTTGAGCTGTGATGAGATTATATTATATTATTCTGGCCTGTGATTATTTATTTATTTACAGCTTATGTACATATGTGAGGATTCCATATATTGGAGTATTCTTCGTATATGTGCAGCTGGCATGTACTCGGTCCTATGTATTTTGGGACTGGGACGTTACAGCCATCATGCACCCATTTGCATCATTACGAGGACTATCTTCCTCTCTTGAGTTGATAGCTTTGCTTTCGTACCTGCAGTCATAAGTAGCTTCAAGAAGTTTCTAAATTTTATGAGATATTGTGAAAGTAGTAATAAGATTGAATATATTTATGTCTACAGCACAATAAAAAGCATGTATTGCTTTTACATCAAGGCTATCTAACTTCTGCTCTTTCTCTGTATAACTATAATACGGCTTATTATTAATAATAGAGGAAGTGAGAATAGAGGTGACAGTAGGCTTTTTGTAGCCATTGATGACAATTAACCATAAGTCAGAGTATATAGACCTTAGGTACAAGCTCATTCATATTTTCTAGTATGTCTAGTTTGTTCCATCAAATAGTGGAGGTCTATTTGTGGATTTTCCTTCACCTGTGAACATTGAATTCACGGCTGCTATATGCAAACTCTCTAGTGTTATATAAGAATATAATCTGCTCTGATACTAATTGTAGGAATGATTGGTACGAGCAGTAATATCTATATAACAAGCACCAGCTCTGATACCAATTATAGGACCGTTGAGTACCTCTAGAAGGGGTGTATAGAGTGTGTACGTGTGCAGCAAAAAAACTATGGCAGGTAAATAATAGTAAATAAAATACGGTAAAGGAAGAGACAAGAGAATCAAACTCAGTGACACAGCGATGTATACCGGTATCCCTCTCAGAGACTAGCCTAGTCGTAAGTACTCTTGCTCGCTGTTAATTTACTATTCACAAGCTAATGAAAGCTTATCGTCTCTTTATAATACCGTGCCTTGGTGACGAGTGCACGACCGACTCCAACAAACTGATTCTGAAAAATGGAATATTTTCTGAATTTTAACTTCTGATACAACTCTTCTGAACCAAAATACTAGATCAAACAAAACTGTACTGGCTTTGGCTAAGAGTGATATAGGCGAGATTTGAAAGCTTTAGAGCATTGAAAACACTTTAGAATAGATAGAGAGAAGAGTGAATGAGTGTTTTAGAAATGTTAAAATTCTTCTATATTTATAGTATTTTTGGGGACCGAACTCGGATAGAGTTCGGATGCTAGAATTTCGCATACGAACGTTAGATAAAGATTTGGTAGGAACTGTATTTCAAATTTATCCAGACCGAACTCGGTTCGAACTCGAACCGAGTTCGGACAGAGTTCTGCCAGAACTGTTTTGGGCCAAATTGGTTGGATTTTGGGCTATTTTGGTATATGGATGTTTGGATAGGTATTTGTGGATAGGTAGGCTATATATTTGTGGACTGAGAGTAGCTAAGCCAGTACTGATCCGATCAATCTCACATTTTTCCTAGACTTAATAAAAAAAACATATAATAAATATGAAAACCAATAGCCCCTTTGATGACGATTTTCTTCTGACATTTGAGCATACTTGAAGACACCTT
>JANAVB010027600.1:2215496-2280496 GCA_029216955.1 Iris pallida | reverse complement strand
CTTTCATGTAAATAAACAGCCATTTTAACGAATCCATTCAGGAATTTCTTCATAAATATGACTGTACATTTATTATTAGATATTTTCCTAAACATATACTCAATGAGCCTATCACATTCTTCTGGATGGTTTTAGTTTATATCTTATTCATTTGCAAATCCTTCGGGGATAGCATGATAATTTTAAATCTTTCAAGGATATACCTAAAATTTTAATCCTTCAGGGATTTCATGCATATCTTATCGTCTAGGTTATCAAGACCGAGGAATATATTTTTTCATATTATATTCATAATCATTTCAAGATCCTTTGAGCTAATATTGCTCAATATATTTGAATCTCTTATTCGTTACAAACACCTATTCAAAACAAATCGGGTTTATTCCTTTTCGGTTTTGAAATATAGGACCGACCACTCCATGTTTTGCGAGAGATGTAGCATATTTCCATTAGATTATTCGTGGTTTAGTGTTATCCTTTTATTTTATTAACCTTTTTATTCTCATTTGATAATGTCATTTATGACAAACTTCTTGATTCCAAATTTTTCTTAACTATGCATAAAACATAGATTTCATGGGTACCGGTACTTCTTTCTCAGTCACTTCTGGAATCTGAGGTATATCCTCTACCGGAGCGATATACTTTGAGAAATTTGATCTTTGGTTCATGACATCTTCCGGATCGTCATGAACTTTTTCCTCTACAGGAGATGCTTCTTTGGGAGCTACTTCTTCAAGAGCATTAGGGTGTATTATATTATTCGATCTCTTCTTTTGGAGAGCTGAATATTTAGAAGATTTAGTATTATTCGGTTCTTTTGGTACTTCTATTAGAAAATAGATTCATATTTGGTATAACTATTTAAACTGCATAATCGAGTAAGCATCTAATAATTTATTTGTAATTAAATACAAGAAATAATTTCTCCTAATTTAGTCAAGACTAGATAATGTTAAAGTATGCCATGATATGTTCTTCTGGAATGATGCTTTATAACGTTCTTCTAGAACGATAATTCAAGACATTATTCTCGAACGATGCTTTACGACATTCTTCTAGAACGATAATTCACGACGTCTTCTAGAACGATAATGTATCTTCTTCCTATCTCCCTCTAACGACAAAAATTCTGCCTTATTAACGTGACAGGTCAAAAAGATCTTATGTCTAGAAGATATAATAATCTAAGAAGATAAACATATAAATTATAATTAAATTATAATTCACAAAACATAGATGCCAAGATTATAGTTTCAAATAATACCAACATAAGCCATCTAAAAAAATATAATTCAAAACTGAAACTATGTTACTAGTTATTCAGATACAATCTCTAAGATTGATGGTTTTAGAAACAAACTTATCCTTGAGGTCAACGGTGTATGCTGCAATTTGGTAAGAGATGATGACACAAATTAGTTTTGATGGTCATCATATTTTTGGGGTGTCTTGTCGATCATGTCATAGTTTAAAAGTTATATGATCATTTGGCTTCTGGCTCACAATGGACCCTTAAGAATGAGCTTCTGGCCTATGATATAGGATTGAGCTTCTGGCTCATGATAGTATGTGACTTAACATCCTTAACGTGAGTGACGTATATCTCTACTGAATAGTTGAAGAATCTATCTAGACAAACTTCCGGTTCTCTTAGACGAGTGGTTACACAAAATTATCCCTTATTTCATTTGCTCAAAGTTTACCCATTTCCCTTATATCCTTAAAACTCAGTAAAATTCTTGTGGAATTATGAGAGTAGACACATTATGTATCTGTTGGGTAAAATATGCTTTGTCGGAGCCTTTAATGAATGTGAGCAAGACCAGCTATTGTGGATACTACATTCGATCTAGTATTTATATTAGAAAAAAATATCATAATCATAAGGATGGCGTTGGTAGTAGCACTATCAATCATGCATAAGATGTCTCTATTTAGTTTTTTTATGGATTCTAGTTTCTAGATATGATAATATTTATCAATAGTTGCAAATAAATACATTATTAAATAATAATTCTAAACATAAAATTTTGGGTCTATGATAGTTGGTAGGACAATAATGTACTCGTGGTATCCCTACGAATAGAACAACCTTATGGCACCAACTTTGAAACTTTATAGTTTAGAATATATACAACTACTTATTGAAATACCAACATTCAGATTGGTATTTTCATTTCTAGCCTTTCGGGGGTTAGCAACCCGCTGCGACCTGCAAAAATTTAGTTCGCAGGAAACTGGTTTCTCCCGGGCATGCATGTTAGGCGCGCGCGAAAGCGTTTGCTAATCCACCTGACCAAAACCAACCCTCGTCTAACGGATACCAAATACAAGATGAAGACAAGTGTATGGCGATGTACGTCACCTGGACAAATTCTAACCTTTAATAACTCAGATGAGATTACAAGATTGACAGAACTCATGTTTAACCCTTTTCCCTAATAGGTTCAACACCCCTCACCACTCTCAAGAAGAAAAACATAAGATTACAATTGAGATCACTCACCAACCCGTAGTAATCTCCCTAACCGAAGTTGACGACTCGTCGATTATATCTTCTTCTTCCTTCTATCTTGGATGGCGAAGTCCTAAGAGCAAAGTACGCACTTTTTCTTAGATTTTATAGTGGACGAGTACCCTAAATCTCCACTTTGTGCCTTGCTTTGTGCCTCTACCCTCACCCCATATATATATATATATATATATATATATATATATATATATATATATATATATATGAGAAAAACCATATTTTAGTCATAATAGGATTTCCTAACTATGAATAAATAGAAATCCTACTATGCCTAAAATATTTCATCAACATCCTATTTTAGATCATAATATGATTTCCTAAAATAAAAATTATATTATATCTAAAATAGCACAACACCAATTATGGACATCCAAATCTAATCAAATCAAATATTTAACTAGATTTGGATTCCACAAATATGTTGTTACCAAATCCAGATTGAACTCCAACATGTAGCACAACACTTGTCATGCATGCATTCTTTTCCGAATGGTAAAAATTAATAAAACATTATAGATAAAATTACCGTTGTAGTTGGTCAACTATCAATCTGTTGACACTTAATGCCATTAGATCAATAAAATATAAAAATAACACCCACATTACAATGTACAGATGCCCTTAAAAATCATATTGGATCAGAACTAACATCCTAAATGGAGGTGAGTTTCAATTATATTGTCGGTTGTAAAAGATGCCATTAATTAAATCTTCATGTAACTGGATTGAAGTTTAAAATAATCTGGCAAACTGAAAATAATCGATTGTTCAACAATTAGCATATCTATCAGTTGTAGGGGATAACACATCATTAAAGAACTTATTCCCATATATCTTGCTTGGTCAGGCAAGCTAAGGACATATGTTATAGCATTATTGCTAACTTCAATGTATTTATCCTAATGAAAAATACATATTGCCAAAACAAATAGCTAGCATATGAGATGGATAGCCGAAGTCCATCAAAATTTTCTTTATTAAAAAAAATTATGCAGTTATGTATAATGTAACAGTATACTACTGCCCACTGATTATATATGACATGCGAATAAGAGTATGAATTAAAAAAACAATTAAATTTAAAATCTTTACTAGTTTGTTATGTCAAGTCATCAAAATCTCCACATATAATATTTTCATCTAGGTTATGGATATTAACAACAACAAAAAATATCTAAGCATGTCATAGCAAATAACCCCTCTTTGGTAATATTAATATGAATAGGGGCTAATCATGTCCTTTTTTCATACCATTTGCGAAAAAAGTTGTCAATCAAGTAAGCAAGGAAAAGAAATCAATATCAAGCTTTGCCTAATAGCAGACCATCCACATCCCTTGCAGAATAAATACTAATGAATATTAAATAACCGACTTTGCTAGTCATTTTTAATTAATTTAATAGATATGATATGATGGAGAAGCTATGAGCCTAAAACAAAATTCATTTTTAATGAATTTAATAATGATTAAAGGACATGATTATGTTAACTGAAGGGTCCATTGATGTTGTGTTGCTGTGAACATCCTCAACATATATAAAGCAGATGAAAATGCAGAGATAAAAATATTATAGAAATTAATTAATTAGTTCCTTGACTATCATACTAAAATAGTACATCCATCCATATATAGCAAGCTAATAAACAGCTGATGGTTTGATTTTGTAGATGAAAGAAGAAACTACGCCTTCTAAATATATATCAATAGATAATTTTCAAGTGAATCCTCGATTGATATTCCATGGTTCCATTTGTTTAAGTATACCATTGAACAACAGTGAACCATATGAGTCAGAGAAATGTGATTCAAACAAAATGTGCGTTAATACATGTCAGAATCAGGTTTCATAACACAAACAATTAAATATCGAGCAACACCTCAAACAACAGTAAAATCTATGTGAATAATCTCCATCACAATTATCGAGTAACATAAAAAATTAAGCATGTACAAAAATGTTTCGACCTTTTTTGCATATCCAACCTTCGTAATTGTTAAACCGATGGCCTAAGCATTTGGTGCTGATAACGTGTTGTGAAAATGAGAGAGAAAGAGAAAATTGGTAGCCAGAAAAGAATGTACGTAAATTTTCTCATTGATAATATATATAGAGGGAATGAGATAGAGGTTGTTGTGGGTATGGATAAGGGCATCCATATTTGGATTTATCTAAATTACAACAATATGCTGATATTTTTTATAGAAATTTCCATTCATCTCATGATACAGTTTGCTACACAAATTTTTAATTGTGTATAATACTTTTTTTTTTCTTTTTTATATAGTAATTCGGGAGATTTTTGGAATCAGTGTGGCGGAATCAGATTGTTCAGTTGTGTGATTCTTGTATGTCGAGGGTGTAAGAAATTAGAGAGTGGTGTAATCTCCATATCTAATGGTATAATTTCTTCGAGTTTGGCTCTTCTTTTGTTTTGGATTTTCACGTAAAAAAAATTGTGTTGCATTTGGATTACGTGTTGTGAAATTTGTGTTTAAACCTTTTCGTTTGTCAATCCTTAGGAATCTATATTGTTAGTCTCAAGGCTTGACCAAAGATGGTAGACTCTATGTCGAGATCAGAGGTTCAACAAACGTTCACCTTCTGATAATTCTCGAGATCCAAGAGGAACACTATAATATGAATCTGATTACAACAGCAATAATAATCAGAAAAATAAATCTCACGTTCTTCCTCGCAATCGCAATTGCTAATGGACAGAACTGAGTTACAACTCAGAAGAAGGAGAAGAAAGAAGAAAGAAGAAGAGAAAAGATTCTGCTGGGGTGATTAAGATCACCGTTGCTCAAAGCAAGATTCGCCCCAACACGATCTGCTTCCAGGAACCAACAAGTTTACGAAGAACTTCTGGAATGCTAGTAAGTCAAAATTTGAGACTTGAATGGGCTTCCTGAACTTTACGGACTCCCTTAACTCTCTTCTTGGTGCATCTTTCAAAGGAGGCCAAGGGACTCTATTTATAGAATGGAGTGAGACTCCACCCCTTCTCCTATCCGATGTGGGACTAAAATACCAATACTCAAAAATAGAGTTTGATATTTTAGATCATCCCACAATCAGCATAGAAGTGTGCCAGTCCTCGCCTACCCCCCGAACACTCCCGTGCATGCACGAGACATCCTGGAGTCCGTGTCCGAGTCTGAGTCCGCACAACAAAAATCAACTTGCATCCTTGTTGGAATTAATTATTTTTCCTTCTAGGAAAATACTCTCACATGGCACACACTTGTGCCCCACCATACCTCATGTGCACACCTCAACACAAGCAATACATTATATTGAGATACTCACCATTTGGTGTAGCCGGTGTGGGACTATCTTTCCTAGTCCAAAGGCAAAAACACCAACAATCTCCCACATATCTCAATATATGGGTTGAGCATTCCCCACAGTGATTATCCATCATACATTAGGAAAGATGTCGCTACGACTTGAATCTTCCCGCATAGGTTAAATAACAGCATGATACAAGAATGGACTAAGCCTTGAATTCTGTACCATAACTGCAATTCTTTCTACTCACATAATGACATCAATTGTGCTTCTGGCTGCACATTAAAGGCCTTGTGCCAGCCTGGTTTCAGTGTATAATTTTTGGACGTCTACAAGTTTACCCTCAAGAGACGGCCTGATATCTCTGTCCATACACTATAGGTGAGTTCTTTATAAAAAGTTATGGCATGAAGCATTGCGCTTCTTTACGGTGCTATGCCGCTATGACATGGCTTAAAGCCGAGGCTTTACCCCACCTGGGTACATTATCGTAGTGTCATACTACTGTAGCATGAGGTCACAAGCCTCTTTGTAGTGCCAAACTACCCAGTATGAAGCCTTGCACTTTCGTGCGGTGTTACGCCGCTATGACATGGCTCGTGAAGCCGAGGCTTTACCCTACCTGGTACCTCTTCGTGGTGTTATGCTACTGTAACATGAGGACATCGTCCTCTTTGTAGTGCTGTCTACCTCTCTTTATTAAGATTATCATACAGCATTAGGCTACCTGCCTATTTGCGGTACTACTCCGCTGTGACTTGGCTCACAAAGCCGAGGCATTACCCCTAACCGGGAACCTCATGGTGGAGTCATCCCACTATAGCATGGAGTTACACTCCTTGTTGTGCTGCGCTGCCATGCTTTCTGTAAAGCACTCCAGGCATTCACTCTGCCTGAGAACTCATTAAGGCATTTAAGCCAACCTTCCCACAGGATCCGTTTTCCGCAGAAAACAACAGTAGACAACAGTGGTTGTAGGTTCGTAACCACTACATGCCACAGAGGACAAGTACCCACCGTTCCTGATATTCTTCCGGTTAATAGTCCTCCCTTGAACCAAAAGCTAGACGCCTAGTATGTTGACACAAAATTACAGTCAATCAAATATTGATAAAATTGACTATATGATACTTGTGATAATTCAATACGACACATGAAGACAACATTCAGTACAAGCCAAACGACAGCTCGCTCCTTCAATACAACATATCTTTGAGTCTGTATTTTGCATTTTTATTGAGTCTAGACTTATGTAAACTGAGCTGTGCTGAGCATCTAAGACTTAACCAATACCCATACCTCAAAATCAAAAGCTCCACACAAATCAAAATAAGCCAATTTACCCATTGACCCATTCTGTGCTCTGGAGACAGAGTTCGGGCCGAAGCACGTACCTCAAGACACTGCAAATGTGTGTCTAATGGCAACGTCCGACAAGGTATCAAACGAAACTCTTGATGATTTCACTTTTGATGAACTTGGCGATGCTTTCACCGATTTACTTGATGACCACAAGAAAGTCATTGGTAAATATAAACACGCCAAGGAAAAGATCAAAAGTCATAAATTCGAAATTCAAAGACTCTCTTTATTGCTTGATAACATTAGAGATACTTCACCCACGGAAGTCACAAATGAGGTGTCTAAGCTTAAATTAAGCCTTCATGATGCCGAAGCACGTATTGAACAACAAACACAAGAAATCACCACACTCAACACGGAGCTTGCTGAAGAAAAGAGTAGACACAAGATTTCTATTACTAAGATATATGGTTTGAATGCTAAGATTGATGAACTGCAGGCTGTCTCTAAGAAATTAGAGACTAGATTGGGAAAACAGGTTGCTCAACCTCAAACCCAATCACATGAGACACACACAAAGCATGACACTACTCATACTAGTCAACCACGCCATCCATCTGCAGCACGTAATCATGCTTATATGTACACTCACTTTTATAAAGCACACAAACCACATGCACGTAGAAATAATTCTCATATGACACATAATCATCATGCTACACATAGATACAATTATCACTATGTTGCACCTAAACAAAATCACCATCATACTGCTAATAGATATAAACATCATCCTGCAGCCACATATAGTCATCATCATGCTCCACACCACTCTTACCATGCTACATATAGACATTATCACCATGCTACTCCACACCACTCTACATATAGATATCATCACCATGCTACTCCATATCATTCTACATATAGACATCATCAACATGCTCCTAGCATAAATAGGAATGCTATCTGTACTTATTGTGGATTACATGGACACATTTCACCACAATGTAGAGTTAGAAGATTAGTAGATAGAAATATATATGCATGGTTTCCGAAAACTAACTTTTCAGGATCCTCAAGAACTTGGGTACCAAAGGTCACATCTACTCTTGATGTAGGTGGACCTTCCCTCCTCAACTAAGAGTAAGTAGATTCTCGATAGTGGATGCTCGCGACATATGACGGGAAATACAAATCTTTTCGCATCACTATCGATGAACAGAGAAGGATATGTATCCTTCGGCAATAACCTAAAAGGGTATATTATAGGTAATGGTATTATTGGACATCCTCCTTCTTCCATAATAAAGGATGTCTGCCTAGTGATCGAGTTAAAGCATAACCTGCTCAGCATTAGTCATCTTGCTGACCATGGATATGACATTAACTTTGGACAAGATAAATGCTTTATTTATGATAGGTCAACGGGAGACATCGCTTTTCAAGGGATAAGAGAGGATAATATTTATATTTTCTATCTATCAAGAGACACTAACAGTGCAGGTAGATGTCTATATACTCACAAGGATGAAAGATTACTGTGGCACCAGCGTCTTGGTCATGCCAATATGGATACTATATCCAGGCTATCGACTAAGAAGCTAGTTAGAGGCTTGTCCGACATCACATTCAAAAAGGACACGGTATGTGCCGAATGTGAATTGAATAAGGCAACCAAGTCCTCATTTCATTCCATAAACTCTGTAAGTACTACTAGACCTTTGCAATTACTTCATATGGATTTATTTGGCCCTAGTAGAGTAGCCAGTCTTGGTGGAAAACTTTATGCCTTTGTTATTGTTGATAACTTTTCTAGATTTACTTGGGTTTTCTTTCTTACATATAAAAGTGATGCTATTTCAGCTTTCAAGATTTTTGTTAAGAAAGTTCAAAACGAAAAAGGCTACATGATCACTCGAATCCGAAATGATCATGGAGGCGAATTCGAAAATACTGATTTTGAAAAGTTTTGTGATTCCAATGGTTTTGATCATGAGTTTTCTTGTCCAAGAACTCCTCAACAAAATGGTGTTGTGGAGCGGAAGAATAGGACTCTTGGCGATATGGCTAGAGTCATGTTGAATAAGTTTTCACTTCCGAAATACTTTTGGGCTGAAGCTGTCAGCACAGCGTACCATATTTTGAATAGGGTGCTTATTCGTCCTATTACGAAGAAAACACCCTATGAGCTTTGGTTTGGAAGAACCCTAAATGTTTCTTATTTTAGAGTTTTTGGTTGTAGATGTTTTATCCTTAACACCAAAGACAACTTAGGCAAATTTGATGCCAAAGCTGACGATGGTATATTCCTTGGCTATGCTGCCAAGAGCAAGGGATATAGAGTATTTAACAAACGCTCATTAATTGTGGAAGAGTCTACCAATGTGACTTTTGATGAAGATAACAGTGCAGCAGCTACTCTTGATGATGATGTTGAGCCATCAACTTCTACTCTAATGAATACCACTATCGAAACCAATTCTCTGGAGGGCTTGCCAAAGAAATTCTCTTTCAAGCCGTCACATCCAGAAAATTTGGTAATAGGTGAGGTTTCACGCAGAGTAACTACGAGATCATCATTAAGAGACTCCATTGCTAGTACTGCCTTTATTTCATAAATTGAGCCAAAAAATATTTTAGAAGCTTTTAATGATGAATTTTGGATTTTTGTCATGCAAGAGGAACTCAACCAATTCGAGAGGAGCCAAGTATGGGAACTCGTTCCTAGGCCGGCAAATCACTCGATTATTGGTACTAAATGGATTTTTAGAAACAAAGTAAATGAAGATGGTTCAGTTACATGCAACAAAGCTCGTCTAGTAGCCCAAGGATACAACCAAGAGGAAGGTATCGACTACGATGAGACGTATGCTCCTGTTGCGAGATTGGAATCCATTCGGATGCTTTGTGCATTTGCTAATTTTTAAAATTTCAAATTATTTCAAATAGATGTTAAAAGTGCTTTCTTGAATGGATTTATTAAGGAGGAAGTTTTTGTAAAATAATCCCCTGGTTTTAAAAATCACAAATTTCTCGACCATATTTTCAAGCTGAAGAAAGCGCTATATGGCCTCAAACAAGCCCCTAGAGCTTGGTATGAACGGCTAAGCAATTTCTTACTTGAAAAAGGTTTTTCAAAAGGGAAAGTTGACACTACACTTTTTATAAAATCTTTCAAAGACACTATTCTCTTAGTACAAATTTACGTAGATAATATTATATTTGATTCTACTGATGAAACCCTCTGTCAAGATTTTGCCAAGTGTATGCAGACCGAGTTTGAGATGAGCATGATGGGGAGCTCAATTACTTTCTTGGACTGCAAGTCAAACAAATGTCAAATGGAACTTTCATCTGTCAGTCAAAGTATACAAAGGACATGCTGAAGAAATTTGACCTTGACAACGTCAAACCAATCAGCACTCCAATGGCTACTACAACTAAACTAGAACCAGATGAAAGCGGCAAACCCGTAGATCAACGTAAGTATCGAGGTATGATAGGCAGTCTACTTTTTAACTGCTAGTCGCCCTAATATTATGTTTAGCGTTTGCCTGTGTGCTAGATATCAAGCTAATCCTAAGGAATCACACATGACTGCTGTTAAGCGTATCTTTCGATACCTTAAGGGTACGGTTACAGTAGGCCTATGGTATCCCAAATCAACATCATTTGACCTTATTGGTTACTCTGATGCTGATTTAGCCGGATGCAAGGTCGACCGTAAAAGTACAAGTGGCACGTGTCTTTTATTAGGAAAAGCTCTAGTCTCTTGGTTTAGCAAGAAGCAGAATTCTGTTGCACTATCCACAACAGAAGCTGAATAAATCGCAGCTGGGCGTTGTTGTGCACAAATTCTGTAGATGAAGCAAACCCTTGAAGACTAAAACTTATCTTTTATGCACATTCCAATCTTTTGTGACAACACTAGTGCTATAAATCTCACCAAGAATTCTATATGTCACTCACGCACGAAACACATTGAAATACGTCACCATTTTTTGCGTGATCATCAGCAAAATGGCACTATTAACTTAGAATTTATTGACACTGATCATCAGCTAGCAGATTTCTTTACAAAACCACTATCCGAAGAGCGTTTCAATTTTCTTTGTCATGAACTTGGAATTTTGGATGAAGCTGTTATTCATTAAAATAACCTGCATAAATATCGAGTATGTCTTGATTCTTTTATGATGAAATTGCTATGGGTACAAGTCGAAAGGGTCCTTCTGACAACAAGGCGTAAAAGCCTAAGCGACACGGTGTACTAGTCCTCAGGACTACCGCTAGCAGGGATCCGGTCCCTGCAGCTAACCCATGGCAGTTTCAAAATATTGAATTATGGCATAATTTCGTATTTATTATATGGTTCATTTTTATTTATCACATGCTGAAATTCAGATTTTCCAACTTCACTTTGCTTCAAAGTTAACTTTCTGTCATTTTTCACTTGGGTTTTTCTCAATCTTGTATATGTACTTACTTATCTGGCCTCTCTCACCCAATCAATTTTTTCTTTACAGCCTGATTTCTGTTCTGGTTATAGAATCCGGAATTTGGGTCGAACTCTGCCCTACCCAGAGTTCGGGCCGAATTCGGCTTGGCTATTCCAGAACCGGGAGCAGCCTCAGCCGCTGATCAAAACTTGATCTAATAGCCCACATCCATTTAGACCATTCGAACCCTTACACAAATATTCGGGTTCCCCTCTTTTCTCTCCTTCATTGCCACCTTCTACACCTCTCCAAACTATTTTTCTCCAAACCCTAACCCTAGTTCTTCCTTCCTAGAGCATATCTCTTCTCAAAACTCAAGGAGAAGGCTTCTCTCACCATTCTCCTTCATATTTCATCATCACATTAAGGTATATTTCAACACTTTTCTCCATATCAATTTCCTTAATTGTCTTTATTATTTCATGGCTCCACGATTGTTCAATAGGGAGAAGAGACTTCGAACCGAGGGAACGTCCTCTTCGAATGCTCCTCCTCGTGTTGAACCGCCCGTTGAACAACCAAATCAACTACCCATTCATCCGTTGTTCAACCCACCTCGTCCACTCGACCCCAACACGTATGACGATCGGATATATATATCACTTGACGCCTCAAATGCTTGGTTTAGTGATTTTCGGACACGTCCGGTGTTTGCGGGTCATCCTATTAATTTTACTATATTTTTTTAATATGATTCACTTTTCTATGATCTTTGTCTTGATGAACTTGTCACCACCAACTCGGTTATCTATCGCAATGCTATTCAAATGTTCTATTGCAACCTAACTCATGATGATACACATATTTTTTTATGGGTTGCGGGTATTGATATATCTTTCGATGATTTCGACTTGGCCGAACACCTTGAACTCCATGAGCCAAACTCATGGGAAAAACTTGTTGAAGCTCGATCGTTTCAATTTTCCGATGGATCTTCCCTCGAAAGCTTTAAGGACGACTTGTGTACCCCTAACACACGTCCTCGCAAGCTTTTGGCCAATTTTCTCAATCCCTATTTTTATGAACTTCATCGGATTATTTTTAACACTATTCTACCCAAAGCGGGATCCACCGATGAGGTTACCTACTTTGAAATCTCGGCTTTGTATCATCTTCACTTTCATGTTCCTTTTAATCTTCCACGTACCATGATGGACTGGATGACTACCGGACTACCTTGCAGATGAGTGCCATTAGCAACTCACTACATGATATTCGGTACTCCATGTCCCGGCATCCTTCTATGCCTATTCCTATGGAGCGGGACCCTGCTCGCGATGGATATCGTATCGATGACCCTTGGGTTATCCGCTACTTGGATCCGGATGCGGCCTTCGTGGACCCTCGTCATTCCTTCACTGATCCATCCAACGACGCTGGGCCTTCACGAGCTCGATGATGGATATAGATTTCTACTTGTTGCTGCTACTGGGATCGTAGTTTATATTTTATACATTTTGGATTAGTTGCTTTTATGCACTTTGGTTGTATTAGACTTATTATTATGTGTGACTCTTGAGACATTCGGTAGTTTTATCAGTTTCTATGCAGTTTCATCTATTATCTTTTGGTGTGCTTGTCAGTTCTTATTGTTTATGGTTATTTGCTAAATGCCAAAAGGGGGAGAAATTTTGGTATATTCTATATTCTTTTGTATCTGTATCTGTGCTTTGGGGAGAATATTTTTTATCAGGCCAACAGGATTCAAAGCAATGTTTACGGAAGAGTTATTGCTAGCTCGGCACTGATTACGGGGGAGCTATGCCATTGCTCTTAAATGTGTCCAGGTATGAATATTGAATATACAACTATCATTTTGTCAATTATCAATATGGGGGAGATTGTTGACACAAAATTACAGTCAACCAAATATTGATAAAATTGACTATATGATACTTGTGATAATTCAATACGACACATGAAGACAACATTCAGTACAAGCCAGACGACAGCTTGCTCCTACAATGCAACATATCTTTGAGTCTGTATTTTGCATTTTTATTGAGTCTAGACTTATATAAACTGAGCTGTGCTGAGCATCTGAGACTTAACCAATACCCATACCTCAAAATCAAAAGCTCCACACAAATCAAAATAAGCCAATTTACCTATTGACCCATTCTGTGCTCTGGAGACAGAGTTCGGGCCGAACTCTGCCTCCACACAGAGTTCGGGCAGAACTCTGCCTCCTAAAAATCAGCACCCTAATTTTTAGGGTTGGCTGGTTGCAAGTTGTCCAACGACCAAATTTTTGAAAATTTTAACCAGAATTTTGGCCGAATTCTGCCTACCTGATATCCTATAAATAGGCCATGAATTCTCTCATTTTGAATCATCCAATCTTCGCATTTCTTCTCTCTAAAGCTCTATACAAGTCATACCCTTCTTCATCTACTAGCCACAAGCTCCCTAAGCCTCAAGTGCTCAGTACTTTTCAGTTAGGAGTTTGTGCAAGAGTTCAAGAAGTCGCTTAGAAAATTCCAAGCATCGCCACTGCGATCTTTGTAAGAAGTTGATGTGCTCTTCTGAAGAAAAGGCACGGGGTGTAACTACTATTTCACAAATAGTGGATTTAATCCTGAGCTAGAGTTCTCAGGCCTGGACTAGTCCTCCACGAGAAAAACCAGGTTAAAAATCTGCTGTGTTTGCGTATGCTTTCTTGCTCCTTATTTATTTCCGTATTTACTCTGATTACTTTCAGTTTGCGAAAGAGTTTAATTTTTTATTGGCTACTATTGTTATAAACTCTATTCACCCCCCTCTAGAGTTGCCATCTGTTCTTCATAGTAGATTTCTCTTTGAACTAATAGCGTAAAACTTTATGGTAGGAATGTAATAACACAATATCAGAATGCCTTCAAGCCCATTTTACAAGCTGTGTCATCGACAAGCTGGCGCTTGAGGCCCTTGGTGAACGGATCCGCCAGGTTCTCCTGACTCCGAACATCAATCACTACAATAACACCCCTCTTGATGAGATCGTGTACTGCCATGTGCTTCAACCGCACAGTCCTCTTCTTCCCGTTGAAGAGGTCATTTGATGCCACCGTCGCAGTCGCTTGGTTGTCGCAGTATATCGATATTCCCGATATTTGTGCCCCAACCACTGGAAGATCATACATGAGCTCCCGAAGCCATTCTGCTTTCTCCGTTGCGGTATCAAGTGCAAAGAACTCAGATTCCATGGATGACCGTGAGAGCATAGTCTACTTCTTCGATTTCCACGATATAGCAGCTCCACCTATTGTGAAAATGTATCCACCTGTGGACCTCTCGCTCTCCACTTCTGAGCACCAGCTGGCATCACTGAAGCCTTCCACTCCCAGTGGATCTCCACTGTAGTGCAGTGCATATATCTGAGTCTTCTTGAGATATCTCATAACCCGTTTCACAGCTTTCCAGTGCTCAATGCCTGGGTTGCTCGTGAAACGACTCAGCATTCCTACGACGAAAGCTATGTCAGGCTTTGTGGCAGTAGTAGCATACATCAAACTCCTGATTACGCTTGTATACTCCAGCTGCCTAACGCTTTCCCTTGAATTAGGCTTCAGCTTCATATCACACTTGTACGGCGTATCGATCCCTGGAAGATCCTGATACCCGTAACGAGTGATCATCTTCTCAACATAATGAGACTGTGACAGCGCTAGTCCAGTGTCTGTCCGGATGATCTTGAGTCCCAAGATAACATCAGCATCCCCCAAGTCCTTCATACTGAACTTCGTCGAGAGGAACTTCTTTGTCTCCGTGACACAGCTTATATCCGTATCTAAGATTAGCATGTCGTCCACGTATAGACAAACGATGACTCCTCTTCCATCAGCAATCTTCGTATAGACACACTTGTCTGTTTTACTGACCCTGTAGCCATTTGACCTTATAACTTTGTCAAACTTCTCATACCACATTTTGGGAGCTTGCTTTAAATCGTACAGAGATTTCACCAACTTGCAGACTTTGTTTTCAAAATATTCAGCATCGCGAGATTCGATGATATAATTTGACTCAATATCAAAAAAAATTCGAGCATCACTCTTTTTGGCATACCCCAAGAAGATCGTCTTCGTAGTCCTTTATTTTCAGCTTCTGAATTTTAGATCTGGGAGCTTCACATGAGCCAAACACCCCCACACTCGAATGATATTCAAGTTAGGTCTAACTTTGAATCAGAGTTCATGAGGAGTTACGTCTGAAGTTGCATACGGTACTCTATTTAGAGTAAAAGTGGCCGTCAATGCAGCTTCTCCCCAGTAGCATTTAGGAAGACCCGCAGTTAGCAGCATTGAGTTCATCATTTCTGTCAACGTTCTGTTCTTCCTCTCCGCTACTCCGTTAGATTAAGGAGAATACGGAGCAGTAGTCTCATTTATGATTCCATGTTCTTTACAGAACAATGTGAATTCATGAGACCGATACTCTCCACCTCGATCACTTCTTAGCCTCTTGAGTTGTTGTCCAGTTTGTCGTTCAGCCTCGGCCCTTGAACTCCTTGAACTTCTCGAACGCTTCGCCTTTAGACTTGAGCAGGTAGACGAACGCGTACTTTGAGAAGTCATCGATGAAGGTTATAAAATACTTCATCCCGACTTTTGTAGAGAATTGCTTGAAGTCACAGATATCGGAGTGCACCAACTCCAGAAGATCTGTGCTTCGATTGACCCGATGAAAGGGTTTCCTTGTGATCTTTGTCTGAGCACATACTTCACACTTCTCTACCTTACCCCCACATTTGGAGATAAGTCCTAGACTGGACATTTTGTTAATTCTTTTACAGTGAACATGTCCTAGCCTATTATGCCATAACTCAAGTGAATAATCAGAACGAGCGATTGTATTGATTACATTGGACTGGTTTACAAGCTAAATTTTGAACATCCCTTCGATTTGAAAAGCTTTTCCAAAGTATGTTTCCTTCTTGGACATCACCATCTGGCCAGCATTGATGTCCATCCTCAAGCCTGCGTTGCTAAGCAGGCTTCTAGAGATCAAGTTCTTTGCAATCACCGGAACGTGCTTCACACCTTGAAGCGTCAGAGTGCTCCCGGATGTGAGTTTTAGCTCCACAGTTCTGATCCCCAGAACTTCAGCTTGGGCTTGGTTCGCCATGATAACTTTCTCAGAAGTTGGCTGGTATGTGACGAACTATTCCTTGCCAGAGCAGACATGGCAGGTCGCACCTGTGTCTATCCACCAGTCAGAGTCAGCCCCCACAGCTGTGACCTGAGCAATCATAGAAACAATGTTAGAAACCATGGAAACCTTGCTAGGCTCACCTTGCTCAGCTTGTTTGGGCTTGGATTTGCATTCACTCTTATAGTGGCCCTTCTTGCCACAGTTGAAGCAAGTCACGTGGGACTTGGACTTCTGTTGCTTGAACGAAGGACCCTTCACTTTCAGATTAGTGGAGTCCTTCTTCTTGTGATGAGAAGCCACCTGCTTCCCCTTGAACTCTCTTGTCTGTACCAAGTTGGCCTTAGCCAGTTGGTTGGACAGAGAGTCCATCTTCTGTTGAGATCGTATTTCGTCCTCA
This sequence comes from Iris pallida, assembly GCA_029216955.1. NCBI lineage: Eukaryota > Viridiplantae > Streptophyta > Magnoliopsida > Asparagales > Iridaceae > Iris > Iris pallida. Next base: position 2,263,333 of record JANAVB010027600.1, on the reverse strand, counting down.
ACGTGGATCTCTTTTAGGAGATCTTCCAAGCTAATGTCCAGCTTCTTCCGATGCATTCTAGCATAGAAGTTGCTCCAACCAGCAGGAAATTTCGAGACTATCCCTCCAACGACAAACTTGTCGACGAGGGGCATCTTCTCGTCATCTAACTTCTGGCGCAACTTCAGGAATTCCTTCACTTGAGGTAGCATCGTCATCTCGTCTTCGAAGAGCCACTTGTGGTACTTCTCGATGAATGAAGATTTTGGACCTGTTCTCATCATCTTCATATAGCTTACCCAAAGAATTCCAGATCTCTTTGGCCTTCACCTTCTTGGAATATGACTCTGCCAGAGAGTCTTCCAGAGAATTGAGAATCAGCAGTTTACATATGTTGTTTCCTCTCTTCTTTGCTCTGCTTGACGAGTGCAGCAGCAATAGCATCGGCAGTTTCTCCTTCTGGAATTGTCGATTCATCCTCAATTAACACATGGTCTATGTCCACGAGTTGAAGATTAAGGATGACCTTCCTCTTCCAGATTTGGAAATGTTCTCCGTCGAATTTCTCCAACTTGTTAAAGCTGGTATCGATGAGAGAAGCACGAGAGTTTTCCATCTACATTGATCTTGCTTTGAGATTGTTAGTCTCGGGGCTTGACCAAAGATGGTAGACTCTATGTTGAGATCAGAGGTTCAACAAACGTTCACCTTCTGATAATTCTCGAGATCCAAGAGGAACACTATAATATGAATCTGATTACAAAAGCAACAATAATCAGAAAAATAAATCTCACGTTCTTCCTCGTAATCGCAGTTGCTGATGGACATAACTGAGTTACAACTCAGAAGAAGGAGAAGAAAGAAGAAAGAAGAAGAGGAAAGATTCTTGCTGGGGTGATTAAGATCACCGTTGCTCAAAACAAGATTCGTCCCAACACGATCTGCTTCCAGGAACCAGCAAGTTCACGAAGAACTTCTGGAACGCTCGTAAGTCAAAATTTAAGACTTGAACGGGCTTTCTAGACTTTACGGAATCCCTTAACTCTCTTCTTGGTGCATCTTTCAAATGAGGCCAAGGGGCTCTATTTATAGAGTGGAGTGAGACTTCACCCCTTCTCCTATCCGATGTGGGACTAAAATACCAATACTCAAAAATAGAGTTTGATATTTTAGATCATCCCACAATCAGCATAGAAGTGTGTCAGTCCACGCCTACCCCCCCAACACTCCCGTGCATGCACGAGACATCCTGGAGTCCGTGTCCGAGTCCGAGTCCGCACAACAAAAATCAACTTGCATCCTTGTTGGAATTAATCCTTTTTTCTTCTAGAAAAATACTCCCACATGGCACACACTTGTGCCCCACCACACCTCATGTGCACACCTCAACACAAGCAATGCATTATATTGAGATACTCACCATTTGGTGTAGCCGATGTGGGACTATCTTTCCTAGTCCAAAGGCAAAAATATCAATAATCTATGTCACTTGGTGGCTGTGTTTTAAAATCGGGCCGGATATCGACTCGGACAATGCAGTGGGTCAGGTCAACCCGGTTCAACCAGTAGATTCAACTATTAGATTAACTTAAGTGACCCAAGTTCAATTCCTTGCGAATACTGATTTTTACAAAAATATTTATTTACAATCATATTTTGAAGAAAAAAATAGTAGAACGGTACTTATTCAGTCCGAAAAAGTCGTTTTGGTCCGATTTTTATAACATTGCTTGGTGGTGATTATTTTTTTTTGCAATTGTTCTAACTTTCTGATGACCTTGTACTAGAGTTGACTAGTCATAAGGATACTAACAAATTTAGGTATGGTTTGGTTCGCGGAAAGGAAAGAAAATAAATTATTTTTTTGTTTTTTTTTTTTCGTGGACATGGAAAATTATTGTTCTTCTCAATTATTTTTGGATATTTAGAAATGCCTGAAATATAAGTCAAAATATATCTGGAGCACAGATAGGTTAGTCCTAAATTTTTATAATAAATGACTCTTGTAGGAATCTAAACAAGATATGTTCTTTTATCAAATGGGTCTTCACCAAAGGTGGATAAAAGGATTGGCGATGGGTCTCACTCAATCACCAAAGGTGCATTTAGGAGCGGTAGGTCCCAACACCCACCTTTCCCCTTGTCATGACCAACTGCGCATCCTACACAATTTGTGCAATATGTCATTTTCCCTTCAATTGCCTCAAGGAATAAATAAAGGTCCTAGCAAAGGACACCTGACCCGTTCTGCCCATAGTTACATACGTACATGCAGAAAGCCCACCCCAAGACTGTTTGATAGGGTTGCCGGAGACCCTGTTAGACATGAGTTGTTATAGGATTGGACCGAACCGATCCATTGAACCGGTTAACCCATAAACTAATAGTTTTTCAGACCAGTTTGATATCACTCCATTATTATTCAAAAATTTGGTCAACCTGGTCAATCCAACTGGTCACACCACCGAACTGTTTGATTCAGTTGAATTTTGAACCGGTTCGATCCTAACAATTTTGACTTTTATTTTGAACTTTACATGCGATTAAGGTTAGTATGCTTTCTTCTTGACTAATTCGACTATGATAAGCATTGCATAACTTAGTATATATATATATATATATATATATAATATATATATATATATATATATATATATATATATATATATATATATATATATATATTTATTGAAGTAATGGATATTTGTGACGAACTCGTCTCCACTGGAACTCAAACTTCCTACCACTTGGATCGCATGCATCTCTCTTTAGAGATCATTTGCAACATATATATATATATATATATATATATATATATATATATATATATATATATATATATATATATATATATATACTAGTCATAACCCGTGCCCATCGGGCACGGTTCATTAGGTATTCCCCCTCAAAATTTTGGACCCCCAATTTTAAACGAACAATAATAACTATGAGACCCCAATCAAAATATTAAATCCCAACCACTGCTAGATGTGAATTTTTTTTGGATTCCCCATAAAACCCCACTCTCAATAATGTTCATTTTCCATAAAACTCCACTCTCAATAATGCTCATCCACAACCATTATGAGTGCAAACCCCACTCTTTGGATTCCCCATAAAACCCCACTCATCCACAACCGTTGATTCACCAAGATTAAATCCCAACTACTCTTTATCTTGGCACAGTCAGTCCTAGGATTCAAAAACCTTTGTATTTTGTATAAGAGAGATTGTATTGGTTGGATTAATTTGATTAAATTTGATGTTCTGATTCGATGGATTTCTGGTCCGATTTTTAAAACATTGACGAAAGGAGAGCAAATTTTTAGACCATTTAACTAAAATCAATCATAATAAGCATTGTTGTGCGAGAGCACGCATATTGATTGGGGGTGTGTTGAGTGGAGGCTACACTTTAGGTTAGTGTGTTTTTTGCTAGCATTCCATTAATTCTTCGGACAGGAAGGGTATGTATGGGGCCTATGGCTTTCCCAAGACAGTTTAGAGCCGTAGTTTATTCCCTTAATCATAGGTTATGGGGCATCACTTGATTGTCGAACCGGACACGGTCTACGACGCGCCGAAGCCCCAAGAATAGGCAAAGCCAAGATCTTACTTTGTAAAAAAATATATATATATACATTAGTTAAAACTACATGGTATTGGCAGCATCTATTTGGACCATCCTTAATTCCCTAATCCTAAGTACACTAGCTTCGATGAACCAACCTCACTTTGGATCAATGATTTAAAAATCGTATCGAGCTGAATCAGTCAATTCGTGAACCAGTCTTTTTTTTTCTTTTTTCTTTTTTTCTTTTTTTTGACGAGTTTAATATCGCTGTTTTTTTCATTCAAAAATGTGATCAAAATGGTCGTTCTAGTCTATCAGACCACCAAAATGTCCGACCTAGTTAGATTTTGAATCGATTTGACCTTAACTTTTGGTCTTTTTTTTGGACTTTACATACAATCAAAGTTAATATATTTATTTCTTAACTAATTTTATTATTGTAAATATGCAATATATATATATATGTGTGTGTGTGTTTTTATTTTTAATTTCAACTTGATATCTTAACCTTTTTTTTTCCAACACCTTGATACCATAAAAAGACAAAAATACTCCTACACATCTCCGGCTACCCCCATCCCCCTCCAGCAACCTCCGCCACCCCCTCGCTCCCCTCACCCCTCGACTGCACCCCTACCCTCCCTCTCCGTGCGCGCACGGTCAACGACGACACCACACAGAGAGAGAGGAGGAGCGTGGGGTGGGTTGGGGGGGGGGGGGGGGGGGGGGAGCGGGTGCGAGACAGCCGGGAGGGAGGACGGGGGCAGTTGGGTGGCTGGAGGGGAGGGGTGCTATGGTGGGGTGTGCTAGGAAAGGAGGATAATTTTGTCTTCTTTTTAATTATGAATATCAAGTTAAAAATATTCAATAGTTGATATTAACAAATTGTCGAGTAAAAATTTAGGAGATTAAACTGAACCTAGTCAATAGTTGAGGATATCAAATTACAACTAAACCTATATTTAATATAAATTTATAATTTTTTAAAAAACTGATTCAATTCGAATTAACCCATTTGATCAATTTATCCGTATGAAACTCTTTGTCGATTTTTAAAACATTGGTTTGTACCACAACCCATGGTTCACTAATCCCATATGCATGCATGGTTCTTAACCCCAAGTGCGCGAAGGACATGCATGGCTCAAACCTGGTGTGCAAATTCAAGCAAGTAGCCCTATAGATCAACACAACCACACCCACCCACCCACCTTCACGGATGTTTTGACCTCCATCAAATCAAAAGACTCTCAACATTAATGGCAAAGCCCTAGAGGTTGTTGGTCTGAGACCAGTGGAGAGAGAGAGAGAGAGAGAGAGAGAGAAGGGGTGGGGGGGGGGGGGGGGGGGGGGGGGAGCCCAATTGTAGGCCAAAACCCTAGGAAAGCAAATTGATTTGATCCCTTAACTTCAGTTGAAGGACTTCTCAAAAAGCTCAAAGGAGTGAATGCCCAATAGAAGAAGCAAGACCTAGCCCTAGGGCTAGTTGTACTAGTCCTAAGCTTAACTCCAAAACCCTAGAAAGCCACACATCTTCGGTCTTCTCCCCATGCACGAAAAAAATGAAAATTTAAAAATAAATAAATAAAACAATCTAACCCCAAAATATTCCTTTTGCACCTAGATGATTAGCAAGAACCCAAATCCTAAAACTAATACAATATTTATATTTGGAATAATCTAAAACGTATTGTATTATAAATTTGGAATATCTATCCATAATTTTTTTATATATCTCAAAGTATATGATCTGAATTTTTATTTTAAACAATTATTGTAGTCAAAAACTCAATCTAAGAATAGTTTACGATGATCGTCACATGTCGACAAGACATGATAATCATCCATATTCATCGATAGAATGTTGCAAACTCATTTATGCATGGTTAAGAATACCTAACACATAATAATGATTAGGTTTTATGCATGCAAAGTTAATTATTATTGAAATATATATATTACAACCATTTATAGTAAGCAAATTTTATAAAAACTCAAATCTACTAACGGTTGGATGGTTGTCATATGTCGATGATCAAGTTGTTCTATGTCGGAGACTAAAATTTCACTACTCCGGCATAGCGGTTCTGAATATAAATTTCACAGAAATATTTAAAAAAATTAGAAATTATTTTTGTTATCACCGAGTTACAAAGATGGCACCAAGTACGAAAAAAATCAAAGATCACAAGTGTTTGTTGCAACCCTGGACTTATACAATCAGATGATGATCTTGGACCTGACCACAATTTGTATGAAAAAATAGCTTTACAAACTGACTCAATGAACCAAAAAACTTGCAACAAAAAAATGGTAGAAAATGGAAATTGATTTTCTTTTTAAAATCGTAGTTGCTACACTGAGATAGAACAAGAATACTAACTTCTGCTGGGGAGATAAAGATCACCATTGCTTAAAAGAAAGATTCACCCCTTTCGACAATATGCTCCTAGGAACCAGCAAGTTTGGTATATTGAACTTTTGGAACGCTCCCTGCCACCTTTGTCGTGGATCTCGAACTTCGTAAACTTAATGAACAACATTTCATGAGTTTTGGTGGCTGTTAGCAAAAGTCCTCACGTAGTAATATATATCTTCTCTATGATAAGAAGAAAAGAGTATATGAAAAGAGTATATATATATAGTGAAGTCATAGGCTAAATCCTAATCAGTTGTCGTCCTCCTAATTCAGAAATAATACTGAAGGATATGGATGGCTACGAATCATTATCTTCGAATCCCAAAATATAAGAAATGGTTTTAAACAACATATCCATTAGATCATCCAATCATTCATTTTTGCACAAAATTGCGATATTTACGTGCATAGCGTTTCGCGGAAGGTAAGTGCATCATCAATGTGCCACTTTGTGTTCGAACCTGAGTCGAGGCTTAGCTCATATGCCTCGTTTGGTTCGCGAAATCAGGCCTTGGAAAAAAATTTATTCATTTTCTGTGTTTGGGTGCTAAAAGAAATAAGTTGGAAAGAAAATCGATTCCCAATAGGAAGAAAAATAGAGAAGCAAATGGTTCTTCCCACCCACCCAAGAAAATGGTTTCACCCACCCACCCAATCATTCATTTCCTGTATATTGGTATTCTGTCGCTATACAATTAGCGACGAAAAACCCATTATAGCGACGGAAATATCCGTTGCTATTTTCCAGTATTTTTATAGTGCTTTACCCCTCTAAGGACTTACTTTTTCTCTCAATTTTCTTAGCGTTTTTGAACACCGGAAAGAAATTTAAAAAAATTGGATTTGTAATTTTCCAACGGAAAGAAAAGAACAAAAAATAGATTTCCTTTTCTTTCCTTTATGCGAACCAAACTATAAGGATATTCCGTAAGAATGAGTAACAAAAAAGAAGATTGTTCCTATGGTGTTTTGATTCTTATCCTCTAAAAAAAATTCCACCAATCACATGGACTACCATATCTCATGTGTACAAGTTAATACAAAAAAAATCTTGTATTAAAATACATACTTTGAAATAACTAAATGCTTACAACCGCCACATGTCGGACTTCGATTGGAGGAGGGGAGGAAGTGGTGGGGTCAGGTGGAACCCATGTAGCATGAGGGTGAGAGGGGAGGTAGGACCCAGTGGGACCCATGTGTAAGGGATGAGAGAGAGAGAGATTGTAAGAAGGTTGTAAATATTTGGTTGTAGACTTAGACCATATCCAATGGGGTTTCTATCTCCCCTATTTCTATGCAAGAAATCCATTTTAGAATTTTTTTTTCCAATGGTAGTTTCTATCCTAGGTGGCAATAATGTAGAATGAAAAATTTCTAGGTGGGCTCATAGAAATTCTCCATCTATCATGACAATTATTATTGGGTCCCACACCATTAAATTGATCATTTTATTTTGTGACACCTATGATAGAAATGGAGAAACATTAGAGACTATTTTTTGTATACAATGTCACTATAGAAACTGGAAATTGCTGAGAAACCCAATTTCGGGGTGGACTTTTATGAAATGCCCACCCGCTGGATGAGTTTTATGAAATACCCAGAATTATGTATTTTCACGTTAAATATTCTAAGATTCCCTTTTAGATGCCACCCGCTGGAAACTGCTATTTTTATAATACCAAAACTACCCCTCCGCGCGAATTGGTCATCTATATGTATTTGAATTCAAAAAACTCAGATCTGGATTGCGATTTTCGTCTTCTTTTTCTTCACGGGGAATCTGAATTTCATTGCTCTCATCTTCAGCAGAGATCGCAAAGATCGTTCGTAGTTCGGTGTACTTTTCGTCAGTCGAACTCAGATCATTGCTCGTCATCATCATCACCATCATCATCATCTTCATCGTGGAGACATTTGAAGTTTTCCAACGATTAGGTCAATTGTGGAGAGAAGATCTTTCTTCTACTTTTCTATAAGAATTATCATCGTTTTGAAAGAAGAATAAAACTCTTTATTCCTGACAAAAATTTTCTATAAAAAAAATATCACTACCAAAATTTATCGATTTAGCGACGGCCCTATCCGTCGCCAATCCGACGGGACTTTCCATTAGCGATCGACCACTGACGGGTTTTGGCCAAAAAAATTCGTCGGCAATCAGCTCGTCGCTAATAACTGTTCGTCGCTACGTAGTCGTCATGCGACGGAATAGCGACGTTTTGTCGACTTAACAATACGAAGCATTAGCGACGACTTTCCGACGGACTATCGTCCATTTCAAGTATTAAGTACTGAACTGTGTAGACAATAGCGACGTAAAGTTCCGTCGGTAACCCGTCGTAATAGCGTATCAGAGTGTATCATGCCGTCGCTAATCCGTCGACGCCTTCGATAACAAAGGACGGATTAGCGACGGTTTTTTGACGGAAAATCCGTTGATCAGGTTCTGGAAATTCTTGTCATTTCCAGCACCATGGCGACGGAACATTCGTTGCTATTCCGTCGATATCTGTCGACGGAATACGGACGGATTATCCGTCGACCATGTTCTGGAAATTCTTGGTATTTCCAGAACAAGGGCGACGGATAGGTCGTCGCTATTCCGTCGAACTATATGCCATGCCGACGGATATTCCGTCGACCATCTATCGCTACCTGGAAACATTTTCAAATCTCCAGTTAGCGACGGATTAGCCGTCGACAAGTAGTCGAAAACTGGTAATATCCGTCGCGCAACGGTCACAAGTCCGTCGCTAACTGAGAATATTTTAAAAAAAAATTACAGCGCTTTCCCTGTTCGCAAAAATATACATAAACTAAACAAATATATAATGTACACTAATTATCCAAGAATCACATAGACCAAATATGCACATACGAATTTAATGCACACCAATTATCCAAGAATCATATTGACCAAACTAAATTAATATAAAATAGACATCAATTATCCGGAAGAGTAACCTAATATCCGTCGTTATAATCCGATCATAGCACAAATATTTCAAAATTTTCACAAATATTCCAAAACACATAGGAAAATCGACTTTGGCCTCAACAAAGACCACAAGTCAGATGATGAATCCTCACAGCCAGGGATCATAGTTGCATTGAGGCATGTACCATTCTATCAGCCACTTTGCATACGAAGGCTCAATCTGATTGAGGTCTTCTTTAGGGACAGGAGGGTCGGTCCCGATGCTACTACTCTCTGACGGTGGCTCCTCCTTAACTTCAAGCTTGGGAGCAATCTCTTTCCTGATGGTCATCGGTTCTTCCTTGACCTCGACCTTTGGTAACACCTTCTCCTTAACAGTCACCGGCTCTTGTTTGACGATGGAGACTTCTTCCGTGTCGACCTCCAAGGGTTTCTTACCTCGACCCCTTCCTCGACTAGCAGCACCACCTCGACGAGTCCTAGGAGCCATCTTTCTGACAACAGAAATTTTTATATAGGGTAAAGAAATTTACTCAAATTATAAAAGTTGTGACGTTGGTTTTTTGTGTTCATCATCATTAGAGGGAGCAGCACTGGAAAAATTGTGACGTTGGTAGCATGAGAGAGTAAAAATCTGTATCACAAGACTAACAGAATTACTATGTAATCATGTACTCACCAATAACCGGATGTAACTGGAGTCGTTGAGCCTATCGTGCAGTAATTGGTGGATCCGCTGGTATAGGCCGGATGTACTTAGTATCTAGTATATCAGATTAGTATCGGTCTATCGGTTTGGTATAGGACGTATCATATTGGTATTGGCCTTAACAAATTGGTATCGTCCTATATCCGATATGTACATGTATCGGCCAAATAGCTAGGATTCATATTGGCCTTATCGATTTGGTATCAGTCATATCCGATAGGTATCGGCCGTGTTGGATTAGTATAGACCATTTTGGATTAGTATCGTGGAAGGTTTAGTAACAACTGTACTTGGATTTCTCTCTTCTCGAGCTAGAATATCATTGCAAGAGAATCACCAGATCGTGATTGGCCAGTTACAGTAACATACATGCTTCCTTTTCCATCAGAAAAAGCGAGATTGAAAAGGAAGTATGTATGTTCTGTAACTGGCCAGTTACGCTCTCGTGACTCGGTAATCTAGCTCTAGAAGAGAGAAATCCAAGTACAGTTGTTACTAAACCTTCCACGATACTAATGCGAAATGGTCTATACTAATCCAACACGGCCGATACCTATCGGATATAACCGATACCAAATCGATAAGGCCAATATGAATCCTAGCTATACGGCCGATACATATCGGATAGGATGATACCAATTCACTAAGACCAATACCAACCGATACGGCCCATACCAAAACGATAGATCGATACTAATCCGATACGGTCAATACTTATAAGTACCTACGGTCGAGGAGGTTGATCTGCTAGTACATCCATATACGATCAACGAAGTAACGATCCATTTCAATTTGGATGTGAAAATCTGTATCGTAAGACAAACTAAATCAGTTCTATTTCACATGCTTAATTGCCAAGTATGAGAACGAATGGCTCAGAACACAACCCAAAATTTATTCTAGCATACATTAGTGTGAATCATCTATGTTATGTACATATGGTGTAGTATATGTTCTTATCGTATCTAGTATCTGAAGGACGTAACAGAATCAAGATGAACTCACTAATGTAATACTAAGACATCATCTACTACTATATAAGATATAGTGATAGGTTGTCGTATCATCATTGCCGAGGGATGAGGGTCGGAGGACAGTCAACTTTATCTACGGCTATATAGTTTCTGCCTCGCCAGTCGAATGTCTTAATTGCCAAGTATGGAAACGAATGGCTCAGAACACAACCCAAGATTCATTCTAGCATACATTAGTGTTGGATTTCTTGATTATGTTACGTTCTTCAGATACTAGATACGATAAGAACATATACTACACCATATGTACAGAACATAGATGATTCACACTAATGTATGCTAGAATGAATCTTGGCTTGTGTTCTGAGCCATCTGTTCTGATTAAGCATCTTCCTTTTCCTCTCCTCCACCATGGCTCTGAACCTATATGCTCCTTTCTACTTCCCTTCTTTTTATTTGACTCTCTCAGCCACATATGATATCCAGCTCAAGTGTAGAGTCGGGAGAGAAGAAGTGGGCAGGAAGAGGAGGGGGAAGCAGCACAGCCGGCGGCATGACCCGGAGGAAGTACAGAGGTTTTCTTCAACATACGTAGGAAAACTATAAGGATATATCTTTTCACAACATATCACCTTGTCAAAGACCCTTTATGTGACGACCATGTTATCGCGGTGTCGGAAGACTAACATATCATAATTTTCTAAGCCGTGTGTTTTGACATAATCCTCCAAACTCTTTTCTGCTATGTCCTGATCACCATATCGTACCGTAGACTAATGAAAATGGAGCTGGAAATATCCGTCGCTAACCGGTCACTAGTCCGTCGGTAACTGAGAATTTTTTTGAAAAAAAAATTACAGCACTTTCCCTGTTCACAAAAATATGCATAAACCAAACCAATATATAATGCACACCAATTATCCAACAATCACATAGACCAAATATGTACATACGAATTTAATGCACACCAATTATCCAAGAATCATATAGACCAAATCAAATTAATATAAAATAGACATCAATTATCCTGAAGAGTAACCTAATATCCGTCGTTATAATTCGATTTATCTTCAAGTGTGAGAACGGATGGCTCAGAACACAAGCCAAGATTCATTCTAGCATACATTAGTGTGAATTATCTATGTTCTGTACATATGGTGTAGTATATGTTGTTATCGTATCTAGTATCTGAAGAACGTAACATAATCAAGATGAACTCACTAATGTAATACTAAGACATCATCTACTACTATATAAGATATAGTGATAGGTTGTCGTATCATTATTGCCGAGGGATGAGGGTCGGAGGACAGTCAACTTTATCTACGACTACATAGTTTCTGCCTCGCCAATTGAATGGCTGCAGGGACTATGTCCTGATCACCATGTCGTACCATAGATTAATGCAAATGGAGCTGAAGCTAAAATACAGAAACCAAAATACAGAATCAAATCTCTGGGTTCGCCAAAAATATAAAACACAGTTCTAATTCATATGTATTTTAAGTGTGAAAACGGATGGCTCAGAACACAACCCAACCGGAGAGGATACTCTGAAAGATCCATCTGAGTAGGACGTATACTCTGAGAGATCACCTTTACAAGAATGATATCAGTTGTGGGATTAAGTGCTGGAGGGGATATTATCAGAGTATACGTCCTACTCAGATGGGTCTCTCACCGTTACTAATTTTTTTTGACAGCATGGTGGATGTGCTCCGTCAACAGATTCTTGCTCCGAGCCAAAATTTTGCCTCGGAGCTCAAGTGGACATCCTTCGTATAGAGCTCGAGTGAGAGGTTCCTGATAGCATGGTGGTCTCCTTTGTTAAAGTATCTGTGCTCGTCCCACAACCAATGTGGAATGAGCACGGATACTTTGACAAAGGAGACCACCATGCTGTCAGAAACCTCTCACTCGAGCTCTACACGAAGGATGTCCACTTGAGCTCCGGGCGAAAGTTTTGTCTCGGAGCAAGAATCTGTTGACGGAGCACATCCACCTTGCTGTCAGAAAAAAAATAGTAACGGTGAGAGACCCATCTGAGTAGGACGTATACTCTGATAATATCTCCTCCAGCACTCAATCCCACTACTGATATCATTCTTGTAAAGGTGATCTCTCAGAGTATACGTCCTACTCAGATGGATCTATCAGAGTATCCTCTAGTGATAGGTTGTCGTATCATCATTGTCGAGGGATGAGGGTCGGAGGACAGTCAACTTTATCTACGGATACTTAGTTTCTGCCTCGCTAGTCGAATGGCTGCAGGGACTATGTCCTGATCACCATGTCGTAGTCCAATACAATCCAGAGATTGATACAGTACTAATTCATATATGTAGTCCAATACAAATAGTCTAATACAAAAACAACCCAATACAAATAGTCCAATATAAATAAGTACTAATAGCTAATGAGAACCACGCAGCTCACGCAAACGCTCAGTGATACGATCACGCAACCACCTCGAAAAAGCGAGATTTTTGGCGTGAGGAGAGATGCCGTCCCTTGCAAGTGCTGCATGAATAGAACTCCCGGTCTCACTAGCTACCGGTGCTAGATGAATAGAACTCCCGGTCTCACTAGCAACCGGTGCCACTTCCTCCTTAAATGTAGGGGGAGCCACCTCAGCATTCACTGTTTCCCTCAAACAACGTGCCGCTCTTCAGGTCATGGGTGTCATCTGGTAAGATCGATAGTCACAAATAATATAATTGTAACATAAGTAAGCTAACTAAAGGAACCATCATGTAATTTGAGTATATTTTCGAAAGCCGATAAAGTATAAAAATTTGATTTTTTGCCAAGTGTGAGAACGGATGGCTCAGAACACAACCCAAGATTCATTCTAGCATACATTAGTGTGAATCATCTATGTTCTGTACATATGGTGTAGTATATGTTCTTATCGTATCTAGTATCTGAAGAATGTAACAGAATCAAGATGAACTCACATAATGTAATAATAAGACATCATCTACTACTATATAAGATATAGTGATAGGTTGTCGTATCATCATTGCCGAGGGATGAGGGTCGGAGGACAGTCAACTTTATCTACGGCTACATAGTTTCTGCCTCGCCAGTCGAATGGCTGCAGGGACTATGTCCTGATCACCATGTTGTACCGTAGATTAATACAAATGGAGCTGGAACTGGAGCCAAAATACAGTACTACTTCACCATATCGTACCATTTTACTCTCTCTCTCTCTCCTCCCCCCTTCTCCGGCGCTCTCACTCTCTCCGGCGCTCTCACACTACTAATTCCTATGTATTTTAAGTGTGAAAACGGATGGCTCAGAACACAACCCAAGAATCATTCTAGCATACATTAGTGTGAATCATCTATATTCTGTATACATATGGTGTAGTATATGTTCTTATCGTATCTACTATCTGAAGGATATAACAGAATCAAGATGAACTCACATAATGTAATACTAAGACATCATCTACTACTATATAAGATATAGTGATAGGTTGTCGTATCATCATTGCCGAGGGATGAGGGTCGGAGGACAGACAACTTTATCTACGGCTACATAATTTCTGTCTCGCCAGTCGAATGGCTGCAGGGACTATGTCCTGATCACCATGTCGTACCGTAGATTAATGCAAATGGAGCTGGAAATATCCGTCGCTAACCGGTAACTAGTACGTCGCTAACTGAGATTGTCACATACACATATGTATATCACAGCTAGATGTATAGATATATACATCTATACAGAAACATAACTGATAGAACTCGCACTGTCCTTGAGACAGTGAACATATACACCATGAATCCAAACCCCATATTCACATTTACTAATCCAAACACCACCAAACTAATGGATAACACCCAATATTGATAACACATTATTTAGCCAATATATAAACTCAGATGAATTTGAGAAGCAAAGCCACCCGCAGCCCCAAGCCCACCGCCCAGCCCCCGATCCAAGCCAGCCGCCCAGCCCCCGACACCCCAGCCCCAAGCCCGCCTTCCAGACCCCGACGCCCCCGCCCCAAGCCCACCGCCCAGCCTCCGACCCAAGCCAGCCGCCCAGCCCCCGACGCCTCCACCCCAAGCCAGCCGCCCAGCCCCCGCCGCCGCCGCCCCAAGCCCACCGCCCAGCCCCCGACCCAAGCCAGCCGTCCAGCCCCCGATGCCCCAGCCCCAAGCCCGTCTCCCAGACCCCGACAACCCAAGCCAGCCGCCCAGACCCCGACGCCGTCGCCCCAAGCCCACCGCCCAGCCCCCGACCCAAGCCAGCCGTCCAGCCTCCGACGCTCCAGTCCCAAGCCCGCCGCCCAGCCCCCGACGCCCCCGTCCCAAGACCACCGCACAGACCCCGACCCAAGCCAGCCGCCCAACCCCCGACGCCCCAGCCCCAAGCCCGCCGCCCAGCCCCAGACGCCCCCGCCCCAAGCCCACCGCCCAGCCCCCGCCCCAAGCCCGCCGTCCAGCCTCCGACGCCCCCGCCCCAAGCCCGCCGCCCCCGCTGCCCCTATACGACACCGCGAGAGAGAGAGAGAGGGAGGGTTACCTTCGAAAGAGAGAGAGAGAGGAAAGGACGCCGACGCCGACACCGATCACCGAAGCCGACACCGGCGAGAGAGAAAGAGAGAGAGAGAGGAGAGAGTGAATTTGGGGAGAATGCGAAAAGTTCCCCCCGCCGTTTCATTTAAAGTCTGGTACGTATATTTAGCGACAGACTAGCGACGAAAAGATTCCCGTCGCCCAGTAGTCGCCCTGTTTGATACTTGCCGACTGAATATCCATCGCTACGTGGTCGAAGAAATGTTCTGCCAATTCTCTACACAATTTTCGCCAAATAATCGACTGGGTAGCAACGACTACTGTTCCGTCGCGATATCACCGACTACCTAGCGACGGATATGCGACCTTTCCTCCCCTAAAATTGAAATAAAAAATGTAAAGGAGTGTGGTCGGTAATCCGTCGGCGAGCTGCCACGAAGCCGTCGCTAAGGCCGACTGAAAATTTTCGTCGCTAATTGTCCATCGCTAATTTACTGTATTTTGGTAGTGTATTCTCCGTGCTCCGTACTAAAATGACGGAGAATGACTATTCTCCGTTTTAAAAACCACAGAGAATGGCATTCTCCGTGTTAAAACCACGGAGAATGACAATTTTCTATAGGTTTTAACACGGAGAATACCATTCTCCGTGGTAAAGTGACGAAGAATGGCCATTCTCCGTCATTTTAGTACGGAGAATAGCTATTCTCCGTGGTTTTAACACGGAAAATGGTCATTCTCCGTCTTTTTCAATACGGAGAATGACCATTCTCCTCCATGTTAACACGAGATTGGTCATTCTCCGTGTTAATATCACGGAGAATGACCATTCTTCGTTGTAAAAAATGACGAAGAATGTCCATTCTCCGTGTAAAGATCACGGAGAATGATTATTGTCACTCCCCGTTCCCAGAATGCGTATTTTTATACATGTACAACTTATATTTATTTATTTAGTATTTATCATGTATTATCCTGTATTTAAAGTTCCTATAAGTTCATGTTAATTAATTATCTGCCCTTTAATTTTTTTTTTCATGTTAATTAATTATCTGTATTTTACTCATGCATTTTATTTCTGTATTTTCTTCCTGCTTTTATTCTCTGCTTGGTCTTATTGGGTTCGGCCATGGAGGGTTTTTCGGGTTCATGGTGGACAAACCCGGCCCACAAACTCCCACCTACCACCACCCTTCCTATTTAAAGCTTCCTTCTCCTTCTCTCTCCTCATAACTTCTCCTTCACCATTACTTCTTCTTCTTCCTCTCATCACTCTCTCCACCCACCACAGCAGGCAAGTGCAAATCTTGCTTCTTGCTTGGAGAACCATTTTTATGGTTCATTTCTCTTCCTCTCATGATCCTGAGAGAGTTTAGTACTTGGCATTTTTGATTTCTTTGGCTTGTTTCTTCTAGATCTAAGTTTTTGTGTTCTCAGTTGACCATGGGTTTTGATCTCCCAACTTGGCGTGTATTCTCGGCTGACCATGGGTTCTGAACCATGGGAACTTCATTTCTGGCTTGGGACGAAGGTTCCTGAGTCATGCACACGTTATTACGTGTCTGCGTGTATTTTCAGTCACGCACACGTCTCTACGTGTTTGCGTGTATTTTAGTCACGCTCACGTTATTACGTGTCTGCGTGAATTTTAGTCACGCACACGTTATTACGTGTCTGCATATATTTTCAGTCACGCACACGTCTCTACGTGTTTGCGTGTATTTTAGTCACGCTCATGTTATTACGTGTTAGCATAAATTTTTAGTCACGCTCACGTCTTGACGAGTGTGCGTGAATTTTCAGTCACGCACACATCTTTGCATGAGTGCGTGAATTTTCAGTCACGCACATGTCTTTACGTGTTTGCGTGAATTTTTAGTCACGCACACGTCCTTACATGTCAGCGTGAATTTTGAGTTACGCACCATCTTTGCATGCGTGCGTAAATTTCTTATCATTTTCCACGCTCACGTACCAACATGAACCACTTTTCACGCTCACTCCGACTAGACTTGTTGGCATGACTTGTTGGCCTTAGTATAATCTACTAAACTTGGCGTGACTTTCTTGACCTGGGTGTTACTATTTGTTCTATAACTTAATCATTTAATGATGGCATGATAATTCCTCTATTAAATCCTTACGCCTTTTTGCATGAACTTGATAAATCATGATATGTTAATATTGTTAATACAGATTGTTATGTGGAATGTGTCATGTGTCTTGATTAATCCATGGATATCCAGTATGACTAGAACTTAACTCTGAGGAGTTATAGACTCGACCCCATGTAATACTAATTGATTTTCATGCCCTGTCACCATTGATAATGATTGTGATATTGACTAATAATTGATCATGCGTTCCTGATTGGAACTAAGAGACTGGATAGTCGTCTTATTGAATTGAACGAATGAGACACGTTCATGTAATGAACTATTGTAATCGATTAGCCGATCCCGAATATTGGCATACAGGCACATACAGGCTTCAAATTATTTATTTATTTAGTTAGTTATTTATTTTCTTACAAAAACAGCATATGTACTTTATGGTCAAGGCATGATTACTCCGTGGTTAGATTTGATTGTTGTATTACGCTATGTAAGACCTACAACATAGCCGCACGGGTATCGTTATAGAGTTGCGCATATCGTATCCTGTACAAAAGTACTCATTTGAATGACCATGATCTACGGCATGGGATTTCGCTTAACATAGAGACTTTAAGTTAAATAAAATAATGATGGCATGGAGAGAATGGATTCCCGAGTTCTTACATGGCAGCCCTCTTGGGACTAGTATTACCCGACAGGCCGGCTGGTTCCCACAGATACTGTAAATCTGTCACACGGGCAGGGAACGGTATCTGCTTATATTATTGTACATGCTATATTAACGGCGGGCGTCCCGCTGGGACTCGTCTAATTACATGATTGGCGCAATTGACTGATTGGATAGACTAGCCTTGCTCGCACATAGTAAGAACTGAGGAATCCCTAATTGCATAATTTCCGGATAACTTGGGACTCACAATAGCAAGCCGTAGTAGTTGATTGGCCGTTCAAGATGATTTGTTTGTGTACTGTACCTACTCTGTTGCCTAACTGAGATGATCAGAACGTCAGGACATGACGGGCCAACTTCTGTCCTTGTTTGGTTGGGAGGTTGGTTCGAAGTGTCTTGATGTTATGTGAATCATAGTGGAAAGCGGAGCTCTATTATTTTATTCTCTTACTTACTGGTTTAATCCTTCATATCGTCCTTCCTTGTGGTACTTGCTATTAGAGGTCTAACCTCTCTGGTTTTGCATGGCCAGATTTAGAGCCGGTCCCCGAGGATCCAGCTTACTTCTACCTCCAAGATGGTCAATACTAGGGGAATGATCGCAGGAGGACTCGAGTGGGTTCCTTACTTCACCACTCATTTTGTTATTTACTTTATACTTAGCTGTTTGGCACCGACATGTTAGTCGGATCGTCTTGCACTTACTTTTACATGATTGTAACTAAGTCAGACTGCAGCTGATAACAATTGTGTATATGTTACTATACCATCTGGCTATGTTTTGTAAAGCCAGATCTCAAGAACATTTTGACTGAGCGTTTGGGATGCCTTACTGCTTTATCTTACATGTTCTCTATTTCTGCTTCTTATTTGAATGATTGAGACAATAGATGTGAAGTGACCATAGTAAGACTTTCATGTAGTATGCACCCCCTCGTCTGGTTAGATAGCATTGATCGTATTATACGGTATTCATCTACCCGTAATATGTAGCTGGCTGAGTCATTCCTCCGCTCTCCAGTATTCTGGTTCTGGGGCGTGATAAGGTTTTAGTGGTGGCCCATGCAGGTCTGATTTCAGACTTGTGGGGTGTTTTGATTTATAGGATGTCTCAATCACACGTGTTCCCCCTTGATCTCATGATCCGTTATTCTCAACCCTTGCTTGACATTCCAGTATCCTTTGACTTCATTGATCCTTCATGTCCGGTTGTTTGATTGTTCTCTTATCCCTTTTCTTAGGGGCACTTCATCCGTATCGGTCAGAGCTGGATAACAGCAGGGGCAACATGGGCAACCTGACCATGCTGGTCAGCAACAAGGGCCAGTACTAACTCAAGAGGCTACCCAAGAAGAAGTGATAGTGGAAGCAGCGGCTGGATCGCAGTATCCGGATGTTCCACCACCACCAACAGTTCCACCTACCCAAGTGGACACACCAGCCCTTCTGGAGATCATGAGAGGAATGATGGCTACTCAGCAACATCAGATGTTGGCCCAACAGCGCATGCACACTCAGCTACAAGAGCAGAATGTGTTGCTCAACCAAGGACTGCAGACGGCTTTGGAAAGAGGAGTGAGGACTGATTCAGGAGCATCAGCCAGGTTTTGCAAGTACAACCTCCGCCGTTTCGAGGGCACGGAGGATGCCATCTCAGCAGATGCATGGCTTAAGGATATTGAGGCTATTCTGACAGCAGCTAAGGTACCGGCAGAAGAGCGTGTGGATCTAGTGAAGTTGTTACTTCAGGATCTCGCACGTGATTGGTGGGAATTAGAGGAAGTGGGCATCAGACGTCCCGTGGCTTGGGACGATTTTACTGCCAGGTTCAAGATGAAGTACTATGGAGTTGTGGCGCAGTTTGAGCTACAACAGAAATTTATCAACCTCAGGCAGGCCGGCAAGACTGTAGATGCTTATGCAGCGGAGTTCTGCAGATTGAGTAGATTCGCCCCAGAGATGGTAGCAACAGAGCGCCAGAGGACTATGAGGTTTCAGCAAGAGTTTTATCTTGAGCTCTTGTAATTGATAGAGGGGCACAATTACCAAACTTTTGACGAAGTATTAACAGCAACTTGAAGGCATGAGATCACCATTCAGAGGCTTGCGGTGAGGACTGTGGGTCAGAAGAGATCCCACAGTCAGATTGAAGGAGGAGGGGGAGCAGCGCCCCGAACAACAGCACCATCCACTGGTGTTCGTATCCACGATGTGGCGATACGAGGACCAGCACCACCACCCAGGCAGCAGCAACAGCAACAGAGGAAGAACCAGCAACCCCCGGCGGGCTGCACTTATTGTGGGAAGATGGGGCACACTAGAGATGTGTGTCGGACATTGAATGGACTGTGTCTGATATATAGAAATCCAGATCATCGGGTTACCACATGTCCCATGAATTCGAGGTCAGGAGGACCAGGGCAACAGTTTCCTGCTCTGCCAGCACCAGGGGCAGGACAGTATCGAGGACCAGCAGTGGCAGTAAGGCCGTTGGCACAGCGTCCGTTACTGCCGCAGGCTCAGATGTTTCGGCAGCAGGGGCCGCCGATGCAGCAACACCAGCATAGACCACCCCAGTATCATCAAGGCAGGGGCCAGCAACAACATCAGGCTAGGCCGCAGCATGGGAATCAGCAAGGAGGTCGAGGGCAAGCATTCACTCTGTCCTTGGAGGAGGCATTGGCATCGGGAGATGTTGTGGTAGGTAACATTCTCGTCACCTCATATCCCGCAGTAGCATTGTTTGATTCGGGAGCATCCCATTCATTTATATCTGCACAATTTGCGACACGACTAGGAATGGAGTTCGAGGCATTGCCAGGGAGGTTGAATATACTCACTGGTAATGGGCTCGTAGGAGTTAGTAGAATTATTTTAGCATGTAGCGTTGTAGTTTGCGGGCATTCCTTACCCGCCCGGTTGATAGAATTTCCTGTTGCAAATTTCGACATTATCTTAGGCATGGACTGGCTGAAAGATAGTCATGCGACAATAGATTGTCGTAGAGGGAGTGTATCTTTTGATATTCCAGGCATGAAGAGATTCACCTTAGTCAGATCAGAGGCAACTCAGCAAGAGCAGGGAGTAGTAACGGCAATGGAAGAAGTTCAGATTTCGAAGGTAGTTGAAGAGTTTCTAGACGTATTTCCTGAAGAACTTCCAGGTCTACCACCAGTCAGAGATATTGAGTTCAGTATAGAATTGGCATCAGGAACTAAATCGATATCAGATCGGGTTTATAGAATGGCAGATTCAGAGCAAGCCAAAGTATATCAGCACATAGAGGAACTGAAGGAGAAGAAGTTCATCCAAGCTAGCATGTCACCATGGACAGCACCAGTGGTACTTGTGGGGAAGAAGGATGGGTCGTCCAGATTGTACATTGACTACAGGAAGCTTAACGCGGCAACAGTGAAGAACAAGTACCCATTATCCAGGATCGACGACTTATTTGATCAGTTGAGCAAAGCTAGAGTTTTCTCCAAGATAGATCTTCGTTCAGGGTACCATCAGGTGAGGGTTCGGAAGGAAGATATTCCCAAGACAGCATTCAGGTCGAAGTATGGGCATTATAAATTCTTAGTAATGCCGTTTGGTTTGACCAATGCTCCAGCAATATTCATGGATTTGATGAATCGTATCTTTATGCCATATTTAGACCAGTTTGTCGTTGTGTTTCTTGACGACATTCTCGTATACTCCGCTAGTGAAGAGGAGCA
Organism: Iris pallida; assembly: GCA_029216955.1. Lineage (NCBI taxonomy): Eukaryota > Viridiplantae > Streptophyta > Magnoliopsida > Asparagales > Iridaceae > Iris > Iris pallida. The sequence continues at coordinate 2,241,698 of JANAVB010027600.1, read as the reverse complement.
TGAAGACCACCTCAGAAAAGTGTTGCAGGTTCTGAGAGAGAACCAGTTGTATGCCAAGCTCAGCAAGTATGAATTTTGGTCGGATCATATTTCATTTTTGGGTCATATCATATCAGGAGCTGGAGTAGCAGTAGATCCCAAGAAGATAGAAGCAGTAGAAAGTTGGCCAGTACCCAAGACCGTAGCAGATGTGCAGACCTTCTTGGGATTGGCAGGATATTACAGAAGGTTTGTGTCAGACTTTGCAAGGCTTTTAGCACCCATGACCCGCTTGACCCGGAAGGATGTACCATTCGTTTGGTCGGCAGAATGTCAGGCATCATTCGAGACTTTGAAGCAGAAGTTGATATCAGCACCTATTCTTACATTGCCAGTTGGACCCGAAGGTTTTACAGTATATTGTGATGCGTCAGGTAAAGGACTTGGATGCGTCCTTATACAACATGGGAAGGTGATAGCGTATGCATCTAGGCAGCTTCGGGACCACGAGAAGAATTACCCAACTCATGATTTGGAGTTAGCGGCAGTAGTATTTGCTTTGAAGCTATGGAGACATTACTTATATGGTGACCGAGTGGATATGTACACAGACCATAAAAGTCTGAAGTACATCTTTACTCAGAAGGAGCTGAACATGAGGAAGAGAAGATGGTTGGAGTTGATCAAGGATTATGACGTGGAGCTTCAGTATCATCCAGGCAAGGCGAATGTAGTAGCAGACGCTCTCAGCAGAAGAGGCGGCGCATTTATGTTAACCACACAAAGGCATATCTTAGAAGACCTTCAGGAGATGGGCATCGAAGTTATACTTCCTAGTGATGTAGGAGTACTGGCAAGTCTGCAAGTTCAATCCGACTTGGTAGGCAGGATCAAGGCAGCTTAGGCACAAGACCCAAGGATTCAGAAGCTTAGGGCAAAATGTAAGTCAGGACTCAGGAAGGAGATGAGAATTCATGAAGATGGTACACTTAGGTTTGGATCACGTCTATGTGTGCCTAGTGGAGATATCAGACAGGAGGTTATGGCAGAAGCTCACAGTTCTCAGTATTCTATTCATCTTAGAGGGACCAAGATGTACCAAGATATCAAGCAGCATTTCTGGTGGAACGGGCTGAAGAGGGAGATAGCTAGATTTGTTTCCCGTTGCTTGGTATGTCAGCAAGTAAAGGCAGAACAGCAGAGGCCAGCTGGATTATTATAACCGCTTCCTATTCCGGAATGAAAATATGAGCATATTATAATGGACTTTGTGACCGGTTTACCAAGATCACCAAGTGGTAAGGACGCTATTTGGGTAATAGTGGACCGACTTACGAAGGTAGCGTATTTTCTTTCTTTTAGAGTAGGGCAATCTACAGAAAAGTTGGCAGAGTTGTATATGCAACAGATAGTCAGGCAGCATGGAGTCCCTGTCAGTATTGTGTCGGATCGAGATACCCGCTTTACATCACATTTCTGAAAGAGCTTACATCATAGTCTGGGTACCAAGCTAAGGTTTAGCACGGCCTACCATCCGCAGACGGATGGGCAATCAGAAAGAACGATTCAGACTTTAGAAGATATGTTACGAGCTTGCACTCTAGATTTTGGAGGATCTTGGAAGAGTCACCTGCACTTAGTCGAGTTCTCATACAACAATAGTTATCAAGCCAGTATCCAGATGGCACCATTTGAAGCACTATATGGTAAGAAGTGCAGGTCACCGCTTGCATGGGATGATATCGAAGAGAGGAAGATGTTAGGCCCATAAATGATTATTCAGACGGTTGAAGTGATTAAGGAAATTAGAGAGCGACTTCGAGTTGTGCAGGACCGACATCGTCATTGGGCGGACCAGCATCGTAGGCCGTTAGAGTTCTCTGTTGGGGACCACGTATTCTTGCGGATCTTACCTACTCGTGGGGTCATTAGATTTGGCGTTCGCGGGAAATTGAGTCCGCGGTACGTGGACCCATTTGTTATCCTCGATCGGATAGGCGATGTTGCTTATCGTTTATCCCTCCCATCTTCGTTACGAGAGGTGCATGACGTGTTTTATGTATCTCAATTACGTAGGTATGTATCGGACCCAAGCCATGTCCTCGATCATTCGGAACTGGTTGTTGGTACCAACCTGTCTTACGAGGAACAGCCTGTGTCCATTTTGGACCGAAGAGAGAAGATACTCAAGAACCGAACAATTAGTCTTGTCCGTGTTGCTTGGGGTCATCACTCCTTGGGAGAGTCAACGTGGGAACGTGAGGATGATATCCGATCACGGTATCCACACCTGTTTGACTCACAAGGTATATCTCTTTCTGTATACCTTGATTGTCCTGATTCTTCATGCTTGTCACCTTATGGGTAGAACTACTTGATATCATGGATTGATGAATTTACATATATAGTATTTGCTTTTGATATGGTAAAATGATTGCTTGCTCACTAGAATTGCTTGTATTAGTTTAGCTCCGATATTTCTACCTGCTTGGATTTGAAATTCCGAGGACGGAATTTTTCTAAGGTGGGTAGAGATGTCACTTCCCGTTCCCAGAATGCAAATTTTTATACATGTACAACTCATATTTATTTATTTAGTATTTATCATGTATTATCCTGTATTTAAAGTTCCTATAAGTTCATGTTAATTAATTATCTGCCCTTTATTTTTTTTTCATGTTAATTAATTATCTGTATTTTACTCCTGCATTTTATTTTTGCATTTTCTTCCTGCTTTTATTCTCTGCTTGGTCTTATTGGGTTCGACCATGGAGGGTTTTTCGGGTTCATGGTGGACAAACCCGGCCCACAAACTCCCACCTACCACCACCCTTCCTATTTAAAGCTTCCTTCTCCTTCTCTCTCCTCATAACTTCTCCTTCACCATTACTTCTTCTTCTTCCTCTCATCACTCTCTCCACCCACCACAGCAGGCAAGTGCAAATCTTGCTTCTTGCTTGGAGAACTATTTTTATGGTTCATTTCTCTTCCTCTTATGATCCTGAGAGAGTTTAGCACTTGGCATTTTTGATTTCTTTGGCTTGTTTCTTCTAGATCTAAGTTTTTGTGTTCTCAGTTGACCATGGGTTTTGATCTCCCAACTTGGCGTGTATTCTCGGCTGACCATGGGTTCTGAACCATGGGAACTTCATTTCTGGCTTGGGACGAAGGTTCCTGAGTCACGCACACGTTATTACGTGTCTGCGTGTATTTTCAGTCATGCACACGTCTCTACGTGTTTGCGTGTATTTTAGTCACGCTCACGTTATTACGTGTCTGCGTGAATTTTAGTCACGCACACGTTATTACGTGTCTGCGTTTATTTTCAGTCACGCACACGTCTCTACGTGTTTGCGTGTATTTTAGTCACGCTCACGTTATTACGTGTTAGCGTGAATTTTTAGTCACGCTCACGTCTTGACGAGCATGCGTGAATTTTCAGTCACGCACACATCTTTGCATGAGTGCGTGAATTTTCAGTCACGCACATGTCTTTACGTGTTTGCGTGAATTTTTAGTCACGCACACGTCCTTACATGTCAGCGTGAATTTTGAGTTACGCACCATCTTTGCATGCGTGCGTGAATTTCTTATCATTTTCCACGCTCACGTACCAACATGAACCACTTTTCACGCTCACTCCGACTAGACTTGTTGGCGTGACTTGTTGGCCTTAGTATAATCTACTAAACTTGGCGTGACTTTCTTGACCTGGGTGTTACTATTTGTTCTATAACTTAATCATTTAATGATGGCATGATAATTCCTCTATTAAATCTTTACGCCTTTTTGCATGAACTTGATAAATCATGATATGTTAATATTGTTAATACAGATTGTTATGTGGAATGTGTCATGTGTCTTGATTAATCCATGGATATCCAGTATGACTAGAACTTAACTCTGAGGAGTTATAGACTCGACCCCATGTAATACTGATTGACTTTCATGCCCTGTCACCATTGATAATGATTGTGATATTGACTAATAATTGATCATGCATTCCTGATTGGAACTAAGAGACTGGATAGTCGTCTTATTGAATTGAACGAATGAGACACGTTCATGTAATGAACTATTGCAATCGATTAGCCGATCCCGAATATTGGCATACAGGCACATGCAGGCTTCAATTTATTTATTTATTTATTTAGTTATTTATTTTCTTACAAAAACAGCATGTGTACTTTATGGTCAAGGCATGATTACTCTGTGGTTAGATTTGATTGTTGCATTACGCTATGTAAGACCTACAACATAGCCGCCCGGGTATCGTTGTAGAGTTGCGCATATCGTACCCCGTACAAAAGTACTCATTTGAATGACCATAATCCACGGCATGGGATTTCGCTTAACATAGAGACTTTAAGTTAAATAAAATAATGATGGCATGGAGAGAATGGATTCTCGAGTTCTTACATGGCAGCCCTCTTGGGACTAGTATTGCCTGACAGGCCGGCTGGTTCCCACAGATACTGTAAATCTGTCACACGGACAGGAAATGGTATCTGCTTATATTATTGTACATGCTATATTAACGGCGGACGTCCCGCTGGGACTCGTCTAATTACATGATTGGCACAATTGATTGATTGGATAGACTAGCCTTGCTCGCACATAGTAAGAACTGAGGAATCCCTAATTACATAATTCCCGGATAACTTGGGACTCACAATAGCAAGCCGTAGTAGTTGATTGGCCGTTCAAGATGATTTGTTTGTGTACTGTACCTACTCTGTTGCCTAACTGAGATGATCAGAACGTCAGGACATGACGGGCCAACTTCTGTCCTTGTTTGGTTGGGAGGTTGGTTCGAAGTGTCGTGATGTTATGTGAATCCTAGTGGAAAGCAGAGCTCTATTATTTTATTCTCTTACTTACTGGTTTAATCCTTCATATCGTCCTTCCTTGTGGTACTTGCTATTAGAGGTCTAACCTCTCTGGTTTTGCATGGTCAGATTTAGAACCGGTCCCCGAGGATCCAGCTTACTTCTACCTCCAAGATGGTCAATGTAGTGACCCGCTCCGCCCTAGCGGAACGCCAATTCAAACGGCGTGTGCAACGACTCAAAACGAGTCGTCGACCCGAAGAATTGCCTCGACCCGATGAAGTATCGATGCAAATCGATGCCAGACTTGCCTTGGCCCGTCAAGATGAATCCAGACTTAGACTTCCAAAGGCGCGCTCGGAGTATCGCTCGGCCAATGCAAACATCGCTAAGGTGGGTGGCTCCGATGAACCCGTCTGTGCTTAGCCTAGACACATAACAATGCGGACACATTCACGAGAATCGCTAGGCGATAACATCTTGCATGCTAATAAATGACTCAACGCACCTAGCTAAGGGAATAATCCCATCTTGCATGCTTGTTTAGAACATGGAAAAGAACTCGGCAAATATAGAAACGCTCGCACCGCGCTCTACGCTCGTGCTAAGGCACAAGCCCACGTTCATGTCCCTTTTACGTTCAAACAATGAAACAATGAATGGTTTACAACAATGAAACGAAAAGACTATCAACATAGTCGCTCCGAGTAGAGTTTAGCAACATTGAAAGGCTATGGGACCGATGGGTCGCCAAGGCGACTCCCACACTGGGAGTTGCGTAATGCGTAAATGAATGGATTCAACAAATGAACGAACGAATGAATGAATGAATACATGAATGAATCGATGAATCAAATGAACAAATGAAAGAAAGAATACATGAAAGATAAGACATGGAAGACGCTAGCGACAGGTATGACGGGCACGTGCAACGGGGCTCGCTACCCGCGCTGTACGGACGCCAACCTGGTCGTTAACGCATTATGGCTAAGGGTTAGCCTACGGCTCGGAGATAGCCGCTAAGTAAAAGACAAGTTAATACGAAATGGTCGTGGACAAACGGCACGGGCGATGGGGGGGAATACCGTGGCCGTCGTGTGGAAGGATTCTGCGGCACGGGCGTTGAGGGGGTAAACCGTGGCCGGCCTAGGCGGAATCAACGGCGCTTACGGGCTGCTTGGGTGCGGGCTTGGGCACCAAGAGACGTAAGTAGGAGGGTACATTCAAGAGACTTAACGGGGTGTACCAGCCATCACCCTACGCTAAGTTGAGAATTGCCACAGGGGAATGTCCTAAATGGCTTGTAAAGCCAGCGACCCGTGCATGTAGATTAAGTGGACTATGCTGGTGGCAATCCACGTGCAAGTTCTTGCATTGAAATCAAAGTAGTCTAAGTTAAATGAACAAGTGTATCCTGAACATGAACGTGCTCGAAATGTAACATGCCTGAACATGCTTGAAATATACCACCCCAAACGTGCTTGAAATGTGCCTCTTGAACATGCTCGAAACGTAACACTAGAACATGCCCACGACGTGCTAGATCCCGAGACATGGACACGACCGTAACATTGAATGTTTACATAAATCACGTCATGTTACTTCATGTTAATGTTGACTAACTTGGTTTACCTTGGACAGGGAAGGCCGGACGGTAAGTATGGGTAAGTCGTACATGTATTTTTATGCGACACTTGAGTTCGGTAACACGAGATAGGCTATGCAATATGCCATAAAATTGATCCTAAGGCAAGATTAGAAAGACAATGAATGATAGAGATGCACAAAATATTATAGAACGTGTTTGGTAATGATGGCATTGTGGGCGAGCCAGCCTCCCCACCAGTGCATAACAATGTACTGATAACCCCACAGTATGCTTGCAGGATAGCAGGAGACGCCGGCGGGTGCGGAGCTTCCATCGAACGTGTCAAGGCGCGGAGCCAACTCTGGGGCCTTGGAACGTTGCAAGAAGCTGAAGCACCCTATACAGGACATAATGTATCGGAATATCGCCATGTATCATTCCATGTTGTAAGCCACTTGGCACGCCTTTTATGTTTCAGAGAGAGAGCTTGAGCGATTTGTAATATCGGCCTAGCGTCGCTTGTAAACTTCTTGAAATTCAATAAAGAGATTTGGATTCGCTTCTACTTGTGTTCATTTTTACTTCCGCTGCAAATGGGAACACTCTGTACGACTCTGTGGCCTAGACTCAAATCGGCCGTTTCTGGACTTGGCCTTCCACGGGCGCAACCTAGGCCCGTGCGGCATCATGCCTTAGCGAGGACGATCGCTCCTACGGGAGCGGGGCGTGACAGATTGGTATCAGAGCACGGCTTTACGTCCTTGGACATCATTTTGATTCTCTCAGTTTTGAAAGCTCGCGTTGGAAACAAAAGAAGTGTATGCTCTCTCTCGTTGTGCATTGGGATGTTCCATACAATAAGTCTAATATTACGAAAGCTCGCATTGGAAACAAAAGAAGTGTATGCTCTCTCTCGTTGTGCATTGGGATGTTCCATACAATAAGTCTAATATTACGAAAGCTCGCACGAGTACTCGGTTGCACGGGACTGATAGGCGATGGCCTTTGTGCCACTACGACGGACTTGATAGGCGATGGCCTTTGTGCCGAACCACGACGGACTCGAGTCGGACGAAAACTAAATGCTAAGAGTTAGCAAACGCGAGGCATGCTTGAATAGGCTTACGTTGACGATAGCAAACGGGTACACGAGACCGGAGTATTATTCGAACGGGATGGTTTTGCACGCAGCCTTTTGGCTATGTTGTGCGGAGTATCGCGCACCTAGACCCTTTGGTGCAAACGAGTTGCGAACGAGAATAAGTGAGCGTGCAAACTTGAATGTGGTCCGAACGGGATGGTTAAGCGGTACAACTTAGTCCGCGTGTCGCGCACCTCGACTCTTGGGTGCCATCGGGTTGCGAGCGATATCAACGTATCACTCGATCGAGAACGGAGATACACTTTGAGTGTGTATCGATAGGAACGTTATCGAGTTAACGCTTAGGCGCACTCGAAGGATCGATTTAGACCTTGAGGATTATTGCGAACGACTTAATGCGTCGCAACGACGCGAGCGACTACGCTAGCGATTCGTCGAACGAACCTGAATGATGTCTTAGCGAATGACGTGAACGTGATTGAGGACTAGATTGTATGGCTTGAATCCGAGTGGTGTATGTGATAGGTTCGGAGAAGAATAAGAATGAGTGTCGACGACTAGTCGAGTGGCTCGATTCCGAGTGGTGTATAGTTCGTCTTGGAAATTGTTCGAGTGAATATTGAGGATTACGAGTATGTCGGCGAGGCGATGCGATCGCACAAAGCCTTAGAACGCGTCACGCTTAGTTGGTCGTGACTTCGAATGTCCCGAACGAGCATCTCGTTTGGACCACTTGTGATTGTGCAACGCGAGTTAGAAAATGATTCGGAACGATGAATGAAATTGAATGGTCTTGATCGAGGAAACTTAGAGGATCGCGCGTGCGATATCGGATTGATGCAAATAAAATGTGACTTGAGTTTTGAACAAACGATCTTGAAACGAGCTTAAGGAATAGCGATCGAACTGATTTTGAATATCGAGAAAATTGTGGAATATCCAACTCGGACAATAGCATTAGTCGCACGACTCGAAATTGGTTGCAAAGGAAGATCGTCAGGTTACGCATGTCGTCAATGGTATTGAGGCGTATCAAAGATCGATATGCGATAACTCGGGGGTACTCTGACTCGGCGAATGACGGTCGTGCAAATGTCATTGTTCCGTTGGACGCTATACTGGAAATGTTAAAAATATGTCGAAGAAAAGATAGACTTGGCTCGAGGATTTTCTAAGTTGAATCAATGACGATCGAACTTGGCTTGGATGAAAACTGGAATATTTGGATTTGCTTCGTCGACAACCACAACGTTAATGTTCTTGTCTTATGCGAGTGCTACTCAAGCCTCGCACATGCGTCACGCCGATTAGGGCGATCACTCTGCGTGAGCGCTGGTATGGTGATTCATACAGCGGGAGTGGTCGAACTTGTACGGTGCGGCAATTTGTGCTTCGATTTGTGGTTTGACGCGAAGGTGACTCGAGAATGGATTTGTGTGCTTGAAGAATCGAACTTGAGGATTGAGTAGGTCCAAATCCGCGTATCGAAAATGAGTTAGTCTAAACTCAAACAAGAGTTACGCCCCGATGAGAATAATAATTCTGCGGGTGCGTTGCATGGTGATTCATGAACCACCGTGGATAATCGGACTCGCGTGAGATTGGGGCACAACGAATTGTCGAGCTGGATGACCTCGTGATCGAATACATGAATTGGTTTAGAATTGGTGATTGAACAGATTTGGATGTTGCAAAACGAATGCATCTATGCGAACTAAGTGATCGTGCTCGATGTTTAGGAATCTGAGTGACACGAGCTTGGGTAAAAAAATCCCGCACCACCGACTTTGGTTTGACCCTAGGATTGGGGTCAGTGTTGGCATTATTGTTGGGGAACTATGATTCCAATCCTGACATTGACTTAGCCTCGCAAAGATTGGCCTAACGGTTAGGCGAAACGCCCTGTTTCATGAGTTATCAATCGAAGGATTGATCTTGAGGATTGGCATGGATGGATAGTGTGAATCACAAATATAGGAATACCCCTCACGAGATTCGGCTGACATGCATATATTCAGGGACGCTTGAGTATGTGCACGATGCGACTCGAGTGAGAATGACGAATTCTCAATCATGCGGCTTGGCTAAATGCATGTATTTTGGGGACGCTTGGAATGCGTGCACGATCCAGCCCAGTGATACATTGAGTTCTAGCACGACTTGGGGAGTGAACGAGTATCGCGAACGTGAAATCGTGCTAGTAAGAGTTGGTATAACGAATTGGACCATTGATAGGAAGATATACTCGAGGATAGTGCAATACTTAGTCTTGAATCGGACGGAAATTTTGTAGACTTGGTCGACTCCGCTAAGAAGAAGTCATAATGATTTCATAGACGAAAACGCTTGAAAAGCGAAACGGGTCATCTCGATGACCGAGATAAACGAAAGTGAGTTTGCCTCAGCCTACGACCCTCGCATTTGACGAGTTACAATGTGCCTCGTGTGAATATTTCCGTCCCATGACACGACGAAATAGAAACCAATACGAAGAATGCTTGAATTGAATAAGTAACAACAAGTCTAAAATGAACGAGAAGCTATTCAATAAAAAATCGACCAAAACATATACGACACGGAACTTAGAAAGAAACCGAGTGTCGTTCGATGCCATCGAACGACGATGCATAGGAAATTGCCTAAGGTATGTACACGATCCGAGTTAAGGAATGGTAGGATGACCTGCACTCAGGAAGTCTCGAGGACGAGACTTGTTTTGAGTGGTGTATGATGTAGTGACCCGCTCCGCCCTAGCGGAACGCCAATTCAAACGGCGTGTGCAATGACTCAAAACGAGCCGTCGACCCGAAGAATTGCCTCGACCCGATGAAGTATCGATGCAAATCGATGCCAGACTTGCCTTGGCCCGTCAAGATGAATCCAGACTTAGACTTCCAAAGGCGCGCTCGGAGTATCGCTCGGCCAATGCAAACATCGCTAAGGTGGGTGGCTCCGATGAACCCGTCTGTGCTTAGCCTAGACACATAACAATGCGGACACATTCACGAGAATCGCTAGGCGATAACATCTTGCATGCTAATAAATGACTCAACGCACCTAGCTAAGGGAATAATCCCATCTTGCATGCTTGTTTAGAACATGGAAAAGAACTCGGCAAATATAGAAACGCTCGCACCGCGCTCTACGCTCGTGCTAAGGCACAAGCCCACGTTCATGTCCCTTTTACGTTCAAACAATGAAACAATGAATGGTTTAAAACAATGAAACGGAAAGACTATCAACATAGTCGCTCCGAGTAGAGTTTAGCAACATTGAAAGGCTATGGGACCGATGGGTCGCCAAGGCGACTCCCACACTGGGAGTTGCGTAATGCGTAAATGAATGGATTCAACAAATGAACGAACGAATGAATGAATGAATACATGAATGAATCGATGAATCAAATGAACAAATGAAAGAAAGAATACATGAAAGATAAGACATGGAAGACGCTAGCGACAGGTATGACGGGCACGTGCAACGGGGCTCGCTACCCGCGCTGTACGGACGCCAACCTGGTCGTTAACGCATTATGGCTAAGGGTTAGCCTACGGCTCGGAGATAGCCGCTAAGTAAAAGACAAGTTAATACGAAATGGTCGTGGACAAACGGCACGGGCGATGGGGGGGAATACCGTGGCCGTCGTGTGGAAGGATTCTGCGGCACGGGCGTTGGGGGGTAAACCGTGGCCGGCCTAGGCGGAATCAACGGCGCTTACGGGCTGCTTGGGTGCGGGCTTGGGCACCAAGAGACGTAAGTAGGAGGGTACATTCAAGAGACTTAACGGGGTGTACCAGCCATCACCCTACGCTAAGTTGAGAATTGCCACAGGGGAATGTCCTAAATGGCTTGTAAAGCCAGCGACCCGTGCATGTAGATTAAGTGGACTATGCTGGTGGCAATCCACGTGCAAGTTCTTGCATTGAAATCAAAGTAGTCTAAGTTAAATGAACAAGTGTATCCTGAACATGAACGTGCTCGAAATGTAACATGCCTGAACATGCTTGAAATATACCACCCCAAACGTGCTTGAAATGTGCCTCTTGAACATGCTCGAAACGTAACACTAGAACATGCCCACGACGTGCTAGATCCCGAGACATGGACACGACCGTAACATTGAATGTTTACATAAATCACGTCATGTTACTTCATGTTAATGTTGACTAACTTGGTTTACCTTGGACAGGGAAGGCCGGACGGTAAGTATGGGTAAGTCGTACATGTATTTTTATGCGACACTTGAGTTCGGTAACACGAGATAGGCTATGCAATATGCCATGAAATTGATCCTAAGGCAAGATTAGAAAGACAATGAATGATAGAGATGCACAAAAGATTATAGAACGTGTTTGGTAATGATGGCATTGTGGGCGAGCCAGCCTCCCCACCAGTGCATAACAATGTACTGATAACCCCACAGTATGCTTGCAGGATAGCAGGAGACGCCGGCGGGTGCGGAGCTTCCATCGAACGTGTCAAGGCGCGGAGCCAACTCTGGGGCCTTGGAACGTTGCAAGAAGCTGAAGCACCCTATACAGGACATAATGTATCGGAATATCGCCATGTATCATTCCATGTTGTAAGCCACTTGGCACGCCTTTTATGTTTCAGAGAGAGAGCTTGAGCGATTTGTAATATCGGCCTAGCGCCGCTTGTAAACTTCTTGAAATTCAATAAAGAGATTTGGATTCGCTTCTACTTGTGTTCATTTTTACTTTCGCTGCAAATGGGAACACTCTGTGCGACTCTGTGGCCTAGACTCAAATCGGCCGTTTCTGGACTTGGCCTTGCACGGGCGCAACCTAGGCCCGTGCGGCATCACGCCTTAGCGAGGACGATCGCTCCTACGGGAGCGGGGCGTGACAGTCAATACTAGGGAAATGATCGCAGGAGGACTCGAGTGGGTTCCTTACTTTACCACTCATTTTGTTATTTACTATATACTTAGCCGTTTGGCACCGACATGTTAGTCGGATCGTCTTACACTTACTTTTACATGATTGTAACTAAGTCAGACTGCAGCTGATAACAATTGTGTATATGTTACTATACCATCTGGCTATATTTTGTAAAGCCAGATCTCAATAACATTTTGACTGAGCGTTTGGGATGCCTTACTGCTTTATCTTACATGTTCTCTATTTCTGCTTCTTATTTGAATGATTGAGACAATAGATGTGAAGTGACCATAGTAAGACTTTCATGTAGTATGCACCCCTCGTCTGGTTAGACAGCATTGATCGTATTATACGGTTTTTATCTACCCGTAATACGTAGTTGGCTGAGTCATTCCCCCGCTCTCCAGTATTCTGGTTCTGGGGCGTGACAATTATTATCCGTGTTAATATCACGGAGAATGACCATTCTCCGTGGTAAATTGACGGAGAATGGCCATTCTCCGTCATTTTAGTACGGAGAATAGCTATTCTCCGTAGTTTTATCACGGAGAATGGTCATTCTCCGTCTTTTTCAATACGGAGAATGACCATTCTCCTCCATGTTAACACGAGATTGGTCATTCTCCATGTTAATATCACGGAGAATGATCATTCTCCGTATCAAAAAAGACAGAGAATGATCATTCTCCGTTGTAAAAAATGGCGGAGAATGTCCATTCTCCGTGTAAAGATCACAGAGAATGATTATTATCCGTGTTAATATCACGGAGAATGATCATTCTCCGTGATTTTACCACGGATTCTTCGTGGTTTTGACACGGATAATGACCATTCTCCGTCATTTAGTACGGAGAATAGAGAATAACTATTCTCCTGCGTTTTAACACTAGAAATGGCCATTCTCCGTGATTTTACCACAGAGAATGGCGAGTTGAAAGTTTGGAAAGCCATAACTTTTGACTGGGAGATCGAAACGAGATCCGGTTTGTCGCAAAACGAGCGTATTTCCGAGGAGCCTGAAAGTAAAAAATATTTTGTTAGACGGACTTTCGAAATTTCAGAATCGCAAAAAAATGATGTTTTGACCTCCGTTTTGACATGGAAAGATTTTAGAGAAGAAAATCTAGATTCGAAAGTGAGCAGCGTATCGAAGAAGAGGAAGAATAGAAAGTGAACAGCGTAACGAAGAAGATGAAGAATCAAAATCTTTTTTTTTTTGAAGAGTGTTTTGCGGGTGCTTTGAATAAATTAGAAGGGTAAAATGGTCATTTGGAACCCGCTTTGGATGAGTTTTTTTAGCGGTGGGTTTTTCATGAAACGTTTTTAGTTTTTGGGCATTTCATAAATTTTTCCGAAACTCTTACAACTAGGATAAAAATATCCTCAAACTACAATGTCAAGTAGGATATAAACTCAATTTTAGAAATCATCATTGGAGATATCCTTATCATTTTTATTTTGAAATATAACTATAATTCTTAAAAGGGAATGGTAGGGTCGGATAGAGTCCATGTAGCAGGGGATGAGAGAAGAGGTAGGATCCGGTGAAACCAATATGTAAGGGATGGAAGACAGGTTATAAATATTTGGTTGTACGCTTATCATTTTTCAATTCTTATAGTGCAAGGTCAAAATCCCAACAATTTCTCTCTCATATCTTTAACTTTTGCTCTTTAACTGCTTTTCCATGACCCTGCCCCAATGAGAAGACCAAATGGAGGGGATGGGTACATCTGCCAGTCATATTTTTCACCATCATATATTTGTTTCTTTTCATAAAACTATTTATTTATGCACATTTCCCCTGTTTTTTTGGTCCTTCCTTGGATTTGGAGTAAAAGAAGAGGAGAGAGAAAGAAGAAATCGATGCTTGCTTGCACTTTATTCTCTTCAAATTGGCTAACGTTGGTGTACTAAACAGTGAGTAGAGAGTGCTGTTCTTCTTCTTTTCTTCCACATTGGTTTCTTTGCTGCTGCTTCTTCACTGCCCTTGTCTCCAATCTCCAACCCCCAGTAGAGACATAAGAAAAGATCCAATCTTTATTCTTGGAAGTGCTTCTTTGTTCATTTCAAGAAGGAAAGATCCAATCTTTATTCTTGGAAGTGATTCTTTGGTTCATTTCAAGAAGGAAAGATCCAATTTTTATTCTTGGAAGTGCTTCATTGCTTCATTTCAGTAGGAAAGATCCCATTTTTATTCTTGGAAGTGCACCTTTGGTGCCCAGTTGAAATTTTTCATCAGTTGTTGAAGGAAATTTGGTGGAAAGTGCGGTAAAGTTTTGGATTTTTATTCAACCCAGATCTCTTTTGAGGGTTTTATGAAGGATATCTGATACAATGAGAGATGAGAATTCTAAGAAAAGCAAGGTACCATTCTTGACCAATTTTGGTTCTTCTTCAATTTCTTTAATTCGTGAAGATGCTGATTTTTTGGTAATTTTCTTGGAGAAGTTGTCATGGTCCAAATTTCTTTAATTTTTGAAGATGCTTATTTTTTGGTAATTTTCTTGGAGAAGTTGTCATGGTCCAAGAGCTTGGTCAGGAAATGGTTCAATATCAAGAGCAAAGCTCAGGACTTTCATGCAGATGATGTTGTTGGCAGAGGTTAGCTAGTCTAGTCCCTTTTTAATTTTTTTCTTAGATTGTTCAATACCAATTATTGCTCATTTGGGGGAGTACTAGTATTGATTTGCAACAACAATATAGATTTCTTGTTCTCTTGATTTGTCCAAGAATCTTAGTTCTTGGCATTGATGCACTTTAAACTGTTTCTTCTTCTTCTTTTTTTTTTTTTCGTTTTTCAGGGTGTTATGAAGCAAGGAACAGCTTCTCGGAGAGGGAGTCATGCACAGTGAAGAAAAGCAGAACAGGTTACCTACAGTCTCACACTCACACTCTTTCTCTTTGGTCTTTCCCATATTCCTTTGAATTGTATGCTCACATTGTGTGTGTACAACAAACATTGGGAATCAGCAGATAACTTTCCCAAGAAAAATACAGAGAGAGTTAGGAGGGGAAGATATGATCTTGATGCAGCTCAAGTTACAGATGTCCAGGACTACAAGTACTTCAAATCATTTCTTGAAACTTCTTTTTTCTCATTCTAATTTTATTTGTTAGGTTAGCTGAATAATTTTTATGATTAGGGTCTTTGTTGCAACATGGAATGTGGGTGGAAAATCCCCACCAAATTACTTGAATGTCGAGGAGTGGCTTCACGCCTCGCCCCCTGCTGATATATATGTGTTGGGGTAAATTCTCTTCATTCTAGTTGTGGCTTCAACAATCAAAGTTCTTTGAACGATCATTTAAAGCCAAAACATAACTTTGTTTCTTCTCTTAGGTTTCAGGAGATTGTTCCTCTGAATGCTGGCAATGTTCTTGGCACCGAAGACAACGCCCCGGCCAGGAAATGGGTGTCTCTAATTAGAAAGACGCTTAACAATCTGCCTGGCACCAGCGGCAATGTCAGCTACCATACCCCATCCCCTGCACCCTGCCCGATCGTGGAGCTCGATGACGATTTTGAAGGGTCGTCGACAAGGCAGAGGAACTCTTCCTTCTTCCACAGACGTTCCTTCCAGTCGACTATGAGTCGGAGTATGAGGATGGATGGAGATATGATGACACCACAACCACGGTTGGACAGGAGGTTTAGCGTTTGTGAGAGGGTTAGCTTTGGAAGCAGGCCAAGTGATTTTGATTCCAATTTTAGATGTGGTGGTTCCTCCGACGATGAAAATATTGCAGGGGATTCTCCCACTGCTGGCGTCTTCTCTCCAATGTATGGTTATGGTTATGGTGTTCCTAGTTCCATGGAAGAGAGGGATCGGCCAACAAGGAACTCTAGGTAGCCTTCCCTCCACCTTAGGTTTTATAGCATTCTGTCTTTCTCTAGAGCAACATGTTTCCTCTTCATGTTGTATGTCTGGTTGATTTACCAAGTTCTTATGTTCTAGTTCTTTGCCCATGCCAGGTATTGCTTGGTTGCAAGTAAGCAAATGGTTGGGATATTTCTCACGGTGTGGGTGCATGGTGAGATAAGAGATGATGTGAAGAACATGAAAGTTTCCTGTGTAGGCAGGGGCTTGATGGGTTATCTTGGGAACAAGGTGAGTTCCATGTTCTCGTGGATTTCTTCTAATCGTGCTTATATATCTTTATAAATGGTAGTTGTTTCTGATGGATACTTTCTACTAATTGTTACTGAAGATGCTAGTGTCCTTTGCAAGTACTCTAATATGTGGTTATATCTCTATGCACAAAATAAGTTTGTTATCTATTTTCTTGTAACTTATAGTTGGTCTCCTAAATATATCCCCTAAGCATTCATTGAGAGCACGAGTTTATGGCTTTGCAGGGTTCGATATCCATCAGCATGTCTTTGCACCAGACAACATTCTGCTTCATCTGTTGTCACTTGACCTCAGGCCAGAAAGAGGGCGATGAACTAAGAAGGAATTCGGATGTCATGGAGATCCTAAGGAAGACGAGGTTTCCTAGGGTTCATGGCGTCACTGATGTCAAATCACCTGAAACTATCCTCGAGCATGAGTAAGCAGCCTAAGCCATTAAATTAGCTTTTAACTAAACAAATTTCGAGTCTCTCAGTTTTTTTAATAAAATTTATGTTTCTCATTGATGTTTAGTCCATGCCACCTTATCTTATTGTAGTCGAATAATATGGCTTGGGGATCTGAATTACCGAATCGCTCTTTCATATCGATCTGCTAAGGCACTAGTGGAGATGCACAACTGGAGAGATTTGTTGAGAAAGGATCAGGTAATTGTTCTTTTCGTGAGCTGGTACAGTCTCCATTGTGTTATTAACAATGCCCTATTTCCTGTTCTTTTCTTTACTTTGCCTTAATATATTGTGAGATTAAAGAGTTCTTGTGGTTTACCAAAAGGCGTGATTCTGCTATTCTTTTACTTTATCCTCTATCAAAGCCTTTGTCCCAAATCTTTGATGCTTTCTTGCAACAGCTTCGGATAGAACAAAGATGTGGCCGTGTCTTTCAGGGCTGGAGTGAAGGAAGGATATATTTTCCTCCAACATATAAATACTCAAATAACTCGGACCGCTATGCTGGTGATGATATGCACACAAAAGAGAAAAGGCGGACACCGGCTTGGTAGAAAATTAAGACTACAACTCAGCAGCAAAAGACTAGTTTATGTTTCCTCAATGTCTTCTTACCTCTTTTTTTTTCCTTCATTTTTTGTTTTAAAGGTGCGATCGGATTTTGTGGTATGGAAGAGGCCTCAATCAGTTGTCTTATGTTCGCGGAGAATCAAGATTCTCTGACCATAGGCCAGTATACGGAGTATTTACAGCAGAAGTTGAATTGCTAAGCCGTAGTCAAATGAGAAAGAACACAAATTGCTCGAGCTCCCGAATAGAGGTGGAAGAACTGTTGCCCTACTCACATGGATTCACTGAACTCAGTTTCTTCTGAACGAGGTAATGCAGCTGAGTCAGACCCCAGAGAAGGCGTGCTTTCTTGTATCGGAGAGTATGTTTTTGGTCTTAATACTTGGGATTGATCTGAGGATGAGTTACCACCTTTTTTTCTTGGTAAGATATTTGCTACTGAGATTATGGTTTCTTTCTGAAGTATTTTGTGAAACATGATTTACTGAACTAATAGGCAACATTGGACACCTTGCAAAATTCTGAATTCTTCTGTTGATTAATTAGGATGTCTTGCATCTATCAAAGGCCACAGATGAGCACCAGAGTCTTAGACGAAGAGGGAGGAACTCGATGACCAACAATTTAGAAGTAATTTGTTCCTTTTAATTGATCTTTATTTCTTGCATGCTCTGCCCACGACTTGATGTTATAGTGGTCTGACTCGATCCTGTATTTTCTTTGTTCTAACAGAAGATTTGAGCATCGTGATTTTATAGCTAACTAAGCACTGAGCTTGAATGATATGTTTGAAGAAGGAGATCTACACAATAATCACTAACTATAACTACATGTTACTCACTCTTGAAGACCTGAAGAGATCTCTACAAGAATCAGTTGTCATGGGTCAGGTTAAAAGAGCCAAGTGGGTGTGTACTCATTAAATGCATAGACTATGATTCTCAATAGCTGATATGATTCTTTTGAACAAGTTGTAAGAATTCTTTTTCCCCTTTTTTTTGTATTGTAGAATGAGGCTCTGTTAGGATGATCACAAAAAAAAATTAATAACAAAAAATGATGTGTATAGTTCTTTTATGTTTTCTATATACAGAAAGGAGGCACAAAGAACTGCAAGCACTTACTGTCACTGAGCATGTTAGCTGGTTTTATTCTGAAAAAGGAAAGTTCTTTGAGTAAATCACTGGTGTGTTATGCTGTGGTTTGTGTTGTGTGTTGCTGTTTCTTTATCTTAGGATCATAAAGGCTAGAAAATGACTGATCTTGTGGGTAGGGTAGGGTAGGGTAGGGTAGGGGACATGAATCTTTTGGGAGCTTGAGAAACAAAGGATTTTAACTTGAGAAAAAGCTGAAAAAGCATATTACAGTCTATAAAAGAGAAAATATTTCTTTGACTCTTGGAATGATAGAAAAAGTATATCATCTGGGAATTGTTTTAACCAACAACTTAGCATTTGGATAATGCTCCTTGTTGATCTTAATTTGGTACTAAGCACAATCGTGTCCTAGGTTTTTAGTTCATGATCTTCAACCTTTTGTATTTATCTATCGCGAAAACAAAGATGATGCAAATAGTGAGGACAATACGAGAGAAATCGACCTACATAGTTTGGACATGTGCAAAGCAGACCGATCGAAATATATTTCATAAGGGGATGATATGATAGTTACTTGAGTGGACTAGAGGTAGACAGACAAATATGGTTAAAATGTTAAAGAAGGATATTGATTTGATTATAATTACAAATGACTCGATCCTTAATAGGGCAGAATGGAAGAAGACGATTGAAACTGTCGACACCAAAAAATTGGGATAAAGGCTTTGTTATTGTTGTGGTGTTGTTTATTTTTGGGATAGTGCCACGCTACAGTACTGAAATGCAGAGAATGGGGGTATGACACGGCCAACTATGCACTACGGAATACACCAGCACCCCACAATATTGTCACGACTGTTACTAGACAGGGGGATGCATACTACAATCAAGTCTTCTATGGTCTCACAGAACATCTATGTCTTAATCAGTCAATAAAAAACAGTAAATAAAGAGCATGTAAGATAAAGCACTAAGGCGTCCTTGACGCTTTATCAAATGATCAGAAAACTGGCTATGCAATAAGCTAGAACAGTGCCAAGAGTACATAATTGTATGTCACCTGCAGTCTGAATAAGTACAATCATGTAAAAAGGAGCTAAATATCCAGAATATTCAGTTAAACATATGTCGATGGCTAAATGCCCAAAAGATACAAAATGCTATATGAGTGATGGAGAAAAAACACACTCAAGTCCATCGACGGCTATCCTCCTTGTGCGCACCATCAGTCAGATATAAAGGTGGATCCTCGGGATCTGGCTCTAGATCTAGCCAAACAAAATAAGTGGGATCAAACCCAAAATAACAAGTACTACAAGGAAGCACGAGTGAATAAGCAAAACCTAAATATTATAGAAGTAAGACCTATGCCATAATTATAAGCGTATAGCCTATCATCGAGGCAATACGACACCCCTACACCAAATAAGGACAACATGTGTTGTATCATGCCGAGATAGAGTACAGCCCCTGACTATGGCCAGTCTATATGCATCTGCGTCGTAGCTTCGGTTCATAGCCTATCATAGAACAATATCCCAACCCTACAACCAAATAAGAACAAGGGTTGGACCATCGCACTACGACAGTCCATGTCCCTAGGCCACTAACATATAGTACTATACCCAATCAAATCAGATTTAATAATCAGCCAACCAATCTTACGGCTTGATATATGATATATGGGTTACCCCAGCAATTTAATATATATAAGGATCCTCAAATTGTGCATTTGCTGAAGCTCATATAGTGTCACAGTTGGCTAGCCAAGCCAAAAATAAACAAGCAAGAGATAATACATGTCTCTCGAAAGGCCACAACGTTGATCACATCAATAACAGTTCTAGTTCTCTTATAGGGAGAAGCTGGCTCGGCATATAATAGTAGTCAGATACTGCACTCAACTAATGCAGATGATATACAACATCCATGGTGGCCAGCCTGCACGATCTCTGGATCCTGTTCCCTCCTAATATTTCTACAAAATTTAGTTACATGATTAACCCTAAAGTTATATAGAATCTCGTACCATGGACATACAATCATCCCCTAAGAATGATGTACATTAGTACGGTACGCTAAGTATAAACCTACATTGGTACCCAAGGGCCAACCTAGAATCAATCTGAGCGTAAATCAACAATCAATCAAATATCCTATCCACGCTACATCTACTGATCAACTACCAAATGTTTGTACAAATAATGAGTATACGATAATATATCAGAAACAAATAGAACCTCAGTGCAAAAGTAGCACCTTAGTGCATAATATCAGGATAGCACATTCGGTACATAATTAGGAAGTATCAATACGGGTACAAATAGTCAAGTCAGGATACAGGATAAATCAGTCAGTCAAGTTGTCACGAACCGATCCCAAGATTCTGGGTCCAGTCGGATCATGCCCAACCTGCACCGTTGTGAGACGGCGGCAGTAATCTGTATCAATCAGTAATAACACAATGCACAACATTCTAAAATGCGAGAATTTAAAACTTTTATTTCAAAACATTTAAGTTCAGAATTAAATGTCTATCTGAGAAATTCAAACATAAAAACACAGTAATAGTCAAAATTTTACAACCAGTCTTTTATTACAACTACTAATCAAAGGAACTAAACTGCAAGTGCTACTAAAGATCCTGGGCTCCCTGACTGGGTTCAACTTTCTCCTCAGAACTCATATCGGGTCTATAGTATGTACGAAAAGGCACATCCTTGTCATCGTAGTCACCTAAAAATGTTGGTCTCCCGTCAGGAGAGGAGCAAGAAACATATATATCCAGTTCCAGCATTTTAATAAATAATTAATATATGCAAGAAGCAGTTTTAAAATATTATTTATATTTTCTAAATAACAATAAAGAATCAATGAAGCAGTAAATTCTTAAGGAAGCAATAATGATGCAATCTACAATCAGCAATAGTGTTTTGAGTGTGTAGCATTCCGTGGCCGGCTGGGGTTGGAGGTAATATGTATTCTATGAACACGGTCCGGCTTCAGTCCGAGTGAGGTGGGGCTTCAGCTATCCACAATGAGGCAACAAGGGGGCTTTGACCAAAGGTGCTAACACTACTCCCCAATCCCAAGTCAATGAGTCAATTAAGCAATCAATTTGGATCCGAGAGGGATCCCGTGAATCAAGTGTCAATACAATGTTCCTAATGATGCAGTACATTTAATCATCAATTAAAACTACGAGTTTCGAATATGATGAAACTTGCCTTAGTTTTCGATGCTGTAGGTGGAGACATGAAATATGACCTCAGACTTAGGCCTTGAAACCTATATTAATTAACGGTCTGGTTTTTAGAAACCATTCTAAGGGTCTTAATTGATTTATTATTAATGCCAACGATTAACTCTAACCCTCGATTTTATTAATAAATTTTGTATTTTTATAGAAAATATAAAACTATATCTCTTTTTTAATACTTTTATCATAATACACATAATTAGCAACTAGTGGATAAAACGATCTTCTTAATAAAATCTATTTATTATAATCACGTAGGAAATTACTATATTTGTATTTAAAATAAATAATAAACAGATTTTTATTTTAATAAATAGAACTAATACTTTAATTAGATTTACTTATATTAAAAATACCCTTTTTGGTAATGGAAATATTTTTGGAACTAAATAGTGTTTTATTTACGTAAAATAACCGTAACATATTTAATAAATACTTTTAAATCTAAAACACCATGATTATTACGATAATAATTTATTTAATAATCATTTTATTTTTAAGAATGTTTACTAAGGACAGTAATTAAATATTATTTTAAAATTATATTCTAATATGACAACAATAATATTAATTACTAATTAATCATTCTACATAAAATATTTATTCTAATAAAATTATATATATAATCCAACAATTTACGCGATGGCCCAAATAACTACTAGCAATTCGCTAATAATTACTTAACCGTTATTTTCTATCTAATTAATTAATTACATTAAAATAACTAGCAATTAAAATAAGGGGAAACTAATTATCCCAAAGTTGACAAAGCATTATTCTGTCAATTTTGGTCGGACAAGATTATGGATTTCTGTCGAATTTCTATTTTGGAAATGAACAAAGTCTTCTGACAGAAGAACATACCAGAAAGCCGAAGGAGAACTGAAGTGTAGCTTCGGCCTCGGATCGGGGCACGGGTACGGGGTGCTCGGAACGCCGAAAAGCGGGGGAAGTGTCGACGGGGTCGAATAACGGCGAGAAGGATTGCGGAACGGGGGCACACGGGGGCGCGGACGCGGGCGGCAGTGCCGAGGCGCGCGCGCGCGCGATTGGGCATGGGCGCGGGGGGGAGCTAGGGACGCCGAATTGGGGGCGCAGGGATGGCGTTGAGATTTGTCCGTGGGAGCGGGGTGGTACGAGGAGCGCAGTGGCGGCAACGGTTTGGGAAAACGGATGAACGTGGAGGGAGGTAGAGTTGAGTTTGTGAAGGTTTGAGAATGAAAGCTTATGTGAGAAAGCTTTTGGGGAGGTTTCTCTTTTGTACGAGAGAGAGAAAGAAGGGAGATCGTGGGTGCGTGAGTGGCTGAGAGGGGTTGAGGGAGTCGGGTGACTAGGGAGTGGGTGAGTTGGGCTATATAGGTTTGGGCTTGGGTAGTGGGCTAAGGAAAATGTTTAAAAAGAAATGTCTAATAAACTAGGAATGGGCTTTCTATTTAATAAGCTAATGAGACCAACAATTAATCAACCAATCATTTTAATCGATCAACCAACTAATTAATTAATGTTTGTTATTTAATTAACCAACTAATAATAATAATAATAATAATAATAATAATAATAATAATAATGATAATAATAATAATAATAGTAATAATTCTACGCTATTAATTAATACTAATTGCTACTAACTAATACTAACTCTAAAATCACACTAAAATTGAATTCATCTTGTAAATACCCATTAATAAATAAATTTATTAAATCATGGTTTTGTACAAGTACAATTCACTGCTTACATCGTAGCATATATATATCAGGTCAGGTATACAGTCAGTAGTCTATCAAGTATTTAATTAGAGCCTACAACTCTATCATTGAATTCATCAAGTGATGGCCCACATCCAATTTTTTTGGAACAACATAAGTCCTCAAGTTCAATATCATATACACTACTAAAATACAGCGAATTAGTGACGGCCATATCTGTCGCTACTCCGTCGGCAAATCGACTTAGAGACGGATTGCCGACATAATTTGGCTGGAAAAATCCGTCGGGAAATAGCTCGTCGCTATAAAAAGTCCGTCGCTAAGCTGTCGCCATTCGACGGCTTAGCAACGGATTTCCGTCATCAAGAATCATACAGTTAGCAACGGCTAGCCGACGGATTTTCGTCAAATCAAGTATCAGGAAGTTTCTGATACAACTTTTTAGCGACGGACAAGTCCGTCGGTAATATGTCGGTAACTACGTATCAGAGAGTTTCTGATACGCAAAATTCATCGCCAATTCGTCGCTAGCCGTCGCTAATACTCGATGGAAGAACGATAGTTTAGCGACGGAATATCCGTCGCTTAGGTTCTGGAAATTATTTTTTATTTCCAGAACCTTGTCGACGGATAATCCGTCGCTAATCCGTCGACATCCGTCGCTAACTGGAAATTCTCCAGTTAGCGACGGAATATTCCGTCGCTTAGCCTTCGCCTTCCGTCGCTAGGTAGTCGCAAGTCCGTCGCTAACTGGAAAACTTTTAAATTTATATATATATAAAACAGAGCATTCCATGTTCGTACAACATCCAAAATATCGAAAAATCATAATATGCATCACACCTCACACAAATCAACAAACCAATATACATCACACACCAATATACAAATATCTATCACAAATACATCACACAAACCAACATACATTAATGAGACCCGGAGCAACCCTCCGTTGAATTTCTAGATAATAACAAGTCTAGATAATAGCATCCAAAAACATCCAAGTCTAGAAAATAACCATGTCTAGAAAATAAAAAACATCAAGAGTTGTAAAATCATCCAAGTCAAACCCAGAAATAAGTCTACCGGAAACAAATCCGGTCAAAAATCATATCATATATATATATATATATATATATATATATATATATATATATATATATATATATATATATATATATATCTTGTCCTCTACGTAGGCACAGCGAGATCTCCCTCCTCAGCCACTACGCATAAGTAGGATCCACGCCAGCAAGATCAGTATCCAGAGGAGATGGATGACTGGAACTCCTGGTGCAACTGCCCTATGGTGCCACCTCCTCCTTCACAGCTATCTCGGATTTAGGAATCACTTCCTCCTTAATAGTAGGAGGAAGTTCTTTCTTGACCTTCATCTCTGCAGTAGGTACCACTACCTCCTCAGCAGCAAGAAGAAGCAATACCTCCTCAGCAGCAGGTGGTACTGCTACCTCCTCAGCAGCTATCTGTGCCTCTCTCAAGAGAAGTGCTCGGGTCATAGGTGCCATCTGGTAAGATTGATGGAAACATGGAGATTAATTAGGAATTAAACAAAATGACAGTATTATACGTGTAATGTGGAAGATTCATAGTTGTATGAAAATTAATTAGTGGTTAAACATATTTTACATTTTATTTAATTTTCAATCATCTTCTGAAAATTCATCTTCTTCGTCCTCCGCGTCCTCATCTTCCTCTTCCTTCTCATCTTCGCTTTTATCTATTTCGTTTTCCTCTTTGGATACTTCAACCTCTTCTACATAATTAGATGTGTAATATGGAACTTGTAATCACCTCCAACGATGAACGACCCTCCAACGGTGAATGATCCTCTGCAGTCTTGCCATAAACTTGAAGCCATTAACGACATAGCCTGATAGTACGGAATGAGTCTCACAACCAGGATATAGAAGAGTATCTGCATCTTGAAACATGTCATAGAACTCATTCGCCTCAGGATTAGGATCATCCGGATCAAAATTAGGCCCTGCTGCATCGTACACCATATCCTGTCTTTCCGTATATAGTTCACCTTGCGATGAACACAAGCCGTAATCACGTACGAAACCCTTACACGTCAAATGTTCTCTCACAGTCACCACTTTTTCGTAACGTCTATTGTGACAATTACCACATGGCACGATCAACGAAGTAACAATCCATCGCAGATTGGATGTAAAAATCTGTATCGTAAGACAAAGTAAACAGAATTGCAATTAAAAATATATATTCCGATATCGACCCCCCTTTACTTTGTCGCTCTACTTCCCCTGCTTCTCAAGAAGGCCCCCCTCTCTGACCCCCCTCTACTTCCCTTCTTCTCATTCGACTCTCTCAGCCTCCTATTCCGTATCATATGATATCCATCTCAACCAAAGAGTAGAGAAGTGTGAAAATATTAATATTAACCAATGATCGGTATAGAAATCGATAAAACCAAACGTGTGAAGCAGAGCTTCACATTCAAAATATTAGAAGAAAAAAATTTGCGATTGGTAGTAGGGCGAGCCAGAATCCTTTGAAAGGATTCTGGCTCGCCCTACTACCAATCGCAAATTTTTTCCTTC